>OZ024879.1:45991382-46461382 GCA_964017185.1 Rugalucina vietnamica
CACCGTTCTCGGTCCATTGTTGTTCTCCTTGTACATAAATGACATACCCGTTGGCATTGACTCTCAAATCAGGCTTTTTGCTGATGACTGTGTTTGTTACCGTGAAATTAAAACAGTAGAAGATACATTACAACTTCAGAAAGACATTGACCTTTTAGGGAGCTGGGCCCGAAAATGGGGCATGAGATTTCAACCTGTCAAATGCAACATGATGCAGCTGACAAATAAGCGGATAAATAAAATTGAGGCCTCGTACACCCTCGAGGGAACGGTTTTGGAAAATGTTGATAGCATTAAATATCTAGGTGTAACAATTACAAATGACCTCAAGTGGAATACCCATATCAATAATATCTGTACTAAAGCCAATAGAACACTTGGATTCTTGAGGAGAAACTTATTTTCTTGCCCCCAAGATGTTAAAGAAGCAGCTTATAAAGGACTGGTGCGCCCAGTCCTGGAATATGGAAGTTCTGTTTGGGATCCTCATACTAAATCCCTCCAGGAGGAATTGGAGAAGGTTCAGAATCGTGCCGCTAGATTTGTAACTAGGAATTATACTTTCGAGGAAGGTAGTATGACTGGCATTCTTGAACAACTCAGATGGGAATCTCTCAAGAAAAGGAGGACGGATAATCGACTTATATTACTATACAAAGGTCTGAAGGGTAAAGCCAGAATACCTACAGATGACCTTATCCCAAAGACTAGGCGTTGTAGAAATAGCCACTCCAAGGCATTTCAGCTTCCATCTGCTAGTATAGAGGCCTATAAATGTAGTTTCTTTCCCCAGACTATCAGGGACTGGAATGAACTCCCTGACTCTCTGTTTTCTACTGCTGAAATGTCAGATGATTGTGTGTCCAAGTTCGCTTCACTCGTGCGTTCAAGGGACTAATCCCCCCATCCGAACCCCCTGGTGAAATAATGTCATTTGGCGTGTCACCAGTAAACTATTCTGATTCTGATTCTGATGTGTTTATTATTCGCGTATGACGCGGGTGACTATGTGAAAAGGCATTAAGTTCTCCGGTGGCATTGCCAAACACCGTTACTCACAAGTAAAGCGTGGGGCCTATGCCATGATGTTTTAGCGTGTTAAAAATGGAAACTATTCTGGACGTTCAAAAACCGCTGAATGCAAGAAAGCATGTGCAAGGATGGGCTGTTCCCCTTTAAAATACGTACATGTATAAATAACGTTTGTTAAGGGTGGGTTGTTCCCCTTTAAAATACGTTTGATTAAAGTTTGGTGTGGGGACTTTTTCGTGCTTCGTGCTTGTGTGTTGGTTAGATAGGTGAGTTGTGCATTTTGGTACAGTAGACAAAGTCCGCTGCATGCATTGCAGCAACGAGTGCTAAGCACGAGTGCATGTGTCCGGCTGACTGATGCTAGTTTTACGAGCGTATGCACTGCGAGCGGCACCGTTCGTGTTTGAAATGGGCGCCATACAATTCGTACCGGCGGTAAGCAAGCGCATTCTTACCTGGTACAGGAGATGCCGTGATCAAGGCGGTTATCCTAAGGAAGTATCTTTTTCTATCCTTTGTTCTAACTTTTCTAGTTAGTTTATTTCAGTTAACCATGCCATCAAGATCAGAATACTACTATGAAGGGGAAGAGTCTATGTTTGTTTATCACCTCCGAGAGACTTGACAGGACCCTCAAGTTCGTCCCTACCAACCGGACAACTAGGATCTCTGCCGGGGAATTGTTAAATGTGTTGTCGGATTTCGTCGGCCCTGAAGACGTAGAAGTGTCCACAAGGTGAGTCAGATCGACTCAACTTATTCTATTCAGTTTAAATTTCAAGATGTGATGGACAGAGTCTCTGCATTGAAAAAGATAACAGTCTCAAACAGAGATTTCGAAATCTTAAAGTTAAATGAGCAAATGGTGACAATCAGGGTGCACTGGTTGCCCCTGTACTACGATAACTTGTTCTTAATGAGGTTTTCCAAGATTTCGGCCCAGTAATGAATGTTACATCGTTGAAAACAGCCCATGCCAATTGCGTTACGCTGGACGGTGTACGGGAGGTGCGACTTAAAACTAAGGAGGTTTCTAAACATAACATTTCTCACATAGTTCACTTGCCCTCAGGCCAATCACTGTTGCTGACCATGATAGGGAGGCCGCCATATTGCCTAAAGTGTAGGACAGTCGGCCACACACGTAAGGACTGCCCTAAGAATCGTTTTTCTAACGTTGTGATAGAAAAAAGTACAAGTAGGCAAAGATCAGGAAAAGGCGCAATCAGAAAAAGACCCCCACTCCAAAAACCAAGGTGGGAAAAAAAAAACAACTAACAATCAGGCACTTATACCATGAAAACACTTCGCAAGCCGAATGAGCAGCTGAGGTGGCCACTCAGTTACCTTAACTTAACCAAAAAAATGCAAACACACAAAAGGCGCCAACAGCACAAAAATATTTTAAACACCAAGACATAAAACAAAAAGAACCACCACAGAAGCATCGACTTGGAACGATCAGTAACACAAAGTTACCTGTGCAACCCCCTGTCCATGCCAGTCCTGCTCCTGGCACGACACCAACCCCGGCAGCGGAGGCGCCTGTCGCCCCGCCGGCTGAGCCCTCGGGCGCGGCTGGTGGGTCGACAGAATCCCATGATGGGGATGAAGCCACCGTCAAGGGGGACTCGGTCCAGGAGGGGGATGGTATGGATCAGCTGACTGATCAATCACTTAAACGACAACTTGATGACAGCCAGGACTCATTCATTCCACCAAATCGCCCTTTATCTCGGCTCAGAATGGTGAGCGAGAATGAGTTGGAATTGTCCAACTCGATCGCGCCCATCTATTCTGTGGATGATATCATGTCACCAAGACCTTCTGGCAAACTACATAGGGAAACGAGCTGGAAATGTATTTCCGACTACGATTTAAGCATGCTGATTTGGATATATTATGATTTGGTGAGAACGACCCGGAACTGGCTATGGACCGAGATTTTAGCCCCCCAGGCAATAAACTTATATTTTATTGCCTGTTTTTTCATAATTCATATGTGTAAAGTTTTCATTTTTTCAACATGTATATTGCCATCATATTTTGAACTCTTATCACCCAAAGTACATACCCATGCTTTTTTCAATGATTTTTTACTCACATCACATCATGATTTTTTTCCATTCTACCTGCCAGCTTACTTTTGATAAAATGTACCTGTGTCACTTTACCTGTATAGATGTTCTAATCCGATACTTACCTGTTTACTGTAACCGTCTGATCAATAAATACCTCGGTAGTCGAAATACATATTGGAAAACCTGTCACTTTAACATTGGAGTAGTAGACGTTTCCAACTTAATCCGATATTGATATGGGAGTTTGAAATGGTAGTTCGGATAATATTTTTGAGGGACATTGTCAAGGACTACATATAAGCTAATAGGTAAAGACATTGTGTACAAACATGTTCATGTATATACACGGGATCTATCGGTAAACCGCTTATTGATGCGCCGTGTTGTCTTAAGAAATAAGATTATGGCATTTGTATGCGTCGGCGAGATCATAATGTGTTCGCCGACATCTTTTCAGCGGCCCTTGGATGGTGGACGCCCGGGGAGGGGGTGGACGCAATATATCGGGTTTGAGAACTTGTACAGATGCACACCTCCGCATGCGTCACTAGACATTTCCTACTTGCTAGCAAAATGACGAAAGCGAGTAGCTTTTTTTCGCCATTGCTTATTCGTGTTTGGTAGGCAAATGATTTACCGACAACGCATAAACGCCGGTCCTTGGAATATGTCTTGCACTAAGGTAGGACTGTTCTAGGTCCCAATATTGTTTGAAACTTTATATTATACTCAATATCAAGGTAGAGTATATACAACAAGCAAAGATTCGTGTAAGCATATGTACATGCATATTTTTATCATTATCATCTCAGTGAACATATTTGTTATATATTTAATACACGACGAAGAACATAGAGTGATTTATTATGCGATATTATGCTTCGCTTACGCATGCGTGTTACATTGTACTGTTTTGTCACAGCTCAACAGAAGAAGTCCAGGCGCAAGAGACTGACCAGAGCTCAGATGGCATTACCATAAATGATGTGGTAGATACATGTATAAATGACCAACATTACTTCTTTTTTTTTCATGTACTCGTGTAATTAAGGTCAATGCCATTTCTTGGCCTTTGACAAAGGATTGTTTTAAATATTTCAGCCTTTAAAACAACATTTTCTCAGACACCGCTTGATCAATCAAAGGCAACTTTTATGTGTAGTTTTCTTAAAAACACATGCAAACCAAAATTCATGTAAAAACTACGATGGGCCGGAGTCCATGATGCCACACACCATCAGTTTACCCGTTCCAGAGAAGAAGAGTCGCGGTGACCATCTTGATCATGTTGCCTAGACCTTTTATACAAACATTGGTTCCCCTTTCCTAGGGATACTCCATATCAAGATTGACTTTGTTCGGTCGAGTGGTTTCAGAGGAGAACATGTTTGATCATTGTGGTCATCAACGTAAACAACATCAACCGTGAGCGACGGACAATGGAGCATGGTTGTACTTTAAGCTCACACTTTCAGTATCACGACTCAGGTGCATTGTTGCCGCCAGGTAGCACTTCAGAACGTTGTCTCGTCAGATCTCACGAGAGTAGATCAGCTGAGCGGCTATAAATCGGACCCTGTCTATCCGGACAAAGAGAAATAGATAGTCTACTTTTGTCTCAATAGCTATAAGATTTAGTTGTTTACATCTACTTAGGTCGTTATAGAAATAGTTCAGCTCTTCAGAGCTGTAAGTTTTCGATTAACCATTCACTGTTTTGAGGTCAGTTGTAAGAAAGGTCAAATAACGAGCGCGGAGCGCGAGCGATGTGCATGCTTACAAATGACAGACAAACAGTGAATAATTACTCAAGTCCCCCCGTGAGCTAAACTATTACAATTCGAATACATAATAAATGGAATAAAAGTTGCTGAAACCGTCGATATTTTAAGCGTTCCGCTATTGCACCGCGGAAATCTTGCAAAAAGACTGTAAAATTCAAAAACATACATACATCATATAACGCAGTCTCAGAAAGTCAACCTTACACTGTCGGATGAGAAGGTAAACGTCAAAAAATATAGGATGACGTAGAAAGGGTACAAAATAACAATATGCTAATTTGCTTGAGTAAATTGTTCGATAATCAGTTTAGCCATTGACTAAATGAATGCAAGAACACAAGTCACTGGAAAAAAGTCATGGAAAAACTTTTTCATTGATTTTTTTTTCGTGACTTTATTTCCCTGACTTTTTCCTGAGACTTTTTTTTCCGGTGAGTTATGTTGGAATATATTGTTTTACTTATTTCAATATGAAATAAAAATAAATCAACTCCATTTTTTGTCGTTTTCGATAAATCCCTGATAGTGCCATTGTTGTTGTTGCGTCGTAGAGCTCCGCCGCTGACTGTTCTGCGAACTGGATAACCAAGAATGATAGAGCGAATAAAAGTTGTCACTAAACTTCTAAAAGTTTGGATGCAACTTTACTGATTTGTGTTAACACCATCAGTTTCAAAATATCATTGTCTACGCATACATGACTAGTATATGACCGCCGCACTGAGAAACAAATGTTTACATTTGTGTCTCCGGATAGCTCATTCGATCAGTAGCGTCGTAAACTTCTGATTACCTACATAGGGATCGAATCCCTTTGGCGACTCCAGTAAAATGTCGATAATTGATAAACCTATCAAATTGTTCAATCCTGCATCTGCATATTTCAATAGTGTGATTGTCAACTTCCAGATACGATGATTTCACAGGGTATTTTCCCACCAAACATCGAGAACTGCTGTGGCTCCCCCACGACCACCATCACCATTAGACAGTCGGTGTCGGTTAGGCAATCATAATTGCTTCGACGTCTGTTTCTTGCAAGCCGCATAGATTTGCGTGATTCGTGACAGGAAACAATTAAAAACATACCATGGCCTTAGCATGCATGTGATCGATGCACAAGATTAAAGTAAGATCTGTGTACGATTTTTTAAATTGAAAAACTTTCTGATACCTTCAGAAAAACTTATAAAACATGGTAAAAAAATTATCAAACACCTTTGATCGTGTAAGGTAGCAGAAGTATAGGATTTTCTCCAACTAAGTTGGACAGCCTTGAGATACCCCCCAGAAATCGATTAAATTTTCTCGTCTACCGTAAATCGTATCTCAGACTAAGTTGGAAATGTCTAGTTGGCGTTGATTTTTCACTCTACTATTCGCTGTCGATAAAATACCTGAAATGTACAATAAAGTACTTGATGAACTATTCACATTATTTGTTGTTGGAATGTTAATAGTTTATTTAATCGAGTTAATGGAGTGCGCACTAACAAATTGGATGATCCTGTCTTCCTAGAGAAATTACGTACTGAAATTATTATCCTGACTGAAACAAATGCTGGTAAACAAGACGTGTTGAATATTGATGGTTACTCTTGTATCTCAAACTGCCGCTCGGAGCAACCCAGCAGATTAAGAGGTGGGGTAGCAATTTTTATAAATAAGAACATTAAATCTGGAATCCGAATTATTGATAACTCTCAAAATGACATGATATGGATCAAGCTTTGTAAGAATTATATCAAATTTAGGAAAGATTTTTTTCTATGTGGTATACATGTATCACCAGCCTCTTCTGGTTATACAAAAAGAACAGGTATTGATAAAATACTTTTCCAAAAGCTTGAAGCAGACATTGTTAAATTTACCCCTGACAATTTTGTTATGATCATGGGGGACATAAATTCTCATGTCAATTGCAATGATTTTGATTTTATCATTAATGTGGAATCAGATGTAATGGAGGATTCCTTACCGGCTAATTTTTCAATAGACAATGTTCACTTGTCAAGAAACACAGCCATCGATCAGGCAACTAATGAATATGGCAATAATTTATTGGAGATATGCATCGGATCCCAACTGATAATACTGAACGGTCGCACTTTTGGAGATACAGCGGGTAGACCAACATATCATGGCTATAATGGTTCATCCATTGATGATTACTGCATTTGTAGTGCAGACTTTATGAGCTCGATTAGGTATTTTAAAGTTACTGATTTTGATGTTACCTATTCTGATCATTGTCCAATTTGGGTTGGTATCCAGTCATTGTATTGTTGTCATGAAACAGACTACCTAACACAAAGTAAGTCACCCAAAAATGTGAAATGGGATGATTATAAGAGAATGAGTTTCATAAATCATATTAATTTGATTAACAAACACCACTTGATGGAAAGTCTTCTTGAATTATCAGATGCAAGTACTGGTACATGTGATAGTATAGATAGAATGGTGTCATATTTTTCATCCACTTTAAAGCAGGCTGCCCTGTTGAAAAACTCGCCAGTGAAGTTTTTACAAAAAAGACGTAAACATAAGAAAGTCTGGTATGATAGGAATTGAGATTCACTTTACAGGCAAATTACGCATCTAAGCCGATTATTAGGCGATGAACCTTATAATATAAACCAACGACAAAAAGTGTAATCTGCTCGTAAATTATATAATAAATTAATACGGAAAAACATAGACAATGCAAAAGCAAAATGCTGAGTGGCCTGCTTGAAAGTGAGAAGAAAAATCCCAAAGAATTTTTGAAATCTGTAAATGAGCTGATGGAAAAACAGAAGACCGACCCCTCGGCAGACATTTCCCCTGAAAAATGGGTAGAATATTTCAAATCTTTAATGAACATTGAGTATCCAAACAATTTTTCTGATTCTCTAAATAATGATAATTACATAGAAGGTCTAGATAATACAGTTCTTAATGGAGACTTTTCTCCAGAGGAGGTCTTGAAAGGTGCTTAGGGGTTGAAGGGTGGTAAGTCGTGCGGGATAGATGAAATATCTCATGAAATGCTACAGCTTTCAGTCCCAATATTAGCCAATGTATATGCATATTTGTTTTCACAGATAATTAAAAGTGGGAAATACCCTTCTGTATGACGAGAAAATATGATTAAACCCATCTATAAAGGGGGTGGAACCGCCAACGCAAGTAATTATAGAGGCTGCTTTGGAAAGTTGTTTAACAGACTGGACAAATATCTTGAAGATAATAACATAATTGGTTCTGAACAGATTGGATTTCGGAAACAATGCCGCACAAATGACCACTTTTTGACCCTTAAAACGCTTATAGATAAGTCTTTTAAATCATCAGCTCGTTTATATGCTTGTTTCGTTGACCTTAGTAAAGCGTTTGATACTATCAACAGGCATGCCCTCTTTTATAAAATGAGTAAATATAACACCAAAGGCCCATTTCTGAATATAGTTCAAGATATGTACCGAAACTTAACTTACTGCATAAAAACAGATGATGGTCTAAGTAATTCTTTCGAAACTAAGATTGGGGTAAACCAGGGCTGTGTCTTAAGCCCCACGCTGTTTTCGCTATACTTAAATGACTTGACAAAAAGCTTTGAGGCTGATTGTGACCCAGTATCATTGGGAAACAATGGCTTACACATTTCTTGTCTAATGTATGCAGACGACAAAGAAATTCTGTCACGAACAGCTAATGGCTTACAAAAGCTTTCATGTAGACTAGAAGACTTTTGTACTAGATGGAATTTAAAAGTTAATATAGACAAAACTAAAGTTATAATTTTCAATAAGTCTGGCAGAATCTTGAAGGGCTATAACTTTTTATTTGGATATAATATGATAGAACTTGTAAATGAGTATAAATATTTAGGCATTTATTTTAGATCCTCTGGTGTTTTCACACAAGGTATTAAGTATCTGTGCAATAAGGCACTTAAAGCCATTTTTGTATTAGAAATGCTCTTATGTCAGATGGTATCAATGCAGGTCTTTATGTAACACTATTCAAGCATTGTGTAAATCCAATTCTTTTATATGGAAGCGAGGTTTGGTCTCTTGACTTTATTATAAACAAACCTGGATTGCTCCGGTTGGAAAACAGATATGACTTATTCACTCCTGAAAAACTCCAACTAAAATTCCTGAAGAATGTTTTGGGGGTTCATAATTATACACCTCGACAAAAGTTTAGCATATTCTAGTTTTAAAGTGCAAAACTTAAATGCCCGCAAAATATTTCAAAAACATAAAACACATTCGCAATTCACGGATTCAGAATGGGAGCATGTCGTAGCAAAGAACAAATGAAAAAAACTGTCTCAGATCTTTTAAATTTATGTGCTACAATATGCATTATTTTGATAATAAGCCGTATTTCTAAAATCTGAATTCTGCACCCCATATGACACGTCTGTACAAAATTCACACCCAGATCAAGGAAGCGTATGTTGGAACAACCTGTTACATACAAAAAATGAGAGCTGAAAGTCAAACTCTAACATTTCTGGAAAGAACAAAAATGTATAGAATGTATAGCAAATTTGCAATGTTAAACATTTTGAAAATAAGTTTGTCGCTAAAGATGTCTAATGTCTACATCTCAAATGACAGGATAATGATGTCTATACCACATTATTATTTTGTCTATGGACGAAAGATTTTACTAAGTTTCGTTTTATAATGTTGACTTTGAGTGCTTTTTAAGAAGGTTTTAAAAATGTGTCGAAAATCGCACTTTCAAAACAGTAACCTTTTCTTTCGTTATTCAGTATCTAAATAACTGCCGATTTTGAATCCAAAAAGCACTGGTTGTTTCCGCTGTAACCATGACATCGAATCGGGCGATTGCGCTAGCATATTTATTCACTGAGGTAAGTTTTTACCAGACGTGCTTCCTTCATTTTAGACATATAATTATGCTAAACTTTTGACGAAGAGTATATTCAGTTAATGATGCAGTTAGGGCAGAATTTGGGATCTTGCCAATAGCAATTTTTGGATAACTCATGAGATGTACACTACCAGAGAAACTTTAACCAAAACTTTGATCAAAATTAAAGGTGACCTAGATTTTGACCTCCAGCCCCACCACTGGGCATGGACCATGGGGTCGGAACTCATGAATACAAAGCAAACCCTATAGGCTAGCTATGGTCGAAATATGAATGGTTTCTGATCTTTGGTTCATGAGATATAGACCACTAGAGAAACTTTAACCAAAACTTTGGACGTAAATTCTACGAACGTTCCGGAATTACGAACGAACTAACTAACGAACATACGAACGAAAAAGCGAAAACTATATACCCGTCGGCATAAATGCCGGGGATATAAAGAGACGAAGCTATTATCAATATACTGGCGTCCTTTCTTCTATGACATTCTGGTTATCAATGAGGTGTTATAAAATTTTGCGAAGTGGTAGGGGAAATTATGATGCTGAAAACCGCCCATACAAACTCCGTCACCTTTGACGGAGTGCAGGAAGTCTGCTTCCGTGCGGTTGAGATTGGGAAAAGTAAGCTCCTCAATGTGATACATTTCCCATCAGGCCAGGCAATACGCTATCTTTGGCCGTCCACAGTACTGTGTGAAGTGCAGAAGTACAGGGCACATCCGAAGAACATAAGGTGTTGGGCTGAAGCAGCAGCCCATGCACCTCCAACTGCACCTGCCCCGAGTGAGGTCCTGACACAAACCGTCGGCCCCTGTAGACCCTCCGACTGAGCCTTCGGGTCTTTGAGGGAGATCAGGCCGACAGGAAGGACTCATCGACGCAGGAGCAGCAAGAGGTTATGAAGGAGACGTCCAAGGGCGAGAAATGTCCATTGAACGTCGAGGACTTCTCTTTAAGAACACCATCCCGGCCGGTACATGTACGTGAACGCCGACAGGTGGACTCGGGAGGGGTGCCAACCAGCAACCAGTTCGAGCCCATCACGACGGTTCATGACTTAATGTCACCGCGACCTAATTCTGAAAATAAAAATGGCTGAGCACATTGAAATGATGAACCGGAAATGTGGCACACACTACGAGTTTTGGATTCTGACTTTGTATATTTTTATCACGGCGAAGATGAACTGAACTGTTTTATCGACTTTGAGTTTATGGCGAAAGGCAGTATATTTAAATTTTAAGGCCCGCCTTTGTAAATGTAGCATTTCATTTTTTCTTTTCATGTCATTGTTCATCATTTCACTTCATTATATATATTTTTTTCAACACACCATTTTCTTAATGAACATATTATATTTCTACTCAACTCTTACTGTATAGTTACAGCACGCCGGTTTCTCACCGGAGACATAAGTAGTCAAGTACAGTCACTAAACGAAAGAAAAGTAGTTGGGTTTGAGAGAAAAATCTTTGAAAGTGAATGGATTAACTACTCGGGTGGGCTCAGATCAGGGTAGGAATGGCCACCTGCTCTTTGTTATATGATCGTGTGAAAAATACTGTAAGGTTTATCACTGTAAGGTTTTTCAAGGCTTTTTCCTTTAATGTGGTATATAATAACCCTGGGTCTGTATAATCTTGTTTTCACGTGTTTTCATGAAGTTCCCGAATTATGGTGTTTTTTACAAATTTTCATGTTGCATTTCAATTTTACTAAATTTTTTTAAGCTTGATTTCTCAGTTGCTTATGTTAGAATTAAGTTATATTTGTATATTATTGTTAGTGATTCATCGCAAATAATGATACTTTTTACGGAATAAAAATCGTAGAAAAAATGAAGAATATATTGCTTATATTGTAAAGGTATGTGGTTGTTATATTTTCATTAATTCTGACCATTTTAAAACTGGCAACAGAATTTCTACAATGTAAATGCTGAGATCCATGTTTGCTTTATTTTCAGTGTTATACATACATAAATTAACTAAGTAACACTACACAATAACTCTGAATGCATAATAAACAACCTTAATGCAACCTTGAATAACTTTAATTTTCTGTACAGTCCGTAGACCTTAGTTTAACAGTAATTATTATAGACATGCTTCTGATTCATTATGTGTCTCTATCACTTTCTATTCCAGTTTGATGCAAAGTACAAAAAAAACAGGAAGGCCTTCCACTTCAGACAGTTGGTGTTCTCACCAAACTTTGTCAAACTTTGTCCGTAGACTGTACAGTCCGTAGACCTTAAGTTTCACTACCATTATTTTAGACATTAATGTATTAAAGGACTTTTGTATTTACAATTTATACAAGATTTTAGCTCATGTGGCTGATCCAAGTATTTAAAATACATGGTTTCAGTTATTTTTTTTATCTTTTTCCAACAAACTAAGCCAAAATAGTGTTAAAACTACAGATATTTGGTCGAACAACGGTGTTTTACCAAGTATGATACACTAATTAATTAGTAAACTGTTTGTTTAGGTATAAATTAACTAACCAAGTAAGTCATCTAAGCCTGTATGTACTATTCTAGTGATTGGACCACTGGAAATGTAGATGGTGAAAAGGTCTACGGACTGTACCATTTATCATACATACATTTAACATACAAGTTTTATATCATTGTACTGATGAAAACAAGAGG
Source organism: Rugalucina vietnamica (assembly GCA_964017185.1). NCBI lineage: Eukaryota > Metazoa > Mollusca > Bivalvia > Lucinida > Lucinidae > Rugalucina > Rugalucina vietnamica. The sequence goes on from OZ024879.1 coordinate 46,003,835, forward strand.
CAAAACTAAAACCTCTGACAGTGAAATTATGGAAGTGAACAAACCAAAAACTAAACTGACCAGAACAGAAATCTGCGGCTTTGTTTTTTGCTACACAGATAGCACAATTCCTCTTCTTTCTAAATCCAAAGCCATGTTCTGTAGCTGCAAGGGCTAGTGTACGTCAGACCTGGTAGGAAACCCAGAAGGCTGGTTTTCTTGCATCGCTGGTCATATATACCTCTACAGGTGCATCATCAGTGAGGATAGCTCTCTCCTGGACTATGTGACCACACTCTATACACACATGATGGACCTGACATTTTACCAAATATCTACAGGGGCGTCAGCAGTGAGGATAGCTCTCTCCTGGACTATGTGACCACACTCCATACACAAATGATGGACCTGACATTTTGACCACATACCTCTACAGGGGCGTCAGCTGTGAGGATAACTCTCTCCTGGACTATGTGACCACACAACATACACACATGATGGACCTGACATTTTTACCACATACCTCTACAGGGGCCTCAGCAGTGAGGATAGCTTTCTCCTGGACAATACGACCACACTCCATACACACATGATGGCCTGTCATTTTGACCACATACCTCTACAGGGGCGTCATTAGTGAGGATAACTCTCTCCTGGACTATGTGACCACACTCAATACACACATGATGGACCTTACATTTTGACCACATACCTCTACAGGGGCCTCAGCAGTGAGGATAACTCTCTCCTGGACAATGTGACCACACTCTATACACACATGATGGACCTGACATTTTGACCACATACCTCTACAATGGCCTCAGCAGTGAGGATAGCTCTCTCCTGGACAATGTGACCACACTCTATACACACATGATGGACCCGACATTTTGACCACATACGTCTACAGGGGCGTCAGCAGTGAGAATAGCTCTCTCCTGGACAATGTGAACACACTCAATACACACATGATGGAAAAAAGGTACAAGTAGGCAAAGATCAGGAAAAGGCGCAATCAGAAAAAGATTCCCACTCCAAAAACCGAGGTGGGAAAAAACCAAACCAACAACCAGGTACTTATACCATGAAACATATCGTAAGCCGAATGAGCAGCTATTTTCCCAATAGGTGGCCACTCAGTTACCCTTACTTAACTGAAAATATGAAAACATAATAAGGCGCCAACAGCACAAAATTTTTTTAAACACCAAGACATAACATTTTTTTAAACACCAAGACCTGACATTTTTTTACCAAATACCTCTACAGGGGCGTCAGCAGTGAGGATAGCTCTCTTCTGAACTATGTGACCACACACCATACACACATGATGGACCTGTCATTTTGACCACATACCTCTACAGGGGCATCAGCAGTGAGGATAGCTCTCTCCTGCACAATGTGACAGCACTCAATTCATACATGATGGACCTGACATTTTGACCTCATACCTCCACAGGGGCATCAGCAATGAGGACAGCTCTTCTTCTAGTTCAGAAAGTAAATTACGATCAATAAAAATTCATGATCAAATTAATAAACCAATGTCTAACAGTGGCTCTGAGAGTGTCTGCATTCCAAAATGCGTGATATGTCTTACGCAGTCGAAGCATGAGTAAAGGTACCCTCTTTTCGAAAATCACACTTTATTATCATCAAATTAAATGTCATATTATGACGTTGTGTTTTACATTTTAATTTATTTGAAAGTGCTACTGACTACCATGATGCAAGATAAAATTAAGTCAGATGTGTTGCTGCAATAAGAAACTTCGTTTCTGTTTTGTACATGCAAGAAGACAGCAACATGAATAACACGAATTCAGCTTTTTGTATGCAATTTGCATACAAACTTTGTTCATCTCTGGTTGCATTATTATCAGCAGTATGGAATTGAAATTTTCAGCGAGTATTAAGGTATAATACTAGACTCTGATAAACTTTGAAAATTTAAAAAATCGTTCATAAATTTCGTTATTTTGTTCGTTAAAAATTGGCATTGAAACCGGAAGTGTGCGTCAGCCGTGAACTGTTTGTCCTCGAAAATAGTCTAAAATAGCTCACTTGGGTTATATCTCTCATTTCCAGGTTTCATCAAGTGAATTTAATAGCGATTAACATGTTTAAGAGGCACATTGATGAATTTTTCAAAAAATCTCAAAATAAGAGATTTTTAAAAATGCGCAGAAAGTCTACCAGTAGAGAAAATTCAAATGTTTGATGTTTTTCCAAGCCGGAAGGGCCCATTTGATGACACCCGGTCATAATTTCAATTAATGTTGTGCTTTATCAAATTTTTTATTCAAAAACATTGATTTTTGCCGTTTTACTCCAAAATCGCTTTTAGTGAAAGTAAATTATTTCTAAACATTTTTGAACTTTACTTACTTGAAAGACACGTCTTTAAGACTGAAAATCGTGCAATTTTGAACATGGCTTAGCTACAAAAAATGAGTTAGAAAAGTGGCCTCTTATAACCTTTTTTCAGTGTATACACACATGATGGACCTGACATTTTGACCACATACCTCCAGTCAGAGAATAGCTCTCTCCTGGACAATGTGAACACACTCAATACACACATATCCTGGACTCTATGACCACACTCCATACACACATGATGGACCTGACATTTTGACCACATACCTCTACACTGGCATCAGCAGTGAGGATAGCTCTCTCCTGGACAATGTGACCACACTCCATACACAAATGATGGACCTGACATTTTGACCACATACCTCTACATGGGGCTTCAGCAGTAAGGATAGCTCTCTCCTGGACAATGTGACCACACGTCTATACACAAATGGGGGGGGGCACAAATGATGGACCTGACATTTTGACCACATACCTCTACACTGGCATCAGCAGTGAGGATAGCTCTCTCCTGGACAATGTGACCACACTCCATAAACTAATGATGGACCTGACATTTTGACCACATACCTCAACATGGGGCTTCAGCAGTAAGGATAGCTCTCTCCTGGACAATGTGACCACGGTTCATACACACATGATGGACCTGACATTTTGACCACATACCTCCACAGGGGCGTAAGCAGTAAGGATAGCTCTCTCCTCAACTATGTGACCACACTCTATTCACGCATGATGGACCTGACATTTTGACCACATACCTCTACATGGGGCGTCAGCAGTAAGGATAGCTCTCTCCTGGACTATGTGACCACACTCTTTACACACATGATGGACCTGACATTTTGACCACATACCTCTACACTGGCATCAGCAATATATATAGACTGAACATAAGTTATTTTTTACGACATAATTCCAAGAGAGGGCCATTATCAGTTGAAACTAGAGTATAGAAGCATATTTTTTGAGAATTTGCACTCTGACAAATTTTTAAAGTAATATTAAACTCTACTTAACCTATGATGTCACAGATTTTATGACATTAAATTCCTGTTTGATTTTTGTACAGTCCGTAGACTTTTGAGAACATGAAATTTTGAGCATATTTTGTAAACACAAGGTTTCATATACAAAATGAGCCATATTTTCCTTCTCCATAGACATTTGTTGGATATCTTAAGTACGTGTTGTCCTTCTGTCTGTATAATTTCATCTGTTACTGTATTTGGCTTGTTGTTACATTTGTTTTGAAAATATAGTAAATGGATCAACTGCTTTCAAAGTTTCAAAAGAGCTATATTTTCTGAAGGAAATGTTTCATTTTATAGATGTCTTACATTGTTCTATTGTTTCAAAGCTGTTTACAAGTTCAAATAAATAAAGTTCAATCATTTATTAACTTGATATTGCATTGTGTGTACAGTCCGTAGACTGTAATACCAGTGGTATAGGCACAAATTTTGATGACTGATGCGATCTTAATAAAATTTGGAATAAAAATGCACGAGGGTTTCCCGTACTCATTTCAATAAAAATTAGGAGATTTTATGCAACTTCATTTTTTGATATATGTGCAACATGCTGTCCTACCCTGATCTGAGCCCACCCGTACTGGACGCCGTCTCCTGTACCCCGCTATGAGCCCACCTTGTGAAACGTCAACTAAGGTGAGCCAAAAATACAAAAATCGCCAATACAAAAAGAATAAAAAAAAAGTTCATTTCTTTTTTGTAACATAATAAATTTTCAAAATGTCAGTGTTCTATAGGTTCACCATTTATATGAGGGTTTCACAATTGAGTTTCATTGTGATTTGAGCATAGTGATACTTTTAAGGAGAAACTACGTGACATCAACATTTTCACCCCGAAAAGAAAACCAAAAGAACAATTGAAATAATATAAGAAAACAAGAATGTGCGGAGGCCTGTCCATGCCGATCCTGCTCCTGGCCCGACCCCAACCCCGGTTGCGACGGCATCTGTTGCCTTGCTGGCTGAGCCCTCGAGCTCGGCTAGTTGGTCGACAGAATCCCAGGATGGACCCATCTGCTTTGAGAACGGTCTTTGTCGACCAGTAAGTCAGAAACACACAACAATCATTGAATTATATAAAAAGGAAAATTTTGCTGACAATGGCGACTTTCAAGATATTTTGACAAATGTTTTGATACAACATTGGTCCCATTATAAGAAATACTCAATGTCGACAATTTTGAAAGGTATAGGGAGGGGATGACAGATTGGTTTGCCAAAAGAGGGGTAAATTGGCATATCTCTGAGGCTATGATCAGAAGTGGGGGCAAATATGAAACAATAACATAGTTAACTTACACATCTTTAAAAGTCAAATGTCATTGGATGCTGCATCAACAACGGCCATTATAAGTGACACTGTAACTGATAAACAGAATGGAGCCCAGAATCCAGTAGTTCCACAATTTAGTGATAATGATACATGCTACAAATGCACTCTGACACTAACAACGCTAAAGAAACACACGGAAGAAGCTGTGGTCAGCTACAAATTCAGTGAGGCTCTAAATGGAAAAGGTAACATCTTTATTCATTTAATCCTTTCATTTACTGCTTATGCACCATTCTAACAGATCCAATCTATGCATGCCAAAATAAGTGTAGTGAAAAAAATGAGTGATATATACACGGCTGTCGGGATAAAGATCTTCAGAGTGTTCAAAACTATCACACTTAGAATCATACTTCTGGGCAATGTTTAAATTATTTGACCCCGTATAGGAATGTGTCTTTGATTTAGACTTCTCGTGTAAAAAATGAACTTACCACAGTCTGCCTTTCGTTGCCGCTTTTAAAAGGGCTACTGATCAGGGTTCATTACCTAAAATTGTGCAATATAGTCCGTACTATCTCCCTTGGACAGTTTTACTGCTTCTAAAGTATCAAATTTTACTGCTTCTAAAGTATCAAATCTTTATATTTTGTTATCATTTAACCATTTTTGTGTTATATTTTACTTATATATAGTGTCAACGATGACGTTTATTATACAGATGGTTTTTGTTTGTTCTGTTTTTTTAGTAGCAAGAGCGAGGTACCCATTAAGTGCAAATGTAAGGATTTGATTTGCCGCTTTTGTGCGAGGGAAATAATGCTTGTATTTGGCTTGAGGGCACCTATGCAATGCATAACCATCAACTGCCAGAGATGCAGACAACTCCGCCGAAATTAGGAAATTGTCAAGGATATGGTTCTTTTTGTTATTTTTGACATTTCTGATATTTTGTGAGTATGATTTTCATTTTGTTTTTCAATGACGAGAAATTTCATTTATCATTTTATGTTTGTTTTTATCGATCATGTTACAAATGTTGGGCAGAACAACCCTGAAAAGGACCAGGAGGCGCCTGCAAAGCTTCTGATGAGGGAAATTGTGAATAACTATTGCCACGCGAACTTTATGGGCAGTGCCGCGAGTGGGTGGGATTTGTTTTCATTACTGTGGGTCAGCGAATGGCTGCCACAGTGGTGTGGGTCAGCAGATGGCTGCCACAGTGCTATGTGACATCCTGATGTTGTTTTGATGGTGTTGCCGAGTTTTTCAGTTTATAATGTCAGATTTTCCATATACACGTTTCGGACAATATTTTTCATTGTTATTAAGAATGTGTTGTCATGTGTTCTCTTCTTCGTCACGTTATCCGACAATACGGCGACGTACATGTGACTTCCTGCTAGAGAGCAATTTGTTTCGTGTAATACAACTTGAGTTGTAGGTAGTCTCTACTTTCTGGTTGTCACGGAAGACTGGAGAGAATGTGCACATTGGTACAGATTTGGTGTGGAGATAACTTGGTACAGATTTCGCGTGGAGAGAACTTGGAGTTTGTTATAACTTATAAGTGATTAAATTAATCTACGATTAATAATAATAAGAAGAAGAATAAGAATATATTTTTTGAAAGTACGTGTAACATTAGCAGAATTGCATTTTACGTGTCGCAGATTCGTTAATAATCTTACTTGCCCTCGGGCTCGACTGTTGCCGCACCAGAGTCCGGGCGAGGCCCCTGACCATCGGAGGCACAATTAGTCCATCTATTTCTTTAGGCCCCAAAGGGCGGCCTATATTACCACTCGAACATCCTTGGTAGTTTGTTTCACATAAAAAATATTTGTTTGCATAATGTGGTAAACCTCAGGTTTTGACATGTCTTGACTCCCAGTTGTCTATGTTATTTTTTCCATGCTTTTATGTATTTTTGTGCATTGATTTTAGTAGTTTTAGATAGTAGATGATATAATGCACATTTCCTGAAGTTTTCACTTTCATAGGACTGATTTTGACTGAGTATTTAGCAATTATTGTGTATGCAGTAATTAGACTTTGTCATAACTTGTCCTGCAATTACTTTTTCAGTCCTAGCAAGCTTAATCTTTATGCAATTTTCATGATTTTTGGTAAAAGTATACACATTTATGTTATCTTTGCATTAGGATGTAAATCTTTAGCATAGTCTTATATTTTAGATGTAATTTAAAGGAATCATAGAATTTTAGGGCCTGTGCTTTTTAATTAAAATGTCTGAATTATTTAATTAATTTGACTTTTTCTAGTGAGAAAACTTTTGAGAGTATATTATTATAATGTAAGTGTTTTGACTTTTAAAACATTTAAGGAAATCTTAGATTATTTGGAATTTACTTTAGTTATCATCTTATTTGTTCTGTAAACCTAAGGGACCTTTTTGCTTGACACTACTGTGTCACCTTTAACACCTCTAAAGTTGCAATTTTAAGGAGGCAGATGTGTATTCCTTAGTTCTGGAATTTGGAAGAGTCCATTTTTACTAGGTTGAGCAGACTTGTGTTTAGATTTATAAACTTTAAAATGGCCTTTTTAAATGCTTTTTGTTACATGTATTGAAAGTTTATGTTATGTTAAACAATGTTGTTGTAACAATTTTTGTATTTTATGCATATTTTGGCTGTTAAACCTGTTTTTTGTCTGGGAGTAACCATTAATGTTATAGGTAAGACAGGTAGCATTTTTAGGTATATAAGGGGCTGTTTTGAGTTTTTCATCACTTCTTGGATTATTATTCTGTGTGCTTATTCTTCTCTCAGGATTAATAGTGAAATTCCAAAGGATTTAATTAATTATTTATTTTCTTATTTTTGGACTTAGAAATTTTTAACATCTAAACATTTTACTAGAATTTGTCTAAGTCCGCGAAACTTTTTAACTTAGTCATTTTTTGGCATAGTAAAAAGGTACAAGTAGGCAAAGATCAGGAAAAGGCGCAATCAGAAAAAGATTCCCACTCCAAAAACCGAGGTGGGAAAAAACCAAACTAACAATCAGGTACTTATACCATGAAACATATCGTAAGCCGAATGAGCAGCTATTTCCCAATAGGTGGCCACTCAGTTACCTTAACTTAACTAAAAATATGGAAACATACATAAGGCATACAGAGTAATACTTTCTCTGAAATTGTCGAAGTCCGCGAAACTTTTAAACTTTGGCATAGTAATATTTTCTCTGAAATTGTTTAGGTCTGCATAATATTTTAAGTTATTTATTTTTGCAGCTGTGTATTTTCTTAGAAATTCTTTAAGTCCACACATTAATTGTAAGAACTTTGTCTCTTTAATTGTTGAATAAGTATTATCATTTAAGAAATAAGTATTACTTTTGGCTTTATTTCTAAATTAATCTATCCAAGAGTCATAATAAATTATGAAACTTTAATTACAATTCACTGCTTTCTGTCTTTGTAATTTGGTTGCATAATTTGTCATTATTGCTATTGTTTTGTTTACATGTTTGCTTTGCCCATGCTTATTTGATGAAAAAGAAAGATAATTAAAAACTAGATTTGTAAACTTCATTTCCTTGTTACGTGGTCATTCTTAGAAGAGGAATTTCAGACTTATCCTCAAATCCTTTTATGAAATTTGGTCATTATTTAAGATATCCTAAAACAAAGTCTGTGGTGTCGGCAATCCTGATAGAATAAATTCACCCAATACATCATATTTGGGGTAAAACTGTTGAAGCACATCCGAGTCGAATGAAACCCTAAGATCGTCTCAGAACAAGTGATTCAAAACCCGTAAAGCACACACTGTGTCTGAATAAATCCCCATATTGCGTCTAAAATTATGAGTCCTAAATCTGTCTTCAAGTATAGGAACACAGCCTGCTAATCTTCGCCAGAGTTTGAAAGGCAGACTCCCGCCAATTCTAGCAAGGCTTATAACAACTGGTGTCCGAGTTAGGTTACTTCGACCAAGTTTATTTCTACTCGGTGTGTGCACATTTAAAAAGTGGCCTCGGATCTGTACACTTAAATCAGTCTTCAGGTCTCGAGGCGCAGCCAGCTAATCTTTTCCGGAGTTTGAAGCGCAGGCTCCTGTCAATTTTAGCCAGGTTTATTACAATTGGTGTCAGAAGTGGGATACTTCGGCCAATTCACTTAAACTTGGTATGAACATTTTAAAAGTGGCCTCGGATCTGTACACTTAAATCAGTCTTCAGGTCTCGAGGCGCAGCCAGCTAATCTTTTCCGGAGTTTGAAGCGCAGGCTCCTGTCAATTTTAGCCAGGTTTATTACAATTGGTGTCAGAAGTGGGATGATTCTGCCAATTCATTTAAACTCAGTATAAATATCTAAAAAGTGGCCTCGGATCTGTACACTTAAATCAGTCTTCAGGTCTCGAGGTGCAACCAGCTAATCTTTTCCGGAGTTTAAAATACAGGCTCCTGTCAATTTTAGCCAGGTTTATAACAATTGGTGTCAGAAAGTGGAAATTTCTCTTCTTCGGTTTTTGTTAATCTTTAATAAAATAAAAAGAACTCAATCAATAACAACATGATTGATTTGCCATAAGCATTTTTATTCAGCTGGAGGAAATTGCATCTCAGGCGACCCTCCTTCTCAGTTATAATAATTCATTTTCAAGTTGGAGGAAATCACATCTCAAGTGACCCTCCTTCTCAGTTGCATTAATTGCTTTTCAGCTTGAGGAAATCGCATCTCAGGCGACCCTCTTGTCTGTAATATTAATTGCCTTTTAACTTAGGAAATCACATCACAGGTGACCCTCGTTGTTAGGTTGTTAGCAACAACTTGGTCAAACTTGATATTTTATCTGATTTTTCGCAGACTACTGCATGATAGGCAGCCTGCATTTCTTTTTCAGCTTTAATTTTTGCAGACTACTGCATCATAGGCAGCCTGCAATTCTATTTCAGCCTTTAATTTATCGCAGACTACTGCATGATAGGCAGCCTGCACTTCTTTTTCAGCTTTATTTTAATTTACCGCAGACTACTGCATGATAGGCAGCCTGCATTTCTATTTCAGCTCTAATTTATTTTATCGCAGACTACTGCATCATAGGCAGCCTGCATTTCATTTTCAGCTAGAGGAAATCGCATCTCAGGCGACCCTCTTTGTCAGTAACTTGTGTAATCAAATTTTGCTTTTCAGCCTTGTGACTGATTCTGTGCTTTGGATTAATTAATTCTGTGCTTTCGGATTTAATTCTGTGTTTTGGATTATTTTATTCCGTGTTTCATGGATTAATATTCTGTGTTATATGGATTAATATTCTGTGTTATATGGATTAATATTCTGAGTTCGCTCATCCTTTTGCTAGACTACAGTGTAGTTCTTTGCCTTCTTGGTTCAACTGCTAAACGTTTCCATTTTGAGCTGACCCGTTAAACTTTGACAATGATGTTTCAATCTGAAGAGAAAGATGACCACTCCTCAGAACATACCAACTATAACAGGATTGAAAGTCAGTTTGATTTTGCTCCTGAATATACAAGCTATGACATTAAACCAAAAATGCCAACATTTTCGGGAGAGGAAAACCTATGGGAACCTTTCCATTTGCAGCTATCCCTTTTATCAAAAAGCTATGGCTGGAATGACACTGAATTTCGATGCCAGCTCATGCTTGCTCTCAGGGGAGATGCTCTACTATATGTGTCCAGTCTTCCTCTACAGATCCGAGAAAATACAAGTGACCTTTTATATTGTATTAGCCAACGTTTTGGACAGTGCCAATATTCTGAAATTCATCGAACTGACTTGTCCGATGTGCATCAGTTACCGGCTGAAAATCTTCAGCAGTACAGTGCCCGAGTCAGTCAGCTTATGACTAAGGCATACCCAGGAATTCAATGTACAAGTGTATATGACAGTTTGTCTGTAGAACATTTTCTAAAAGGGTTAACTGACAAGAAAGTAGCATATGAAGTTTACACCAAGAAACCAAGTGACTTGTTTAAAGCAGTTGAAATGGTAGAGTGGCATGAGGTTTGCTCAAAGTTGGTTTGTCAGAAAGTTGTAAACTGTGTGCATGAGCAGACCAACAAGTCAGCTAGAAAACAAAATCGGATCTGTTACAACTGCCGTAAAAAGGGACATGAAGCCAATCATTGTCTAGTTGCAAAGACAAATTAATCCAAACCGACGACGACACCAGGTGCCTAATCATAAAACAGGCACTGAGATGTTCATGTACTAATGTCTAAGTTACATGAAGTTACTGGGACGCCCGGGGTACTCTTGAACTATCACGACGATTACAGTGAGGTTATCAAAGTCTATGGTACAACTTGACTACAGTGAGGTTATCAAAGTCTATGGTACAACTGCTCGAGAGAGGTTATCAACACTATGGTACAACATGGAGACTATGGTACAACGCTGATCATCATGACAATTAAATATGATAAAATCAGAGACATTATATTGATTTTGAAATGATCAGTCTGTTTTAAGACTTGAAAGGACTTTTAAAGATAACAGTCGATCATACAAGCCACTAGCAGGAACTGCGTCGTGGTAGCAGGTGGTTTATCAATTAATCTCTAACTCAGGCCACTGACATGTTTCAGATATTAAATTGTCTGATTTCAAGGCAAGATTTTAAAGGGACTGTTCTTGAAAGAAAACCAGAACATATAATATCAAAATATTTTATCCTGTAAATGAGCAGCAGGTTCATAGAATCTAAATGATATCATGGGAAAACCTATGTTGTGCCATATTCAAACAACAAGGATACATATCAGCCTGGGCCCATGCAATCATATATGCTCATGCAATGGTCCATGCCATCTGTTTACAAGGTGCAATTTCTCAAGCAGTTCTACAACACAGAGCAGTCTGACTGAGCTATCACACATAGAATCTACAATACGGGTTTTCTCATAATATCAACACACACAAACTTTGTACAGTACTTTGATGCTAACATGCCATGGTATAATTGAGCCATGTCATGAAAAAATGATTTTTGCATATGCGAAAACAAATGTGCAGATCATCTGTGCAGTGACTGTCACTGCACAGTTGATCAGCACTTTAGTTTTCGCTACAAGGATAGAGCTATTTCTTTTCTATTTTAATCCAAAACTTCAAGCTTGGTTAGCTTTTTCTTAAAGTATACACCCCACTGTGTGTAAGTCCTGGTCCCCAGGTTATAAAACCTTTTTTCATGCTCAACACAGCTGAGCTTGAAATTAATACATGTACTGAAAAAGCCATAATATATTGAAATTGAAGGTTTAGAACTGCAAAGCCAGTAATTTATTCTGAATAAATATTAAAATGCCAACAATTGTTGCCATTTTAACATTTATGAGCAGCATAAATTTTAGTCTCAGCTGAGCTGAGCATGAAATTTTTTTTATAACCTAGGGGCCTGGTGTCAGTTCCCTATGTCCAGTTTTTTCGCATCACGGCTCAAATATAAACTCCTCTTTCCTAAAGTTTAGCATTTGGTTTGATTATATAATCCCAATTAACAATTTTTCATTCATGTTGAGCGTCTGAGACAGAGCCTTTGCTTTTTGGATGATGTAATTACAAGTACTAAAATGCATAAAGGGACATGCTCAAGGAGATAGATATCGAATCCTTGACCTTGCGCAAAAACCTATACTCTACCACTGGACCACAACACACAACTTTAAGTATAACTGGGATTTAAAGATAGGTTCATATATTTATTTTTATCTTAATTGTCTATTATTAATAGTGGTGGTCAGTAATGCCAAAAATAAAATATTAAGATATAATTTAACTATCACTTGATTTTAAACAAAGATTACCGGGGGGGGGGGTACAGTTTACTAGAGTCTTGACACCTGATCCAGAGGGGGGGGACCGGGGGTCCGGACCCCCCTGGAATTTGAAAATTTTACCTAAAAAGGTAATTTCTGGATTTTTGGGGGTTGGACCCCCCTCGTCTGTGACCAAGACTTACCATTTTCGTTGGACCCCCTCTCATGAAAATTTCTGGATCCGCGCATGATACATTTCTACAACATCAAACATGCCTCAGTAGGAGTAAAGTTTAAGAATTGTTTTTTAATTGTTCTGAACGTATTACAAAACAAAAGCACTGACTGATCAACATTTGCAAATATTTTTTCTCATCCACTCATCAAATAAAAATAATTGTTAGATCCTGTATTTAACTTTCAGTCAAATATTGTCTTTGCATAGTCTTCTTTTCTATGACTGAGAAAGTCATTTTGAATTTTGGCAAATTCTCTTTACCAAAATATGCTTTGTGTTTAAAATAACAACATTACGAATTACAGTATATTTGACATAGTTGTTGCATAATAGACATTGCATTGATATTTATCAATGCTTAATATATATCAATGCTTTAAAATATCAATGCTTTATAGTCCACTGAGGTAGTACATACAAATCAGAGCATATGTACGGTATTCAGTTATTACGCATTATCATCAGCACAAAACCTCTTCATACAGCATGCTTTTGTACATCCAAGTTGGTTTGAAACATTTGAAACACAACAAAAATGTAAAGTATCCTTCGAGGTATTAAAATATTTTAATGCATTTAAATTTGTCTTAAATGCAACACTCATTATTTGTTACTGTAATGACGGATAATACAACTGATTCCAAAAATTTAAAGCTCTAGTTAATACTAGAACACCAGTCCATTTTAAAATGTAAGATCATAATGACCATCACATAGTTCATTATGATGCAAAATGCTATCAAATAGATTAAACACAGTTATAAATACAGCTGTAGTTTGTTTCTATAAAGGACATCTACAGCTCCATCATCAATAAGTTCATTAATATGACGCCTCATTAATATCCTTGCTACAATCAATGTGTTTAAACAATGTAGTTTATGAGTTACTTCTTGATATAGAAACACCACTGATTTTGTTCAGTAACACGTATAGATGAAATAACAATGCTTCCAACAGAACAAATGAGACAACCAGGGAGAAATTCAAATCACTTATCACTCAGTTTAAGAATACATGAGTGTATCTTCTTTGACAATTATTAATCATCCTCTTCCTCTATTGGATAAAATCCGTCCATATCATCGACAGGTTGAATCGACACTGTATCTTCTTCAAGGTTACCAGTTCTTTTAGCTTTCAGTTCCTTGATTTTTCTGAAAGAGAGTAAATGATAGAAAACAGTAGAATGGTATTAAAAGCCAAAGGTAAACCATCCATTTTCTGTTTCAGTTGAGTGAAACCACAATTTTGTCTTAAAGATAAGATGTAGTAAATGAAATGAAACATTTAACATTATCAAATTATCACGATTGGATAATATATAATTAGTGTCATAAATGTACATATTGTGTGCTTACATTAGTTGGAAATGCATCACCATGCTTAAAAATTCTACAAAATTAATGAACAATGGCAATATCTATTGCACAAAAATCAAACCTTGGTGTTGATGTGAATGGAGGTCGTTTTGCTCCTTTGTCTCCCTGCTTTCTTGGTGAGGCAGACAGATCTCTCTTCTTTCTGCTCTTTCTGCCTTTCCTGGACAGTATCTTGGACTCCAGCAATCTCTTTTCCATTTGCTCGTCCGGTATCGTGAGGAGCTCACGTTCATCTGCGTACCGTGTATCAGGTCCCAAGTCATACATGATATCCCCTTCTTTTGTTTTTCGCAGCCCCCCATTCCCGATAAAATCAGGTAGATCTGCCTCAGGTTTACAAATAGTCAGCAAATAGTCTATTTGACTTTGTATTAAACATACAAGTTTCATAATTGCAGACCGTGGTGGTAGCCACTGTGTCGGGTCTTTTGTAGGTTTGCCTGGTGGTTTTATGCTGACTTGCCGTATCTCTTCATATGTTAACTTTTCATAATTGACACTTTTGGGACAATGCATTTTTTTCAAAACACTGATGTAAAGATCATCGTTTAATACTATTTTCTCAATTGCCTGTGAATGAGTATTCCTGTTAATTTTGAAGAATTCGGTTATGTGGTACTGATCTTCCATGATTGATTGAACCCATTGTAGGTGGGAAACTTTAGTAAACTTGGGTATGTAGTCATTTCCACCAAGACATAGTGCTAGTGACACAACAACCCCAATGTTTGGATTAATACTCTGTTCTTCTAGACGTTCAACAATTTTGGTAACACAGAATAAATCTGGATTTATATCTTTCTTTGGCTTCTTAAGGTATAAGAAGACATGGTGCTTGAATTTCTTGTTTGGCAGACGTGGCCAGAACTCTGCAACAGCAAGAAGGTGAATGGGTAGCGCGTCTATATCCCCGGATGTCACATAGCTAAGCACAGAATCCTCTTCATCTAATTCTGGCACAATAAATGGCAACCAATCCACTTGCGCAAGTTCAGCCTCCCCTTTTCGCTGTCTGACAGTTGTTAATTGCTTGGATTCAAGATGGGCTCCATCTACTCCAAACAAAGCCCGAACTGGTATGGCATATTGTTTGCAGGGTAAATTTTCGTGGTTGGATGGCTGCAAACAAACACAGGGACTGATGATATGCTCACTGTCAATATCGATTGTGCACTTTTTGTTTGTTTTCAATTCATGTATATTTTCTGCCAAAAATGAGCTTGCTAATTTCTTTCCTTCCTTTGTTGTTGTCACTGCCCCACGATTGTAGGTTTCCATTGTGAGGATTTCATCCTTGCTTTTAAGGTGTGAAACATCGACTGTGTCTTTTTTCTCTCTTTTTTCTCTGGTTAATGCTTTAAATGTATCGGGGGTGAATGAGTACTTTTCTTCACAGATAATGATGTGATCAGCCTTTTTAAATTCCTTGAATATTGGTGGTATAACACTGTTTTGAATATAATTCAAGTACTCTCTTCCACTTTTGGCATAAGAACAGAATTTTACACCAGCAAACTCAACTGTAACCACCTTCACATTCTCAGCTAGATGTGATGGTATGTTCTCACATTGGAAATATATCAGCCCATCTTCTTCCAACAATTTGTTACGCCTTTCTCTCATGGTTGTGAGGGTTTCTTTTGGTGTCACGGGCATTTCCTGTTCTTGTTTGTGACAAAGCACATACGCTATTGCATCCCTCATGCCTTTTGACTTGTTACAATCTCTCTTAGAGCCATCTGGATTCACAATAGCTTGACAAGTGTTCATTATCGAGCTGCAGTGCTGGGAAAGTTTATTTAGTTTTTTCATCTCTTTAATTCTTTTCTCTTCTATTAATTCCTTTTCCGTTCTTTGTGTGTTTGTCCTGCATTTTCGTCTTTGAACAGTAGTTCCTTTAGTTGTTTTAACCTTTTTCAGCAACTCCTTTGGCCCTTGAACTTCTTTTATGTCTGGATAGTCACTGGTATCTGTTCCACCTACTTTTGCTTTGCAAATATACTTCTTGATTAGAAAGCGTCCAATTTCATTCGTCTCTGAATCTAAGATGCACTCTGTTAGAGGTTGCGGCTTCTTTTGGTACATGTTCTTTGGAATTGAATCGTTTGATGTTCTCAGAACATCTTTCCTCAAAATCATAACAGCACATCTTGAGACAAACTTCAAGTCCTTCTCACTGATAGTTTTTCCAAGATAGTGATGCTCCTGGTTGGAAACCTTACTCTTATCACATGGAATCTGGTTAACACTATTCCTCACCTTCCGTATGGCTTGAAGATCATCAATGACTGACAACCTTGGGAGTATAGACTCTATAGATCCCGAAGAGCGGAAACTTTTAATGGCATCACGATGATCCATTTCTCGTTGGGCATCCAGGGCAAAGTTTGAAGTGTACCCTTTATGTGGAGTGGTGAATAAAGATTCTTTCATACATCTGTGAAAATAACTGGCCCGATAGTGTTCATACAATAATTTAACACAGAAGCTGGCATATGATGAGGCACCATTTAAGAAAGAAAATGACAGCGATTTTTTAACAAGTGCCAGGAGCAGATTGTATCCTTGTTGTCCCCCTATTCTTTCAGCTAGCTGTATGCCAACAATCTCATCACAATGTGTCATGATCTCAAAATGGAGACGAAACGTTGAGTTGTTCTCACAAGCCTTCTTTATGAAATTGCCGTAGCCTGTTCCCCATCTTTGACTTGTCTCCATGAAAGAGAGCCCCTGTAAATCTTCTAAAACATTGTCTGATTCAATTGAAGGTAGACTCTTCAAGAATGTTGCGAATATGGCAACATGTAGTGACAAAGATAGTCGTCTAATGTTCCTAGCTGCACATTCTATTTCGGCCAAGGACACCAGCTTCTTCCAGTCTGTCTCTTCATCATCGTCTTTCATGTATTTAAGTAGCTCACGGATACCGGCCGGTTCATATGCACTTATTAGATTTGTAATTTTTGACTTAAGTAAATGCAGAACTGGGAATTCTGGCAAAAGACAATGAAAACGAGGTTCTTCCATCAACTTGAATATGTTGTTTGCTATTTTGTGATCCAATGCTAGAAGTATTTTTTCTTTGTTGGGCTTTGAATGCATGAAATGTCCACTTTTTATGATAAGTTCATCCAAAATTGTCCGTAGTACATTAATGTCGTCATCTTTACCCACAGCAGGTGGTGGGTGTTTGCAAAGCAATGCTGGAACATCATACTTGACAAATGAAGAAATGTTGCGGTCAACAGGTGTTTGAGACAAAGACGTATCTTCATTCTGACTTTCTTCATTCCTGACTGCAGATATAAGACCAGTATTACTTTCATTTTGTAACGGGCTGTACATTACAAAACTTCCGTCCTGGTGAAATTCTGAACGATTTTCTTGTGTATCCAGATCAAGCAAATTTGTCTCTTCACTTGGAAATATGTCTGCAGATTTAGTTAACACAGGATCAGAAAAAAGGCAGTATTCAAAACTTCTGTCAGAACTATCAGTGTCTGGATCACAGTCATCATCATCATCATCATCATCATCATCATCATCCTCACCAGTATCATCATCTTCATCATCATCATCATCATCATCATCATCATCATCGTTGTTTTTTCTACCATTATAGTCTGGAACATCACGTGTAAGTTCATCTTGGTTATTTTCAAATTGTCCTGGGTCCTGGTTTTCTTCTCCTAATGACATAGCTGACATTGATATTTCTAGATCTGTTTCTTCTCCATTTACCCAGTCTACTTTCTCACTTTCTTCTCTGTTCACTGGGTCTGCTTCCCCCATTTCTCTTCCAACTGTTTGACATCCTTTTTCGCTTTCTCCTTTGTCTGTGATGTCCACTGTCTTTCTGTCTCTACCAACTATCTTGTCTGGTTCATCCCGTTTTTGTCCAACTATTAGATCTACTTCATCCATTTCTCCTCCATCTATTCTGTCCACTTCATGCAGGCTCATATCTTGAAAAGACAGCCTTAGATCTTCGGTTCCCTCTTCTATGACCTCCAGCGGATGGTATGTTTCTGATGCTGAGTCCATGATTGGTTTGATCAGGCTATGGTGAAGAATGAAATTCATACCCCAGGTTGCCTCCTGGTTAAACAATTCCATTTGTGTTGTTTCAGTCTCAGTGTGCACCAGGAATGTATCAAATATATCTGCTTTTTCTATTTCATTGTGGTCTTTACAGGTGCAGTTGACAGAGCCATCACAACTATTGGTATGCCACATGTCTGTGATTTTGGAATTGCGTGGAAGCCCTTTGACAGTTATTGGCAAAGTGCACAGTTGTATTGACTTTACTCTGCCACTTTCTGGATCCCTTTTTTTCTGGGTCCTCACCAAATTATCCACCAGAAAAATCAAATGACATTCTCTAAGGCTGACTTCTTGTGACTTGATGGATCTTTCAGTCAAAGTTTCGTATGACAGTGGGTGTTTCTTTAGATATGTTTGATAGTAAAGTCTTTCCTTGTTAGCTTGTTTCTTCAACTTTCTCTCTGCTGAAACTAGGCTCATTGATATACCACTGCCTTGTGAAATGCCAAATACTGTTGTGGCATTATGGTAGTTGACCACTAGTTCTGCTGTATTCATCTCCTGTGATGGTCCAAAATAATTCTTGTTAAATGTGTTTAGGATTGCTTCATAAATGCTGGACAAACGGGGTATTTTTCCTCTAATGAACTCTGAAGAATTTTGGGCATGTTTGAGGCTGTCTGCATTCACAAATCCCCTTTCAAATAGTAGTCGTAAAGGTAGTGGAACAAACAATAGCCATTCACTCAGCTGGTCATGCGATGAAATCGATAGCGGATAGTCCAGCCAATCAGAAAATGGTCTGAAGCAAACTGGACAGAAGGTGTGAACCTCTTCGTCCTGCTGATCATTGTTTGTACAGTCAGTCATATCCACATGCAAAATATCTAGGTTCAATTTCTTTTGAAGAAATTTATCTCTTAGAGTGAATCTTGCTTTTTCTGTGTCTGTGAAGAACTGTGAAAGAGTTCCAGCTTTAACATAAACTATTTCTCTTATTTCGACATGATTTCGTAAGGCTGACTGTATTATTGTTGTTATGTCTCTATAAGACGTTTCACTCATAGGCAAACTGGATTCCATGAAAATATGAATTCCTTCCTGATGGCAACATGCCTCACAACAATCTACTGCAGTTGCATTACATATACCTTTTATCTGATATTCAGTGCATACTTGTGTCACAGCTTCTTCAATAACGCCTGGTAAGTGTTGAACCTTAGCGACCATAAGCGATATTCCCTCTATAGCCTCTGCTGTTTTCAGTCTCTCCTTCTGGTAGCTACAGGCCTTGTTATTAAGGGTCTGTATTTCATCTCCTAAGTTTAAACACAATTTAATACTATCCCAGAATGCCCATTTTCTTTCAGTTAGTGAAGACGTTTGATCTGCAAGTGCTTCATGTTTTGATCTGTCTCTATGCAGAATACTGAACTGAAACTCGAACAGTTGGATTCTTTTCCATTCTAGTGTAGTAAATGCATCTGCATAAGAACCATCTATACTATCTATTGTAGCACTGTCCAATTCTATATCTTTGATATTCAACCCTCCGATGTCACTGACATCTTTGTTACTGGATATTTCTTTGTAAAGTTGAAAAATGGTTTTTCCATATGTGGTATTAGCAGTGTTGGTATCTGTTGTTGAATCATTCTTAACAAGGGTCTTTCCCATATCAGATATGACCTCTTTGCATATAGAATAATCATCAGAATGAATACAACAATAGCGAATGATAGTTTCCAGAGAAAGGTATGTGACAGAATCCTTTTCTTTAACTCCATCTTTATATTTTCTGACTTCAGTCTGAATATTATAGCGTCTTGGAGGGCCATGCTTATCAGTATCCTTATGGTGATGTTTTATAAATTTGTAAAACTCAGACAGATCTACCAAAATTTCAGAGGAATGTGAAACATACTGCACATTGAGGGAGGATATTCCTGTTTTTGATGAGAGACATGGGTTTGTTGTCATTGTAGCAGATGCTGAAAAAAAGCATTTATACTGTCTAGTATTTGATATTTATTAACGTATAGTTTTTACAGCTCATCAATTACTAGAATCAAGTAAATGTTTGAAATAAAGGAATAATACATGACCACCCATGTAATTGTCAGGTATGCCAAGCAGAGGGTGAGCAGAAAAAATAACAGGCAAAAATTCACGGCAATAAAGTCACGGAAAAAAAGTCACAGGAAAAAAGTCACAGGAAAAAAGTCACAAGAAAAAAGTCATAAAAATAAATGTCTATTTAGAAAATACATACAATATGTACATCCATAAAATAGGATATAATTTTCATGTTTAAAGTTAAAAATGATGAATAACAGTCATAATTAAAACTCAATTCTGTCATAACTAAAACTTAATTAATGCTCTAGAAATTGAAAATAACTGAAACAAATAAAAGATAGTATATGAGGCACAGTACGTGGTGCGATGGTAGACTATGGAGCCAGAGGCAAGGGGGGTGAAAACCTAATGCTGCAATATATACATGTTGTGCATCTTTTAAGCTCCCAGAGAACTAGTTTAGTACTCAGGACGTATTAGCCCCATCCAGAAATGCCTGAAAAAATGATAACCAGGACGTAAAACATCAGTCCAAACAAAAATATTTTAATAGTATTAGGAATAATAAAGATAATAATGTTCATTTCCAACATAGAGTAGAAAAACAAGATAATTATGTTTGTGATTTTTTTTTAATGAGTTACATTTTTTCTACCTAAATCTGTGACTTTTTCTGCAACTTTTTTCCTGTATTTTTTTCCCTGTACAGTTGAGCAGAGCACCAAGTTTTAATGGCTTACCCTGAGTTTCAATTATTATCACTTAGAATTTGGTTTCTTGATTCAAAAGAAATAAGATTAAAATGCACCAACAAATTAAGAATCCAAACCCAGACATTTGTATGGTTGTATTGATCGGAAAAGAGTTGATGCTGTTAACTTAAGTATGTTTGCTTAATACACTGAAATTTGATCAACAATATACCTTATAGTAACCATGATAAAACAAGAATTTAATCACATATTCGATTTTATATTATTCTATTCAATGAAATCATTGGTATTAAGTACGAGTATTAAATTAGTATGGTCAAACTTTGAATGCTCGGAAGCTACGTACATTAATAAGTTATAGTCACAGCTGAGAAACACGAGGTAATGTTTTCAAACAAATTGATAAATGATCGGGTGACGCTCCATAAATTCTGTCAAAAGTTGAGATGAGAAATTTGAGTTTTCTCCAATAACGTTTACTCAATTCACTGATAGATAGGTGCAGTCAATGCAGAAATTGAGCATTTATGGAATGAAAGTAACATAAGGTATTCAGGTTATTTCGTACTTTCTTTCAATAAATGTTTCATATCTGCATGGACTGCACCTATCTATAAGTCAGTAGAACAAACGCTGTAGGAGAAAACCCGAAAATCTATCCTCAACTTCGTTTCTATTGCAGTGTGTGTCACCGCTCATTTATCGCTCTGTATGTAAACAAATACCACGTGATTCCCAGAAGTGATAGTGGAACCAGCGTTGATGCTATCTTATGCGAGCCGTTGCGTGAGAAAACCAACATTTTGGGTTTTCGACCAGGTCCGACACAAACTGACCTGTACAGTCACAGAAGCAGGCTAGAATTTAGAAATTTAGGATTTAAGAAAAAGAGGAATTGTACTATCCATGCAGCGAAAGCAAAGGCGCCGATCAGCTTACCGCAAAGCTGGTCTGCGCCTTTGTTTTCGCATATGCAAATTGTTGGTTTTCTCATATAGTGGCTCATTTCATTTCATTGCAAACCTTTCATTACACATGAAAAATCATTCTAGATAACAAACATGCAAGAACCTACCAACAATAAGAAGAACAAAAGCCAATCTCACAGCAAGTATACATGAAGAAACTCCTACAAACATCTCAAGTTGTACAGCTTATCTTCACTTTATATGTTTGGTACATCTTCCATCCTCCAAGTCTGTAAAGATGTGAAAGTTGTTAGAATGATGGAGTAGTAAAATATCATAATGAAGCATGCAAACATATGCCATATTTTGGTTATATAAAGCTGTTATTCAAATATTTCTGTTAAATATGGCTTTTATTTCCTCGGAGTTGAGTGAAAAATATTCTTATTTCATGAGTGAAAAACTGCACATGTTTAAATAGAAATTGGACTGCATCTTTGCATTTTCATTTGTACATGTATAAAAATAAACCTGATCTTAAGTGACGCTGCATAAATTGATGTTTTTTGTTTTGTTTTTGTTGGCTATCTCATTGGTTATTTCTTAGCATTGTGACATTATGTTGTTCATGCTTTTGTGAGTTGTAGAACACTTACATTTATGAGAATGTCTGCTATGCCTTTGCATTATTTAACATCAATTAACTAGCTCTGGATCTGTACCATGGTCTGAAAAGGAATAAAAAATCAGTGATTTTATTCCAATATTTGGTGATTTGATTAAAAGCAATATTTACTGGATATATACTTATTAACGCACAATTATTTAAAAAGTGCTTAAGTATATCAAATGTATTATTTCGATAACATTTAGGTTGCAAAGTAAGGCTGTCCGAGCAGTAGCCAGTAACCTCCTGCTACAAAAATAGTGTTGGATAGACTGAACAAAGGTCTAAAATGTTGTGTGTGTGTGTGTGTGTGTGTGTGTGTGTACGCGTGTGTGTGTGTGTTCCCTTTTTTCTTGGCATAGAATGCAATACATGTATATTTAGCAGTATGCATGTATAAACAAAGTTCTTTTAATTTGCTATTAACAGTGAAGTGTTTCTTACCTGACTTATAGACGGGTTATCTTCTTTTGAAACAAAACCGGTATTTCATTTCGAAAGATCTCCGCACAACAGATAGTTGAAACAATGTATTTTTCTCAGAACTAAAATGAAACTGAATTACCACTTTTATTGGATAGTTCCAGCACAAATTAATAACAACATGGCATTTTATTTCATATTTTGATAAAATATGTATAGAAGTTTTTGTCATTCACATAAGAAATATGTTGTTTTCAAGTCAGAAAAATCACAGAACACTTTTCCTTATACAAAATAACAATTTACCATTGAATATGTTGAATGCAAGCTAAAACCACAATTACTGAAAGAGCCCTTTAAAACAAAACCTGAACTGTTGATATTATCAGCTTCTCTTGCTGCTTGGGGATTTAATTGCTGTTAAATAAACACAAATCAGTGTCTGGAAAATATTTCTTTCTCAGTTCATTCTGACATCTGGAGGCTCTCAGGGTTTGTATGACCGACTGATAAATTATTTTTGAGTTTATAGTTGATTTATTTACCTATCAATGAAACTGTATTTTGGTAAGTTGTATTTAGACTGGCAATATGAATGGTAGGTTTTCGAATGAGCCAGGTAGGTATAAGTATGTAAGTAAGTAAAGTATTTATTTTACTGTACTTATTATGAGAAAGTTTGTATTTTTGTATTTTTAACTGTACTTATTGTGTATGTATTTTCGCATTTCTTGCCTTGCTGTGTGCACTCGCTGTGTGTGAGGAATAGCTAAGGGATAAGATGACTTGTTTTTGCATCCGCTGTGTGTGGATATATTTTTCGATGATGACTTGCTGCGTGCATCCGCTGTGTGTAGACTGTCATTTTTTCGCATCCGCTGTGTGTGGATACATTTTTCGCTCTTGCCTTGCTGTGTGCACTCGCTGTGTGTGAGGAATAGGTAAGGGAATATTATGACTTGCTGTGTGCATCCGCTGTGTGTGGACTGTCATATTTCGCATCCGCTGTGTGTGTATTCATTTTTCGCATCCGCTGTGTGTGGATACATTTTTTCGTATTTTTCGAATCTCTTGCCTGGCTGTGTGCACTCGCTGTGTGTGAGGAATAGGTAAGGGATTAGACTGGTCATTATTTGCATCCGCTGTGTGTGGATTGATTTTTCGCATCCACTGTGTGTGGGCTGTCATTTTTCGGGTGATATAGATCTAGATTTAACTGCAGTAAATCTAGGTCTCATATCACTGTTTCGCATTGAGTAGTACATGTATTCGGAGCACTAAGATTGTAGGCATTTACAAGTATTTCCTCATTACATTCTTAGCATAGCCAAAAGTTATATGCTGTGTAATGAGTAAATGCTTCTGTGTCTCCAATTTAGAGCTGTTAAGTAATTGGCTGGCTGGTAAAGATAGGCTTGCTATGTTTCTTTTTGTAAAGAATTGTAAAAGTATTGTCCATGTCTGAAGTTTCATACATATGTTGTTGATGAGGCAAAGGTTTGAAATATTGTTTTATGTAATAATTTCAGTATTTTCTTCCTTGCATTGTACCCAATTTTCATGTTTGCTTTAGATTTTTACACTGTATGTATGTTGACTTGTTCTGCTCCCTGCTTCTTGTCTGAGCAGATCTTTTTCAGTTTTGCTGATGTTAAATTAAAGTTTATTGTTAGCTTTTCGTGATTATTTATTGAGTAGACGTTTTGTTGTAGATTTTATACATGAGCATATATGACTATTTTTGTACTTGTATTGTCTGACAGAAATTTAAACTTGTATTGAATGCCAGGATTAGTTTATGTCTCCACTTATATTCTGCTGTCGCAACCGTCTGAGCAGAGCTATCAGGTTAATATTCAAGTACATGTATGACTGATGGTATATGTATGTATTATTTCTGAGCACACTCTGATGAAATTGTGTACCACCGACTGCATTTGTCTGGGTGTCACATTTCCTATATGTTTTTTGTTCATGCCATGATTATTATTTTTGATGACAAGACAGAAGCTACTTGATATATGTATTGTTTTGTTATTATGCTCATGATGAATGCACATGTGTGTCTTATGCTTTTATGACGTTTTACTCTTGATATGTTTCTAACGTATTCTGTCAGATGATGCACATGTATGTAATGTCAAAACCTGATGTTGTGTTTTCTAGACTCTTGTTGTGTCACATTCCGGGGACGGAATGGAATATATTTTCGGGTGAAAATATATTCTTCCCTGAGGGGGAGCAGTTGTGGTAAACCTCAGGTTTTGACATGTCTTGACTCCCAGTTTTCTATGTTATTTTTGTTTTTTCCATGCTTTTATGTATTTTTGTGCATTGATTTTAGTAGTTTTAGATAGTAGATGATATAATGCACATTTCCTAAAGTTTTCACTTTCATAGGACTGATTTTGACTGAGTATTTAGCAATTTTTGTGTATGCAGTAATTAGACTTTGTCATGACTTGTCCTGCAAATACTTTTTCAGTCCTAGCAAGCTTAATCTTTATGCAATTTTCATGATTTTTGGTAAAAGTATAGACATTTATGTTATCTTTGCATTAGGATGTAAATCTTTAGCATAGTCTTATATTTTAGATGTAATTTAAAGGAATCATAGAATTTTAGGGCCTGTGCTTTTTTAAAATGTCTGAATTATTTAATTAATTTGACTTTTTCTAGTGAGAAAACTTTTGAGAGTATATTATTATAATGTAAGTGTTTTGACTTTTAAAACATTTAAGGAAATCTTAGATTATTTGGAATTTACTTTAGTTATCATCTTATTTGTTCTGTAAACCTAAGGGACCTTTTTGCTTGACACTACTGTGTCACCTTTAACACCTCTAAAGTTGCAATTTTAAGGAGGCAGATGTGTATTCCTTAGTTCTGGAATTTGGAAGAGTCCATTTTTACTAGGTTGAGCAGACTTGTGTTTAGATTTATAAACTTTAAAATGGCCTTTTTAAATGCTTTTTGTTACATATATTGAAAGTTTATGTTATGTTAAACAATGTTGTTGTAACAATTTTTGTATTTTATGCATATTTTGGCTGTAAAACCTGTTTTTTTTGGTCTGGGAGTAACCATTAATGTTATAGGTAAGACAGGTAGCATTTTTAGGTATATAAGGGGCTGTTTTGAGTTTTTCATCACTTCTTGGATTATTATTCTGTGTGCTTATTCTTCTCTCAGGATTAATAGTGAAATTCCAAAGGATTTAATTAATTATTTATTTTCTTATTTTTGGACTTAGAAATTTTTAACATCTAAACATTTTACTAGAATTTGTCTAAGTCCGCGAAACTTTTTAACTTAGTCATTTTTTGGCATAGTAATACTTTCTCTGAAATTGTCGAAGTCCGCGAAACTTTTTAACTTTGGCATAGTAATATTTTCTCTGAAATTGTTTAGGTCTGCATAATATTTTAACTTATTTATTTTTGCAGCTGTGTATTTTCTTAGAAATTCTTTAAGTCCACACATTAATTGTAAGAACTTTGTCTCTTTAATTGTTGAATAAGTATTATCATTTAAGAAATAAGTATTACTTTTGGCTTTATTTCTAAATTAATCTATCCAAGAGTCATAATAAATTATGAAACTTTAATTACAATTTACTGCTTTCTGTCTTTGTAATTTGGTTGCATAATTTGTCATTATTGCTATTGTTTTGTTTACATGTTTGCTTTGCCCATGCTTATTTGATGAAAAAGAAAGATAATTAAAAACTAGATTTGTAAACTTCATTTCCTTGTTACGTGGTCATTCTTATAAGAGGAATTTCAGACTTATCCTCAAATCCTTTCATGAAATTTGGTCATTATTTAAGATATCCTAAAACAAAGTCTGTGGTGTCGGCAATCCTGATAGAATAAATTCACCCAATACATCATATTTGGGGTAAAACTGTTGAAGCACATCCGAGTCCGAATGAAACCCTAAGATCGTCTCAGAACAAGTGATTCAAAACCCGTAAAGCACACACTGTGTCTGAATAAATCCCCATATTGCGTCTAAAATTATGAGTCCTAAATCTGTCTTCAAGTATAGGAACACAGCCTGCTAATCTTCGCCAGAGTTTGAAAGGCAGACTCCCGCCAATTCTAGCAAGGCTTATAACAACTGGTGTCCGAGTTAGGTTACTTCGACCAAGTTTATTTCTACTCGGTGTGTGCACATTTAAAAAGTGGCCTCGGATCTGTACACTTAAAGTGGTCTTCAGGTCTCGAGGCGCAGCCAGCTAATCTTTTCCGGAGTTTGAAGCGAAGGCTCCTGTCAATTTTAGCCAGGTTTACTACAATAATATATGTAGCAAAGGTACACGGCTTCGTTTGTTTGAATCGATGTTTTACGTCCTAGTAAATAGATATGGTCATCCCGGGGCGTTTGCCTCCATGTTTTGGGACTGTACCCAAAATTAGGAGGTCATTGCATCCACACACTGCTTGAAATTATAACCATCCAAGCAAGCCACTATGGCTTATATGATGGGTGGTTTTCCCTTAACCACATTTCCTGGGCAAAACCAAGCCTGGACAATTAATCCGTAATCGGATGGTCAGTCAGTAGCGTTTGTTTTGCGTGGAAGCACAATTAGCCAATCTGTTTCTTTAGGTCGCAATGGGCTTAGTGGTTAAGACTATATGATTTCCAAACAGGAGACCCGGGTTCAATATCCTTGAGGGTATTTTCTTTTCTGTTTTTCTTCTTCTTTTTTCAACTGTTCCCTAATATTTGATGAAAAAAAAAAAAAAAAAAAAAAAAAAAAAACACATAACTGTTTGACTATATTCGGACTGGAACTTTCGAGATTTTCCTTTTTTCCAGGTCCTTTATTAGCGGCTTCTTAAACATCTTGGGGGGCAAGAAAATAAGTTTCTCCTAAAGAATCCAAGTGATCTGTTGGTACTTAAGTACTGATATTGGTGATATGGGTATTCCACTTCCAAGTCATTTGTAATTGTAATGCTTCCAACATTTTCCAATACTGCACCCTGCGTGTAAAGACATAAAAAGAATTAAATATAAAGGTTTATATTCAGAGTATTCAAGAATATTACATGAGAATACATAATACAGAATTGTTCGCAAACATGACCTTCATCAAATTTGCAACATGTTAATGTTTGTTATATAAAAACAAAGTGATTATTTAACAAAAACGTATTTAACAAAAATTAGAATGGTAGACCGTGCGATGGATTCCGCAAAATCATGTCTAGTCTTGCTTTAGAACCTACATGCCAAATATAACATACTTAGAATAAATGTTATTGTAGCATTTGACTTTGTTCCTACCGTGACGTTACCATAAAGAGTTGCGCACACCCTTTGCTTCAAATGAGGAAGCATAAACATCACGTGCTTGATGAACAATTTGTGAACTATTTTCATTACTATGAAATACTTGTCATAACTATTCAAAAAACAAGCAACCAGGAAAACTTTGTGCAGCATGTAATGTACCAAAGTGTGGAGGACTCAGACAGAGATACACCCCTCCTAAGGACAAGATGGCCCGAAGCACGCGAAAGATATTTATATTCTGCCCACGGAGGAGGAAGTGGACAGATCAGACTCCTCCAGCCACACAACAGGAAACCCTAAAAGTGTGCAATTGACAACTCTACCCCAACATAAAGACAGTGCTCCAGATCACTGCCACATTCCCTGTAACATCTTGTGAATGTGAGAGGAGCATAAGCACGTTGGGAATAGAGAAGACCAAGTTGCGGGCTACCATGGGGCAGGACAGGCTCACCGGACTTTGTCTGTTAAGCAGACACAGAGACATTCACATTGAACCTAGGGACAATGTAAAACTCTATGCTAGGAAAAATCCTAGACGCATGGTTCTGCCTGATATCTTAGCTGATGATGAGGAGACTCAGTGACATTGAACAGTGAATTACAAGGTTAACA
The DNA here is from genome assembly GCA_964017185.1 of Rugalucina vietnamica. Taxonomy (NCBI): domain Eukaryota; kingdom Metazoa; phylum Mollusca; class Bivalvia; order Lucinida; family Lucinidae; genus Rugalucina; species Rugalucina vietnamica. The sequence continues at coordinate 46,032,636 of OZ024879.1, forward strand.
TTCAATAGTGCAAACTTAAAAGACTAGACTATGGATCAACATAGGTCCACTATTAAGAATTTAACCATTTTGATATTCAGTGTTTACGTTTGTTAATTATAATGATTTTGTTGAATGTTTTCTCTGCTTTACTTAAATTATAGATGTGCATATTAAGTTAATAAATGAGCCAATGCATCAGAAAGCCAAGAAACTGCATAAGCGAAAACAAAGCCGCAGATCAGATGTGCAGTAAATGCACAGATGGTCTGCGCTTTTGTTTTCGCTACAAGGAAAATAAACCCCTTTTATTCGATTCCGAAATTTCTAGCTTTCAGCCATCTTCTGTAGCTACACAGGCCAATTTGTGTTGAACCTGGTCGGAAACCAAAATTGTTGTTTTTCTTATGTGAAGGCTCAAATGATAAACAACCCAAACTTAGCTTCTGATTGTTGGAAAAGTTATGTATGTAAATGCAAACTTGTCCAGAAAATGGCCTAAACTATATCACTTTTCAGAGGTAATATATTTATAAGAATTGTATCAATTCCTGAACTTCAATATTTACCAGCAATCCTGATTATCAGCATTTCTGTTCAACTCAAAGATGAAAAGATCAGCTAGAAATTCTTTTAAGGAGAGCCCACTTAAGGCATCTTAAATGCAGGAAATCATTTTGCGCCCTGGGCCCATAGGGGGCCGCGTAGGCCCCCTTGACCCCTCGCCAATTGGTGCCCCCCCAAAGGCTTATGGTCTGGATCCGGCCCTGCCACCACAGAAAAACCTACCGCCCCTGTGTTTGATGCAATCTATTAAAGTTTCACATTTCAAAGAGGTTGTAGGCGAGTGTTTTTAAAGATTCAGAAACAAAAATGAGTGTCTTGGGGAATGTTTATAACTGAAATTACAAAATATAGTCCATGATTGTGCTTTTGGAGGAGCTATAATCGACACCACTGAAGAATCTCTTCTTAAATATGAAGATGCTGAAAAACAGGCAATCATCTTGTCATCTTAAATGCAGGAAATCATTTTGCGCCCTGGACCCACAGGGGGCCTACGCGGCCCCCTTGACCCCTCGCCAATTGGTGCCCCCCCCCCCCCCCCCCCCAAGGCTTATGGTCTGGATCCGGCCCTGCCACCACAGGAAAACCTACCATCCCTGTGTTTGATGCAATCTATTAAAGTTTCACATTTCATAGAGGTTGTAAGTGAGTGTTTTTAAAGATTCAGAAACAAAAATGAGTGCATTGGGGAATGTTTATAACTGAAATTACAAAATATAGTCCATGATTGTGCTTTTGGAGGAGCTTTAATCGACACCACTGAAGAATCTCTTCTTAAATATCAAGATGCTGAGAAACAGGCAATCATCTTGTCTTCAAGACCTCCGTCGAAACAGGCAACACAAACGAAAGCTCAGAATAAAAGGGTTGTTGACCGTGTGATGGAAGATTCTTTTCTATCAATCCTGAACCTTCCACTCCCCACATTAACGACGAGTCAATAACCCTGATCATTCTAGCTTCACTGAACCTCCATTTTCCCCGCATAAACACGAGGTCAATAACCTTTATATATTTCTTAGAAATGAAGGTCAAAAACAGCTATCACAAAAAATTGGAGAGAAACAAGCATGAGCTGTTCGCAACCCTCTCTATAATGTTGTGAAAAATGCAGGTTAAAAAAGACCTCATTTTATTTAAGAAATAGATCAGCTCTAGCAGTGAATTGTTGAGTAATAATTCACTGTTTGGAGGTCAGTTGTAAACAAATCACGAGCGCGTAGCGCGAGTGATTTATCTTCTTACAACTGACCGATAAACAGTTCACGCACTTGAGCTGATCTATTTCGATTCTAACACACAATAAACGGAATAAATGTTGCTGAAACCGTCGATATCGTTCAGCTTTCCGCCATTGCATTTCAGATATCCCGCCAAATATCTGACTGTAATGCTGGTATTTACACACACTTATTACGTTTGTTGTGCGCTAAAACGACGTTTCACCGTCTAACGCTGCTTTGTGGGATAGCTGACGTCACAAATGCCGCAAAGTAACGTCACGCTTATTCGCCCAGTGAAATTGTTGCACAATATAACACGTTTTTTACCATTGGCTAGATAGGCGAGGTGTGTTAGAATTCCTATTACTGCACCTGGTGTTGTGCCGTGTGGCGGCCATAAAGTCTCCCCGTATACAGTACATCATCCATAGAGCAGATTATATTTTCCTTTTGGTCCTTTGAGATCAGCGAGGGTATTCTGAGAAATCAGGAAATTGTTATCGGTTTAGATACATTTTCTAAACGTTTAAATATATTTGACCCCCATTTGGTTTTAAATGGTCTTTGTATCGACTACGCTGTTGCGAGCGCTGTTGAAAACAGTAATTCTCTTTGGCTCTATGTTCCCTTCAGTTACTGAATATTATTGAGGTAATTTAGCTTGAATAGGCCTGTAACATTTTTATAAAATTTATCAGACCATTTCGCATGACTTTATCTCAAGAGACACCTGTTACTGTATCAACAAACTTATATTCTTAAAAAATACACCGCTACAAAATAGAAACCCAATTATCAATATTGGGTTCCGGGTCATTTCGGCCCATAACAATTTCGGCCCATACCATTTCGGCCCATAACCATTTCGGCCCATATTTTTTAATTTGACTTTCGCTTCGAATTTGGGTCTCATGGAGGTATGGCAACAATGTCAATTCTAGATAATTATTCAAACTTGGGTTGGGGTGTTTTTTTTGTTATGTTGGTATTTAGTACTTTATAAATATTTAAACATAAATGAAAGCGATTTTAAAAGTAAAACTTCAGTAGCATGTGACAGCCTGCCAAATCTGGTCGACTCCAACGGAAGATCGGGACCAATGCTTAAATGAAAAAAAAAAAAAAATAAAATAAACATGAAAGATAGATGAGGCTTGGTTAGGGGGGATAGGCAATATCCCATATCCCAAAATAAACCGTCCAAAATATCCCATATCCCAAAATTATTTAACTCGAATCCCAAAATAAATTCCAAAATACCCTAAACAAGCCTCAGATAGATAGATAGATAGATAGATAGATAGATAGATAGATAGATAGATAGATAGATAGATAGATAGATTACGGGCGATTAGCGTGCTTAATGATTCGTAACTGCCCAATGATTTTCTCTAAATTAGCTTCTTTATCTGACACGTGCCGGATGACTTTTAAGGTATGAAAGAGCATGTAGCAAAAACGAATGAAAATAAAACAAAATAAGAACTTACCTCCAGGAAATATTCATATCATCTTCGCTTCTTTCGAAGAATATGTCACTCTTATGTGAGTGATTTTTGACAGTTGCTGGCACTGTTCACATCAGCTTTAATTGCAGTTGACATTTGATTTGATTCAAGAAACATGCTTTGTAAGCCATGTTTATATCTAAACTTATCTAGAATAAGTTATTGAGCAAAACATTCCATTTAGGGCAATGGTAATAATTTATGGGCCGAAATGGTTATGGGCCGAAATGGCTATAGGCCGATATTGTCATGGGCCGAAATGGTAATGGGCCGAAATGACCAGTTACCCAATATTGTCTCAATACTATTGAGTCCACAGTACGACATACTGTTGAGTCCATAGTACGACAAAACATTGATCGAATTGAGTCTTATCTGACCAGAGTGACGTCATACCCAGACCCTAGTTCAACCAAGCCTTCCACAAAGGTTTCGCCGGAACAAATATGGCAGACAGTATAATCGATGTACGATGATTTTCGGGCTACTTTTAGCACGTTTTACTGTTTCTTTGATTTTTTAATTACTTTCCCGTGATTGACAGTGTACTGAAATACTCTTTTCTTTGTCTTAAAAAAATAGAAGACGGCTGTCCATGGGCGCTAGAGCATGAATCAACTGAATGCTATTCGATCAGCGATGAGGACTACACTAAGGTCTGAGATCAAAGTCCCTCATAGACCAGAGCCTATTACCCGGGATGGGTACTCACAAAGGCAGTTGGGGTATGTGCCGCCCTAAAGTTTTATTTTAGTTTTTTTAGCTCTGGAAGCACATATCAGCTCTGAAAGCACCCACTCCTACAGTTCTATCAGCTCTGTGGCAATGCTGCACTCCGAGATCGAAACGACCCGATAGCGTGTGACGATATCTGTGCTACTAGCTCGCCTGGGCGGAAGTGACGTGTTCCAGATTTATGGCTTCAGCTAAAGACGTTCTCTAAACGACGACGTTGGAGATCCGAAGCTACTGGGCGCTGCAGAAACCATCCAGAGTGTTGATTACTGCCTACAGCCACTATAATAGGTGGGTATTAAATTTACTATAGTGGCGACGAGAGAAAACAATCCCTGTCCCATATTTTTTGAGTTGAAGATAGCGATTTTTCGGGCTGTGTAGAAAAGACATACAGGTGGATAAAGATCGATTGTTGTTGTGCATGAGGAAGTCTGTCATCAACATTCGTGATATCAAAGGCTGTATTGATTCATCCTAGCTTTGAGAAATAATATCTTTGTCCGATTTTCATTTTTTCATGCACTCGGGTCTCGTGTTAGTCACCTCGCATTGCTTAACAGAAGTTGTTCACATATTTCGCAGTCATCCCTGTCTGTTGTAATCTACAAACACAAACCTCAGCAGTCTGTTGTCAGTTTCATCAGATGTAGATCACAATATTTCAAAAAAGTTAACTAAATTCAATGTACATTGGTCCTGTACTTACATGTTAAATATTTTGCTTTCAGGTGTCCAAGTGTGATCCTTCCGACACAGTTTTGGGATTAAACTATCTATGGTACATGAGCGTTTCGGAATCACACAGAATAACATCTTAAAAATTAGTAAAATAAATAAAAATATAAAGGCAATAACACACAATTCAAAACGTGTATAGAAACCCTTCAATATTGTGTTACTGTTGTCTTCCTACTAGTATCCCAACATCCAATTAATCCAATTAATATTTTGGTCAATCATTTTCCCAATTACATCACATTATTTCCGACTTTATGTCGCTACCACCTTTGACGACCTAATAAGCCAGTAAGCTGAGCTTCACTGGGGGGTGTGTTGCACCAACCCCGAGTTTTCGTATTTTTCACATATTTGTATTCTTCACATTAAATCGTTTGATGTATTTTTCATATTAATTGGTGATTTGCAGAGATATCGACTATTGTTTTCATTTGAATTGACTGTTTCCATTTTTTCGCAAACTTAAAACGCATTGCGAACAAGATTCTTTGAATATCAACATTTAAGGGATATTTTTCGCACACTTAGGCGGATACTCTACCATATTATTCGATCATTTGTTTTGGTAGTATATCTTAGTGAAAATTAACTGTTTTTCACATTGTTCAAAATTTTCAATAGATTTTTCACATATTACCTGAAACTTTTCACACATTTTCGAAAAGTTTTCACATATTGAGAATTTTTCATACTTTTTGGTTTTATTCAGAATATTCTTTCAATTAGATTGCCTATTAAATTTATTGCCTGAAATTTTTCACACATTTTCAAATTTTTTTCACACATTTTCGGAAAAGTTTTCACACTTTTAATTGGGAATATTTCATTCGGTTGGATTGACTCTGCTCTACAGTATACCCCAGTGTGTATTGTAATCAGTAATCAATTGTATACAAATTTGAATTGTAATTGTATGAATCAAATTGAATTTTCCGTTTAATTTACAATTTGACAATTTATTGTACTGTACACAAATTTCAATTAATTTCTTGATTTGACGTTTCACTTTAATTTTCCAAATGCTGTACGGTGATATGCTTTAATTAATTTTTTGTATTACATTTCTTCACGAGTTTTGATTCACTTCAATTTTCAATTGATTGTCCGCAATTTTCCTAGCAATACAACAAATTCACAATGGCCACGAAACTTAAGGTAGCTGAGAAGGTTAAAATAAACTATTGTGGGCCGAGAGAGTTAGCTATGCTTCCGGGCATCGGTAGGACGCTAGCAGAAACTATATTAGACCTCCGAGACGCTAAGGGAGATTTAACGTTGGATGATTTAGTCCATGTTAAGCATTTACATGTTACACCACAATTGATTGATAAACTGGACTTCCGCCCATTTGAAGAAAATGAGGAGGAAGATGGGTATCTAGGGTCAGGTGCGAATGACATGGCAGCTCGTGTGGATCAGGCAATTCAGAACTCTAAGTTGAAAGGTCCACCGGCACAATACTTAACGCAACCTCCGACTGGTGCTGAGCAATTGCCTTCTAGTTATGGTGCATACCCCGGGTCTATGGGTCAGTTGGGGTCTGGTCAACCAGGACAAATGGGTCAAGCTGGCATGAGCCCAATGGGTTATTCTAGTTTTATGGGTCAACCTAGCCCAAGTAAAATGGGTCAGAGTTCACAACTTTATCAACCATACCCGTCATGGGCGGGTGGCCAGACAAACTTCCAATCAGGCAATATTATGCAAGCTTGGCCACCTATGGGATTATACAATGCTAATACAGTTGGCATGCCCCAATATCCTCCAATGGGATCATTTGATCCGAGTAAACTGAGTAGTCAGCCAATTGGACAGACTGATCTTGCTTGTGCTAGATCACCACCGGCCCCAAACACACCGGCAAATGTCAAAAGTGAAGTTGACTGGCCTGGGGATAATGCAGCCTCATCAGGTAAGGACAAAGGAGATTTCAGTTCTTCATCCAAGCAAATGAAATCGGATTGGCTCCCAAAGTCACTATACTTTGACCCCAATAAGACCACATGGGAAGCTTTTTACTTGAAGTTTCAGAATTTTGCTAAAGAGAAAAACTGGTCTTCCGTTGAAGCCAAATCCAAGTTGATGTATGTATTGGAAGGCAGGGCGGCTGAATTTTTTGCAAGCTTACATGAGAGGGAACCAGACTTGCCTTTTTATGATGTGGTCAGAAGAATGGAAACTAGGTTTGCATTCAGGGAGTTACAGGAAACATCTCAGTTGGCTTTTATGAATTGTACCCAAAATAAGGATGAAAAAAATGAAGAGTGGGCAGATCGGGTGCTGACCCTGGCCACCCGAGCATTTAAGAGCTTGCCGGATGACCATATTCAGAAACAAGCAATTTTACGCTTCTGTCATGGTTGTTATGATAAGGAGGCTGGCATGCATGCTGCTAATAAAATGCCAACTCGCATGGAGGAAGCAATAGGGTGTGTGAAATGGTACCAGTATAACCACCAGATTTTTGTAACAAAGAAAAAAGTGTCAATGGTCGGGGAGGGTATGTCATATGATTTCCCAGACTCACATGTTTGGGCAGCATCATTACAGGATAAACCGGTGGCAAACCAAGGCAGAGATAATACTAGGGGTAGGCCCAGGGAGAGGTATGTCAGATATAGTGGCCAAGACAGCTCTCCCAATGATACTGCTAATGAGTCAAAAGAGAGTTCGTCTAAAAGCGATAAGACATTGGAAGACCGAATGGTCAGTCTGGAAGACATGTTCCGCCAGGTACTGAAAAAATTGGACAGTGCACCGGAGAGAAAGCCTGTGTCGAACAGGAGTCCGTCACCGGCTAGGTCAAGGACGGAGTCACCCTCTCGGTGTTTTCATTGCAACATGGAGGGGCATTTTAAAAGAGACTGTCCTAACAAAAGGGTGTCTTTCAAACAGGTACAGCAGTTGGGAACTGAGGATTTAAACCGCAACGGGTCGGATCATTAGGCCTAGGTTCGACCCCACAAGACCCTAAAATAGGCCTAGCAGAATGTAATAGGTTTGGAGCTCAGACTCCGAGTACGGATAGTAAGTTAATGGGGACAAAAAATTGTCCGGGAAACAATGAGTCAGAAGGGACATTGTCCGAGGTGATAAAGGGGTACGAAGATTTTATTGATGGGATTTATATACGGGAGTGTTGCGCATCCACTCCGAATGGCGATGTGTTGAATAGCTCGTGTGTCTCTGATGAAACTTTGGATACGGATGTGGATGATAATGATTTCTCTCTTTTACAGGAATCTTTCGAGATAGAGGAACCATTGGCAGCAGCAGTGAAAGAGGTCATACCCTCTATTCAAGAGGATTTGGAGCCCAGCTCTGAGGTAGTAGCTAATAATAACTTTGGTCCTTTTTCAGAGGATGCGGATCCGGTCATGAGTGCTAATGGACAGGAGTGTCACTCCGAGACTAGACCAGCGGAGTTAGGTATAGAGACAGAGACAGTCACTCATCATGATTTAAGTTCATTTTCAGAATTTAAGGATCCAGTACGGAATGGTCACACCGAGAGTAGACCAGCAGAGCCGGGCGAGACGGTCACTAATCACGATTTGGGTTCATTTTCAGAGATTAGGGATCCAGTTAAGGGTGATCATATACAGCAAAAATTACTCTTTGAGAGTACACTGTCAGCTGGGGTGTTATGTGAGAATTCAGATCCTTTAGTGAATCCAGACCAAGAGAAATTGGATACTAGGTCAGCGACCATGTCAACATGGGAGGACATCACTATATGTCAATTGCGTTCCTCATCCATGCTTAGGGTTCCGGTCACTGTACAGGGCAAGAATTTGAAAGCTGTAGTAGACACGGCTGCGGAAGTTACTATCATTTCTGATGCTGTTTTCAAGGAACTGGAACCTAAACCGCCTTATCTCAAAAAGGTTATCCTTCATACTGCAGGTAGAGATATGAAAATGGATGGTTTTGTTGCCGGTCCAGTTGCTTTGCAGATGGGGACCAGCATATTCCCCGAGGCAGTTTACGTTGCTCCAATTCAAGATGACATGCTCTTAGGATTGGATTTCCTGTTGCGACATGGGGTAGATATTAAAATGGATGATCTTTGTCTTGATTTTAGGGGTAGCGGTGAGAAGCTGCCAATGGAGGTAGAAAGAAAGTTAACTTCAGAATCTAAGGTGGCCAAGGTTATGGTAGAAAAAACAACCATGATACCACCTAACTCAGTGTTGAGACTGCAGTGTAAAATTTCAGATAACCTGCCTGATTACATCATAGAGCCAGAGGGAGGTTTGGACGTCATTGTGCCCAGAACACTACATTCAGCTGGATCGAAGCCGAAGGTGTGCTTGATTAATGTCACTGATAGCTTTATCAAGGTTAAAAGGAACCAGTTGGTTGCAAAGGCTGTTCCAGTTTGTAGTGTTACACAGGTGTCTTTGGAAGGTCTAGGGCAGGATGATCCGGTTTCTGATAACAAGTTTGTTTTTCAGAGTGGCACGGAGGATAGTTTGGAGAGTAGAGACCGAGATAGCGGGTCACATTCACAGGAAGAAAATATTCTTTCAGGTGCGGTCCAAGACGATATTACTTCAACCGATAGTTTTGGTTGTCGTGCAGATGAGCAACAGATTGGAGGGGACTCGCCACAAAACAAAGTTTCAGGTCTATCGAAAGAATTAGATATCACTGATACTGCCGTTGCAGATTTTACACAGGGTCATCAGATCCTTCAGCAGGACATGGCAGCCAAAGAGGGACTGAAGTGTCCGAGTGCTTCCAGAGAAATACCTGATCATTTGAAAGATTTATTTCAGCGTTCCATCCAGCACTTGAACAGTGAAGAACAAGACCAGGTGGCAGACTTACTCATGGAATTTGAGGATGTCTTTGCAAAATCTGAATATGACCTTGGAGATTTTTCAGATATTGTTCATAATATTGATACAGGATCTTCAAAGCCTATCAAGCAGAGAATGCGGAGAACGCCTGTAAATTTTGCAGGGGAAGAAAAGGCTCATCTTGAAAAGATGTTAGACGCGGGTGTTATCCAACCCTCTGTTTCAGAATGGGCCTCAGCGCCCGTGTTGGTGAGAAAAAGAGATGGAACAGTCCGGTGGTGTGTGGACTATAGGGCCCTCAACTCTGTCACCACCAAGGATGTTTTTCCTTTGCCTTTAGTAGAGGATTGCATTGATACCCTTGCAGGAAACAAGTGGTTCTCCAAGCTAGATGCAAACTCCGCCTATTGGCAGGTTAAGCTTAGTGATCAGGATCGAAAAAAAACGGCCTTCATCACTAAATATGGCCTGTTTGAACACGTGAGAATGGGTTTTGGCCTATGCAATGGACCAGCGACTTACTCCAGAGTCATGAACCTAGTCTTACGAAATTTACTTTGGGTCATTGTTCTAGCATTCCTAGATGACATTCTGGTCCTTGGGTCCACGTTTTCCAATCATTTGTCTCACATCAGGGAGGTGCTGCTGCGTTTCCGCAAACACCAGCTCAAATTAAAGGCCAAGAAATGTGTTCTTTTTCAGAGAGAAGTGGATTTCTTAGGCAGGATTGTGAGTGAGGATGGTATTAAACTCTCAGAGACAGATATCAAAGCCGTTCTCGACTGGCCAGTACCACAGAGTACCAGAGAGGTGGAGCAGTTCCTGGGACTGGCGAATTACCACCGCAACTTTATCAAGGACTTTTCTCGCATTGCTACTCCACTTTATAGGTTGACTGGCAAGAACCCTTTCGAGTGGACACAACAGCATCAGCAGGCATTTCAGGACCTTAAGGAGGCATTGACTAGTGCACCTGTGCTCGGGCTACCTAATGACACAGATTTATTTATTTTAGATACTGACTCCTCTAACTACGCTGTTGGTGGGGAGCTGATACAGATACAGGGTGGAGAAGAGCGAGTAATTGCCTATGGCAGTTACGCTCTCACACCCGAGCAGATCAATTATTGCACAACCAGGAAGGAGCTCTTGGCTGTAGTGCGTTTCACGAGACAGTTTAGGCACTATCTCTTGGGAAAACAGTTTGTGGTCAGGACTGACCACAGTAGTCTGCGTTGGCTTCTCAACTTTAAGGAGCCGGATGGGCAGTTAGCCCGTTGGTTAGAGGAACTGAATCAATATGATATGGTGGTTCAGCACCGAGCAGGGAAAAAGCATGGAAACGCAGATTCTCTATCGCGTGTTGTGTATGAAGATCAGAAAGGAACGTCGTCTGGGAGTCAGTCCAGATGAACTTCCTTGTGGAGGTTGTAAGAAGTGCACCAAAGCGCATCAGACATGGTCGCGGTTCGCGGAGGAAGTAGATGATGTAGTGTCACTAGCTTGCCGCCAAGTATCAGAGGGCTTGTCTTTCCGCCTGGTGCCACGTGACAGTTTGGAGGATCTGGAAACTGGAGCTAGCTCAGAGGGTTCCGAGTCGGTGTCTTTATTAGAAAAGGCGTGGCCTTGGGATGCAAGTGAGGAGCACCCGGAAGAACCTGTCCCTGAAGAGCTTGGGGAATGCCACATTGATCTGATTAGGGAGAGTACCGGTGACATCCTGGTATGCATGGCTCCACACATGCAGGATCCAAGTCTGATGGAAGACTTAGCGGAGTCAGAGGAATCGGCTGATCTTGTGAATGGGTCCAAGCTTCAGGTGGACCCGAATGTGTCCGAGGTGCGCTCAGAACCTGAGCAGGACAAAGAGAACTTGATACCTGATCTGAAGCGGGAGCTGAAATGTGATTCAGACTTAGAGTTCCTTATGAAGTTTTTGAATGATGGGGAAGAACCATCTGGAAATAGTCTGTCAGCTGCAAGCCCAGCAGCAAAATACTACTGGATAAACCGTAATTTGTTTGTCCTGGAAGATGGTCTGCTCTGGCGCATCGCAAAATACAAAGACCAAGTCAAAAGACTGGTAATTCCAGAACCTGTGCAAAGTGTAGTGTTAGAAATGTGTCATGACATACCAGCAGCTGGTCATCAGGGTGTGGACCGAACGAGGGAAAGGGTGAAAAGCAAGTACTTTTGGTACGGAATGGGGGAAGAAATTAGGAATTATGTGGGAAGTTGTGATGTTTGCAGTCGAAATAAAAAGCCAAACAGGAACGCTAAGTGTCCGTTAACTCAGTTCCGCGCTGGGGCTCCCCTTGAGCGGGTGCACATAGATTTTTTGGGTCCGTTACCGAGAACAGAGCGGGGTAACGAACACATTCTAATGGTAGTCGACCAATTCACTAAGTGGGTAGAATGTATCCCTCTACCATCTCAAACTGCAGAAGTCACCGCACAAGCAGTAGTGAAAGATTTCTTTTCGAGGTTCGGTTACCCATTTGAGATCCTGAGTGATCAGGGCCGCAACTTCGAAAGCAAGTTGTTTGCCGCCCTCTGTGAAGCAATGCGCATTCACAAGACCAGGACAACGCCCTACAGACCGTCCACCAATGGTCAGGTGGAGCGGTTTAATCGCACCCTAATGGACGCGGTTAGATGCTTCGTTGATGGGCATCAGCGAAATTGGGACTTGCATCTAGCGCAGATAGCTGGGGCACTTCGATCATCTGTGAATCGGAGTACAGGTTTTACCCCTAACAAAATGATGTTGGGTAGGGAAGTGAATCAGCCCGTGGATCTTTTGTTTCCGATGGACCAGGAGTCCGAGGTATCACCGGATGAACACGTTGCCGAGTTGCAACGTGCAATCAAGTTAGCGCATGAAACGGCTCGGAAGCATCTAAAGTCCGCGCAAGAAATCATGAAACGTGATTATGATTTGAAGGTCTTTACGCGCGTCTTTGATGAGGGTGACCTGGTCTATGTCCTTGACACGGCTACTGTAAAAGGACAAGCCAAGAAGCTGGGTCACCCGTGGAAGGGTCCGGGAATTATTGTAAATAAGTTCACTCCTTACCTGTATAGGGTAAAATTAAGGAATGCCGTTTTCACGGCCAATCATGATCGTTTGAAACCTTGTAGGGACCGGAAATTACCCGGATGGTTGGAGAAGTTCAGGGAAAATTTCCGAGAGACTCTTCAGGAACAGAAGCGGGATAATGCATTCGGCACTCATGAGCCTGTATATTGTATTTGTAGGAAGCCAGATAGTGGGGATCTTATGGTTCAGTGCGACACTTGTACCGAGTGGTATCATGGTACCTGTGTTGGTGTCACGGCCACGGAAGCCGTCCAAATGAAAGCCTACAAATGCCCACCCTGTTGTCGTAGACGCAGGGTTCCCTTACATTAATACAAGGTTCTAATGGTTCTCCTTCTCGTTTCAGATTGTGATATGGAAGGGGAGCCAACCAGTGGGGACCAGGGACAAGTCCCGAGCTCAAGGGAGGGTACTCCCGAGAACTGGAGGCAAATCTATTCCCAGTATCTTGAGGATTCCCCAATCAGCCAGCGAGAATCCCCAAAGAAACTAGACAAAGTGGACCAAAGGTCCGAGAATCAACAGCATATACAGAGGAAGGCGGATGTTTTCTTCAAGACCCATGCAGCACCAATGAGATGGGAAGGGTTCCAAGAAACCGAGGCGGATAAGTTTGCTCAATGGGTGAAGGTCTTGAGCTTCGATGGACATCTGCTCACTCCGGACTATCTATTCCGTGTGTTGGGGACTTTATCCCCGAGTCTTGATGCAGAGACCTTGGAAGAAGTTGTTCTAGGGCAGTATGAGGTGGCCAAGACTATGAAGATGGAAGAATGGGTGAGACCAGCAAGAATGTGGGCCGTCAAGTTCTTTCCCCCATCATGGGTTGATCGCCACCTGAAAAGCTTCGTCCAAGGGAAGGTCCTGCGTTTACAACAGAGGGAGAATAAATCTCCGAGGTCACCTTTGGCTAGAGGGAGTGAATTAGAGGCGAGCCATTCCGAGGCATCAGGAATGGCTGAAGCCGATCGGATAGAATCAGAAGCCAGTAACCCTCAGCCCATGGAAGTGGAAGTGCTGGAACAGACCACCAGACCAAAGGTCGTCCCGTCGGAAAAAAGATCGAGAAGAAGAGACAGAGAGACAGGTTCAGGTCGACAAGAACCGAGGGAGGAGAGACGGGAGAAGAGGCGACATGGTCCAGAGGAGACTGAGGCACCAGTGGACAGGAAAAGACCATCTTCCGGAGCAACCCAGCTCTGTCCTGCACGGGGATGTGGTCATCGGACAAAATATTTGAAGGACCATGTTTACCAGGACCACATCCCGAGGCTGTTCCACCAGCTGTCCATTAACACAGTAAAGAGCAGGAGTGTGCAGCGCCGGAGGTTCCACGGCTTGGAACATCTCGCCATTGCAGTGTTACATGCTAGGGCAACCATAGGGGATCTGGTGTATTCAGTGAATCAGAGTATTAGATCAGTCATCTTTGGACAGACCAACATTTGGGGCCAACTGCAAGGGGACATGGTGGCATTGTCCGAGTATGCCGGCTGGACAATCCCCGAGAAGTTCGAGGTCTACCCAAAGCTGAATTCTCCAGCATCGCTTCTCTACTGGAGGGTGTTAGTATATCTAATGGACCAGTTGGGAGACAAGGAAAGGAGGGAATTTTGTAGCTCTTACGATTCCCTTGATGTAGCCCCAGTGCCCTCCGAGCGATCTAGAGATAGAAGGGAGCAATCCTCCGAGCGTTCGAGGGACGGTAGGAGGTCATCGGAACGACCTAGACGCCGGAAACGGGAGTCTTCACCAGTGCCCTCCGAGCGATCCAGACATAGAAGGGAGCAATCCTCCGAGCGTTTGAGAGGCAGTAAGAAGTCATCGGAACGACCTAGACTCCGGAGACACTCATTAGAAAAGGAGGTAGAGGAAGGAAGAAATAGGTCCGTTCAGTTCGACTATTTCCATCAGATACGGGTACAGCTCCCGTCGGGATCGAGGGACGATTCGAGTGTGGTAGAGTCACTTAACCCGGCAGCATTCGATAGTCATTTCCACTTGGACCGGACTATAAGCAAGCTGTGGGAGAATAGACAAGACCACGCCAGGGTCCAAGTGGAGGATGTGTTAAAGTTCAGACTAAAGATGGAGCCAAGGAACCCGGTTGAACTGGTTGGTGGGGTCATGGTTTTCTGTGACCCCGAGAATATTGCTTCCATTCCTTTGGCGGATGGAAAATGGAAAATTGCGGTCGGGGTTCATCCGAGGAAGGCCGTGGGATGCCCCGAGACTATCTTATCCAGAATCAAAATTCTTGTGGATACAAACCCGCTCGTAAAAGCTTTGGGCGAGATTGGGCTGGACAGGATGGAGCCCGACTATACGTGGCCTGATCAGGATAGAATGTTCAAAAAGTTGCTTTCATGGAGTAGGCCGGAGAAAGTCCTTGTCCTTCATCTCCGTGGGGTCTCCGATAGAGATTGTAGTGACGTTTTGCTGGCTGGTCTGCATTATGTGAAGAAGGCGTGTTACTCAAATCAACTCATCCATCTACATTGTTTTACCGGCAATCAGGCAATGGTAGAATACTGGCTGGAGGATTTTCCTAATGTATATTTTGGGTTTACTGCCCGAGTCACCTCTTTCAACACCGAACAGATAGACGGCTTGAGGGCAGTACCAACTAACCGGCTCCTGTTGGAGACTGACTCACCCTACATGCCAGTTGAGGGCCAAAATCGTGTTAACACGCCTGCGTATATTGGAGATGTCGGGGAAGTAGTAGCCAGAGTAAGGGGTATGCCACTCCGAGAACTTCTGGAGACAACATTGGAGAATGGCATTCGTCTCTACCAGTAGATTGGGTTGGAATAGGTCTATTCCGAGTCATGGCCATAGTGAAGGAAAATCCAGTTCCGAGCTAACTTATTGTATAACTTAAACCTTGTGCCTGCAGAGATGTTGAATTGGACAGAAGTCCGTGAAAATAACAAGAGCATATAAGATATCCTAACCGGGCAGTGTCTGAGTGATATAAACTGTAAATTCTTCTCGGTATGATCGATGAAATCAACTCGTGGGTTAATTTGACATTTCCGTGTATCGTGGGCTCACTAGATTAACTAACATTTCCCGTGACATCAGTTATTGTATGCGACCCGGATGAACATACAGGGACATCGTCTGTGCTCGTGACCTCCGTTACTGTGTGTAAATTGGATAAGTTCACCAAGACATTTCACTCATATTCCAGTTCGGGACTCTTCTACACCAGTGAAACTGATACAGAGACAATCTGGACTTTGTCCGAGGATAAAGTGATTCATAGGCAGGACTCCAAAAAATCAGGAGAGGGAGGAGTGTGGCAATGCTGCACTCCGAGATCGAAACGACCCGATAGCGTGTGACGATATCTGTGCTACTAGCTCGCCTGGGCGGAAGTGACGTGTTCCAGATTTATGGCTTCAGCTAAAGACGTTCTCTAAACGACGACGTTGGAGATCCGAAGCTACTGGGCGCTGCAGAAACCATCCAGAGTGTTGATTACTGCCTACAGCCACTATAATAGGTGGGTATTAAATTTACTATAGCTCTAAAGGGACAACTTTTACAGTTCTATCATTTCAAAAGGCACAACTTTTTCAGCTCTGAAAGCACCCACTTTTTAAGTTTTATCAGCTCTATAACCCCCTTTATTTTAACCGACGGTGGCACTTACATACCCATTTCATATGTGAGTACCCAACCGGGGCCTATTTTAGCATTTTGTTTGTTTGAATTGATGCTTAACGTTCCCGGCCAACGGCAATGGTCATGTCGGGACGTTGCCTCCATTTTATTGGACTTTTACCCACCGCAGAAAAAGGACGTCATGACATCCAAAAACTGTTTAAAGTACATGTATAACCAGCCAACTAAGCCAATAAGGCTTGTATGTATGGATGGTTTGGCTTGAACCACTTGTCCTGGGCAGGCTAATTCTGACCTGAATGGTTAACCAGTAATCAGATGGACAGTCAGTAGTGTATATGGACAAGCGGTAATTACTAAATTAGGAAACACATTTACAAAGATAGTAACCATTTTCAATTCGATACTGTGTAACCTGGAACATACAAGATTGATTGCTATCGTGGAATCCACTGATAAATCTTAAGTTTAAACAATTTAATGTTTTAAAGTTCCTCAGCACACTTTGCCATATTTCAGTATGTTTTCTTCATCAGATGTCAAAGAAACACGGAGCCATTTCTGGGAGTGGATAGAAACAAGTGACATGCATATATGAGTGCCAAAAATATTAACATAAATGCTGATAGGAACAATAAAATAATTTTATGAATTCCAGAAGTACCTTTTTCAGAATATTCCAAGTTCTATCTCTACATGTCTGTTTTGAATATCCCCAAACATTTTTACAATTGGAAATTGTTTGACAAAACCAATAATTGCCTCTATGAAGGTAAAGAAGAGATTAAACCGGCCTAGCTGAGCACCTGCCTGTTCACGTGTTGTCTTTGTTTTATCTACATGTACATTCCATTTCCAAAATATTGGTCTGTTTTCTTTTAAAATACCCTAGTGATGCTGATATGTGTGATCTAATTTGCCATTGTTAAGCACCGTCACCAGTGGTTTATCATGCAATTGCCCAATTTTTCTACACTATAAGAACTACTCACTTTAGTTTGTATGCTTCGTACAATGTAGTACAACAGTAAAATGGGCTAGAGAAGGAAAATGTTGTTTAGTACATTTGTATACAGATGTCATTAATAGCTGGAGGCAACAATTTGTTTTGTCATGTAATGCCCCAGTTTTCACCTTTATGTATGAAAACAGCTCACATGCTTTTCAGTACCTGTAAATAGTATAAATATAATGGGCCTTTGCATGAAAAATACTACTGAATCATTAAACTAGATTTATGACTTGTATGTCAGATCATCAACAGCAGTCAGGTCTGTATGATCCAAGTAAGCTTATGACACTGAATGTATGACCAATAAAGACACCAGTGTCTAGTTGTGCATGTGCTCATGCCAATTCATTTCTATTTATACACTTCATGCAGGTGAAACACTGGTTTTCACTGACCGTGGCCATTGTTGTGAAAATTTTGGTATATGTTCAAAACATGTATGTAGAAATATTACTCGGACTATGTAAAAAGGTAGTTTTGATTTTTTTTTTTATTTTACTGAATCCATCAACTAACTTACCGACCACCTGAGTACTGCTTAAAGGGGCACCTGGACTATAAAAGGCTGAATAAGGGTTTTATCTCAGTTTTTGTTTAGACACCACTGAGCTCTCCAATATACAACACTTGCAATCAATTCCGATTGGATTTTGCTTCATAGAGAAAAGTTGCCTGTGGAATTATTGACAGCTCTTATCAGCAGATTAAATATTACAGGTATTGACTTATAATTCCTGGGCCAGTAGTTAAGCCACACCCACTAAAATGTCAACAGTAGACTGGTAATCCAATCTGGAATTTTGAGACCAGGGAGGCCGGCTTGTTAATGGATGTAGACAAGGATATTCTGCTTGCCCAAATGTCTGAGGAACAGCGTGAGGCTTGTCTACAGATTTGAAATTGACTGTGTACGTCAGTACAGAGGTCAAAGGTCATGGAGTGCAAAATTGTCAAATATCTTGATATTTTATGCAATGCATGGCTGAAAGCTCATAAATAAAGCTGATTTGGTGTAATTTTAATGATTAATATTGCAAAATATATTTTAAATGATGATTTGCTTGCTGTATGGTACCAATTTGGTGAAAATAATAATCAAAGTACTAAATGTACTGATAGTGAAAGCGACTCATTCTTAACTTTGTCAGACATTGGAGGCTAGATTACCATTTTCTGCAGTCAATATAACTTTGCTTGCCTAATCTGATTTAGGCCCGTCTTCAGATGTGAAAATGATTATTTAGGTCAGGACAGGGGTCAAAGTTCAATGAGTACCGAATTGCTTAAATTGTTCTACAATGTGGACGATTTCGCTCCGAATCAGAACAAATACATTTCTTTATCAAAATTTACAAATTATTAGGTTTATCTTCCTGATAAGAAGAAATACTTAAGCTTATAATTTAATTCATAATTGTATTGGATACTTGTCAGTAAGATTAATGGAACATTGGGGTCCTAATGACATTACAGACAAATGGATTTTCCCATAAAATTGAGGAAATACCCCGACGTGACCATAGCTTTGAATTGGGCGTAAATTATCTAATCAAACAAACAAATGCATTACCAGATATTCTGGGCATACCTACTGCAAATGAGCGAGCAGGGGTTCAACCATTCTATTAAAATTACTGCCCATTGAAAATTCATCATATCGCATGTTTTGGAATTTAATCCATACAATAGTGCTTACCAGAAGATTCTAATACTGCAACTTACCTGTTCTGCAGTGTCACTTAAACTAAGGAAGTGCTCATTGGCCCTGTGTTTATTATGACATTTGATAGTAAAAGCCGGCTAGGCAGAAGTTATTCAATACATTACCCAGCCCATTGATGCATGATTTCTTTCCTTCTAAGAAGCATTTGACTCTTATGCTATAGAGCAATATGTAAACAATCATTTAAATACTCAGTATGTCATGCCAGGAACAAGTGTAAGTAAGTTGCTCTCAAGAAATAATCATCAACGATAAATTGGTAACTGTGCTTCTGACATCACCAGTGTCTCAACATTTTAGATAATATAGTACGATTATTTTGATGGCTCACAAATCCCTTAATACAGCTCAGAGGCAATAAATTCAAAGCTTTCTTTGTAGCACATGAACTGCGATGTTACTTTACATGAGCTAGTACAACTGAAAGGTGTTGAGGGTATTTCTGTAGGTTTAAGACGGAAATTGGGTGGAATTGATTGAGGCATAACAATGCCAAGGGCGGGAAAACAACACTAGAGAACAGGTATACAGAAAAGCACTCAATATTAGAGGTTCTGATAAAGAAGCTGGGTCAAGATATTGTCGCTTATAGGATAATTTCTATTGTGAAATTTGTGTGGCCATTGTGGTTCAGCTTAATGGACTACCCTGTTGAAAGATGCAAATGACAGTAACTCTCTTTGGCTTCACGTTGTCTAATCTTAAGGGTCACTGAAGAGGCTTGAGTTGCCGAAACCGCCGTGTGTCCCATATTATTTCTCATGAATATGTTCCCTGCTCTTTAAGGATCTCAGTTTTATTTTTATTGTTATTACTGCAACTTGTGTTGTTCCGTGTGGCGGCCCTAAAAGTCTCCCCATAAATCATCCATATTGCCGATAATATTTTCCCTTTGGTCCTTTGAGATCATCGAGGGTATTCTAAGAAATCAAAAGATTATTATCAATTTAGATTCATTCTCTAACCAAAGTTCAGTATATTTGGTCTCATTTGGACTATTATACTAGTCTTTGTATCGACTACCCTGTGGAAAGATGCAAAATTATAGTAATCCTCTTTTACTCCATGTTGCCAAATCTAAAGGGTCACTAAAGAGGCTTGAGAAGCCGAAAGCGCGGTATGGCCCATTTTTTGTCTCATGAATACTCTCACTGCTGTTTTATTTTATTATGACGGCTGTTTTGACATGTAGGTACATACACAATAGTACCATTAGCCAGTTCTTACATCAAGTGTGCCTAGCATGTTTAACAAAGTCTGGTTGAAACGCACCACCATACGATTCCCCATGGGATGGTATGGTGTAGTCCGAGACTTTTCAACACCAGCCAAACTGCAAAGTTCCTTAATGACATTGCTCTCAAAATTTCTTCCCTGATCACTATGTAAGCGAGCAGGGAAGCCATAATGGACAATGAAATTGTCAAAAAGTACCTTTGCAGTTGTTTTGGCTTCTTGATTTCTGGTTGGAAAGGCCTGGGCATACCTTGTGAAGTGATCTGTAATCACAAGAATATTTTCGAAGCCACCCTTAGACCTTTCCAACGACAGAAAATCTATACACACTAATTCTATTGGCTGGGAACTGGTGATATTCACCAGTTCAGCACTTGGTCTTCCGCTTAATACACTTTTCGCAGTTCTTAACCTTGTTAAGAACATCTTGACTCTAAACCAGGCCAGTAAAAACGAGCACGTACCAAGGATAGTGTACGATCCCGGCCTTGATGACCAACGTCATCATGTAAATGCTGTAACACAATGCTACGATACCGTACAGGTAGCACAAGCTGTTCTGTCTCAACACCATTAAGTACAGTAGTCCTGTACAAAATACTGTTTGAGAAATATAACTTACTCCACTCACGAAAGTATTCAGAAACTTCTTGGGTTTCTGACTTTCTGTCAGTATTTTCTGGTTTACAACCAGACTTCATAAGGTCAATCACTCTGCCTATGGTCACATCAACGGTGCTGATATCAGTTGCATCCACTGGATGATCAAACTGAATATCAACAGCTTCCAAAACTGTTGCACAACTAGTGACAACTAAAGTTTCAGCTATTGGACAGCTTTCACGTGAAACTGTTAAAGCTTCACAAATAGCTGAAACTACATCTGGGAACATTTCCTCATTGTCTTGGGGCCTTCTAGATAAACCATCCGCATCTCCGTTGGACTTGCCACTTTTATATACAATTTTAAAATCAAAACTACCAAGTGAAGCTAGCCATCTATGGCTTGTGGCGTCCAACTTAGCTGTGGATAAGACATAAGTAAGAGGATTATTGTCTGTAAAGACAGTGAACTGATTACCATAAAGGTAATTGTGAAATTTATCTGTCACTGCCCATTTCAGACAAAGAAACTCCAACTTATGTGCAGCGTAATGTTTCTCACTTGCCCTCAGACCTCTGCTGGCATAAGCGATGACCCGTTCTTGTCCATCCTGTTCTTGATACAGAACAGCACCAAGTCCTTCAGTACTGGCATCAGTATGTAAAATAAAAGGTTTTGAAAAATCTGCATATGCTAAAACAGGAGGGGACATTAAAACATCTTTAATTGAATAAAAAGCTTATCTTTGAGCATCACCCCATTGCCAAGGCACTGAAACTTTCTTCCTTTTCTTCTTCTTCGTCTTCTGGTTTGACGTTTTATTGGTACAATGTCCTACCAACAGATCGTTTAACGGCTTAACAATCCTGGCATAATCTTTTACAAACCTCCTATAGTAGCCTGTGAAGCCCAGGAATGCGCGCAATTCCTTAACATTAGTGGGTTCGGGCCACGAGGCCAGCGCTTCCAATTTGTCTGGGTCAGTTTGTACCCCGTTTTCACCAACGACATGACCCAAATATTTAACGCTAGGTTTGCAAAATTCACACTTAGATGCTTTCAATTTAAGACCATGCTCTTCTAACCTACTGAACACAGCTTCTAACCTTTCAAGATGATCTTCAAAATTTTGTGAAAAAATCAAGATATCGTCGAGAAAAATAAGACATTCTCTCAAATTTAATTCACCCATAGTGCGTTCCATAAGCCGTTGAAACATTGCCGGCACGTTAGTTAACCCGAAAGCCATGCGGTTGCACTCGTTAAAACCTAAATTTCCTACACTAAAGGCAGTTTTATACTTGTCTTCTTCCTCAATTTCAACTTGCCAGTAGCCACTGCGCAAGTCCAACTTGGAGAATAATTTGGTACCTATCAGTGCATCAATGGTATCATCAATACGAGGCAACATGTATGCATCCTTTATAGTACGGTCATCCAACTTCCTGAAGTCGATACAAAATCGTAACGAACCGTCTTTCTTACGAACTAACACCACATTTGACGAAAACGGACTTTGTGACTCCCTTATTGCACCTGCTTCGAGCATTTCCTTAAGCTGCAAACGAACTTCCTCATATAAAGACGGAGGGATTCTGCGATAAGGATCTTTAAAAGGGGTATCATCCGTTAAATGGATTGTGAGTTTAACTGTGTCTGTTTTACCAAGGTCCGTAGGACTCTTAGAAAACACATGAGACCATTTGTTCAAAACATTCTTTATCTGCACTTCCTGATCGCCAGAAAGATTGCTAGTGTCAATATTAACACCTTAATCTTTAAGAGATACCGACTCATTATCAGTCTTCGATTCCTGTGAAGGAGCCGGAGTCCATGAATCAATAACTTTGGCACTATTCAAAGAGCATAAAAGAGATTTAGGAGGAATCTCTATAACACGTGCAGATAAATTACAAACACGTACTGGTATTCTATTTGTCGCACCGGATTGTTTCATTTCAACTAGACGAGGACAAATTGTCAAATCACCAGATAGAGAAGTATCTAGATGCTCAGTAACTGCAGTTGTAAACTGCCCTGTATTTCTGGCAATCCAAGATATATTCTTAACTTCACCAGGTTGTAAAAGGATAGTGAAATTATTTGTCGTTTTGACAGGGATTTTCTCATCTATGATGCTATCAAAAGCCATTTGCCACGGTTCTGGAACAGGCACTGATGTATCTCTGTTCAATTTACAAAGGCTTATATACTGAACAAAAAAGAAACGCAACAATTATATTCCACTAAAGGACAAGGTTCACGAATGGCAAAAATCGGCCCTGTATCAGAAATTAATGAAATTTGGACACAAGATAGACGTAGGTCTCTGAGATCGAAAATGCATTTTTGAAACATGTGACGTAATTATACAGCATTTCTGACGTCATTAACTTACCCTACCCCACGCGACGCGGGTAGTGAATTTATAACGTTAATGACGTTATACGCTTGTCATAGCAGCGTTATATATGCAACATATTCTGCTCGCACTCACTGACCACCAGTTGGAAATGGATATTATTGCTACCGCGACACTGTTAGTCAATGGTTTACACAGGTGCAACCCCCTAACTTCATTCATCAGCGATGAACGTAGGACAAGAAATGAACGTATTCCATTGTTTATATCTCCAGTAGCCCGATATCTACAGTGCGCTAATCTAAAGTAGCAGTCATTAGATATGAACCATGATTATTACAGTTTTCCAAAATATGAGATCGATGAGAAATAGATAATCTAGAGACCCATATCGGTCACTCCGAAAAGTTAACAGGAACGTCATGGGAGAAACGCAGAGTTTGTTGCACTTGCACAAATACCGGGTCGTGACATCAGTCTGCCAATTAAGAAGAAGAACATTATTTTGCTCTCTCGGTCCATTATTATGCTTAAAACAAGACATGCATGCATATGCTTTTGGACGCGCCAATACGCCAACTACGTGACGAGATATTACAGATGCACGTTTCCGTCACGCATGGCGAAAGGGCAATGAATAAAATGTGTAAATTCTTAATTTTTTTACTTGTAAATGTAATTTATTGCATAAATAGACCAGTTTCACACAATATCAACATGCGTTTATTAATTAAGACGAAAGCCGTAAAGTAAATGGGCAATTCGCGAGTGAGCGCTGTTAATACACGATTCGCGCCGCATCGTGAGAATACCGGATTTTTGCCTATGCGAAAACAAAGGCACAGATCAGCTTCACAGTGACCGCGAAGCTGATCAGCGCCTTTGTTTTTGCTACATGGATAAAATTTCTCTTCTTCTTAAATCCGAAATTTCAAGTTTGTAGCCTGTTTTAGTAACTGCTCAGATTGGATTGTGTAGGACCTGGTCAGAAACCCCAAAGACCGGTTTTCTCGCGTCGCGGCTCATTTTATTTATGCTTATTCTATTTTACGCGTTACCGGGCGGCATTGGCATGCAAAACACGTGCTAAAAATGAATAACTGAAATAAAGTTTTGACACGCATAAACATGTGATGAGGCTTTAATGCACCTGTGATTTATATCCACACCCCCTGGGGCCGGGCCATAGCGGGGTGTTTAACTTTTCAGTTTTTACAGCTCCGCTAAAAACCCGGCAATGCGGGGTCAGATTTGTGGTAAAGTCCCTGCTAAAAGTTGCGGCTCCCCAGAGCCGACTGACAACAATATATGGATCAAACATGGTTTTCCATTCATTAACATTCGCTAGGTCCCGAGGGGGTGTTGAAAACCGAGGGCGTAGCCCGATGTTTTCAACACTCGCCGAAGGACCTTGCGAATGTTAGTGAATGACAAAATCATTTTTGATCGCTATTATTGCATAAATGCTGCATAAACGAAAGAAATAATGGTGCACTATATTTAACAGCCTCATCACATTTTCATACGCGTAAAAGCTCATTACGGGCCGTCCTTAGTTTCTCATTATTAGCACGTGCTTTGCGTGGCGCCCGGCAATGAGCATAAGTAAAAGCCGTGTATTAACAGCACGTGCGCACGTGAATTTCAATATTAATAAATGGCTTTTTCTTCATTAATAAATGGTTGTTGATATCGTGTGACACGGGTATTTATGCAATAATACGGAATAACATATTTTTGCGGGATATTAAAAGCCCGGCACATCTCCGGTACTGCCGTGACTCATCACTATTCCGGCACTTTAGCCCCTCTGTGTCCCCGCCCCAGGCCCTAGAGGGACGGGGATACAAATGATTGGTGCATCATACTAATATCGATCAAACATTAACAGTCGCAAGTTGCATGAATTACCACGATCCCATTGTCTTAAAAGCATGCAAAGGAGTGGCTGTTACTAAACTGGGACCCTTGCTATCTCCGACCAATGGTAATGGTGTAGATATATTGTATAATTCTGTCTTAATATGTTTTCAGCTCTTTGCTTTTCAGATAGGCCCACCCAAACCGAAACGAGAAAGTATAATTTTTATATTAAACATAAAAAGTGCATTCGAGAAGATTTTTGTTTTTCATTTAAAGAACTTTTAAAATGTATTTTTATCTTTGATAGGCGAAACTCCTTTAATATAAAAAGATCTTATCTGATTTGATTGATAAAGAAAACGTCCCCATTATGATATTCAAAACAATAAGGGAAAATGATTATTATTTGCCACATTATTTTCAAGGGAAGCAACTCCAATACAGGTAGCGCACAGCGTCTATATCATGTTTTGTTAGGTCTCGGTCAACAGCTATGATCATGTCGGGACGTTGCCTCATTTTATGGGACTTGCAGCCCACCCAAAATTACGGATGTCATGGCAACCAAAAAAGGCTTTAAATATAACCACCTAACCAAGCCAATTCTTCACGCCCAAATGCCGACTACCCTTTATTTATTGCGTAAAACGTTGTTAAGTACTAGATCTATCTACATTTCGTAGACTAAGTATTATCGCGATTAAAGAAGAAGAAACTGCAAATTATCTTTTTCCGTAAAAATGGTTTGTATTGTTGTTTGATGCCCAGGACATGCATACGGACAATCAACGACGAGTTAAATGGTTTACACGCGGTCATGAGCCCGGGTTGGAAACCTCAGACCTCTTGCGACACCGCGCAGTCAAATGGGGTAACATAAGAAATGTCACGAAGAGCTCTTTTTTATATCAATAGACCAAGAAGCTACATGTTTCTGTACATGTGATTGTTTGCAGCTCTGTGTACGCTTTCTATAGTTCAAATGCCGTCACGATCCACTTGAATGGCAATCTATTGCCTGTTTAAGGTCGTGACAAACCCGTTTGAATCAACCAACATTTTAAGCAATCTACGTTTAACAGAGCCATGGAAAGGGTAAAACATTGGATCATTTACATTTCAGTTCAAAGGATCGCCAGAACGATAGCAACATTTTCTTTCTTTCTTTCTTTCTTTCTTTCTTTCTTTATTTGTTTGTTCTGTTTTTGTGGTTTAACGTTCCAACAGCTTTGGTCATTTCGAGATGTTGCCCACATTTTATAGAACATTTACCCATGGCATCCAAAAAGTGTTCAAATATAACCGCCCAATTAGGCCCATATGGTTTGTATGTATGGGTGGTTTTGACTTGAACCACTTTTCCTGGGTAGGCTCAGACCTGAGCGTTTAACCAGTAATGTGTAATCAGATGGTCAGTCAAAAGCGTAGAAGCTTTGTCTGGAGGCACAAGCAGTCGATCTATTTCTTTACGTGCCAGTGGACGGGGCCCATATCTTCACCCGACTTTGTTTATCTATTGTCTGTATTGGAATCATATCTGGACGACCCATACTCTCTCTCTGGCACTTGAAGCCTTAGTTAGGTGATAACAGTCTCAGATAGCTACAATATGTTTCCGTGTAAACTGTCAACTCCAGAGAAGCCGATTCTCCTTGGTTTCCTGTGATATATGGTTGGTATCGGGTTGGTTTGTATACCCAGTACACTAATGAGTTGAGTACAAGCGACCGTTTTAGCTTGGAAGGAATGTATACAAGACCATCGCGTCGGAACCTTTAAGCCTTGGGAACGAAGGCTATTGTTGTCCATTTTGTCGAATTATCAAAGTGGAAGGCCGTGTGTAGACTTACACACAGACAGAGAACGAAGCCTCCGTGACATAGTGTTTTAAGCTAATCGCCAAGTGCACAGCAGACATCGTGAGTTCGATTCCGAACTTTTCTTACCGGGATGAGACTTTAAACCAGGGTCCCGTCTCTGTATGACCATGGCCATTGAGTTGAATGTAAAACACTACTTTACCAATACAACCAATCAATAGACAGAGACGTAGACTAGAAGTACGAATATACAGACGACACTGCATAAGCCTGTACCATCTAGTGCTTTTAAAATTGCAAGGAATGGAAGATAAACCGTTATGATTTCGGTTGCTAGGCTTACTCGGGCGATATTTTGGTGAAAATGCGCAGATGCCCTGGCTCAACACAGGCTTTGTTTTAACGCATTTGTGATGCAGTTAATAAATTATTCCCTGCTACGTTGTGGCTCAAATAAGGTTTAGACGATCACGCCTTGTCGAGTTTTGTCATTTGGATAAAAAAAACTAGATCTTGCCATATGCGAAAAGCAAAGGGAAACTATTCAGATGGCAAAATCATTACCGATCTTTTTTGTGAAAGTTTAAACATCTCAGCAATTTTACGTTAAATAATACAACTTTCAACATTGTTTTTACTCTTTCAATACTAAAAATACACATAAAATTGAGGCGGAGCTGAGTGTAGCACGTTATTCGTGTTAAAAAGCGAACTAGAAGTACAGACTTCTTGCCTACTCTTTACAATACAACGACATTTCCGTCAGTGACATGAATTAAGAACGTGACATGCAGCGATAAAGATTATGATGAAGACCATCCTGCCGTAGCATGAATTTTGTTTCTTTAACTAAGCACATCTCTGTTGACAATGCGCATTCAACGGAAGAAGCCAGCATACACAATAAACTCCGTAATGTAAGATTTCTAAAATACCACATGTAGATAACATAATTTCGTGAGTGTTAAGACGGAACTGCGTGTGTTTGGGAATACATGTGTGTGTGCATCAATCAGTCACAAATAATATAGGGCTTCAAAATGTTTCCAACAGGAGCACCCGCAAAATTGGTTTCATAATTTTAGCTATTTGAAGTCAGGTCATAATCAAATTCAGCATGTCTTGTCCAGTATGTAAGTTTGTTTGCTTGTTTCTGTTTGTTTTTATCTATGAATGACGTCATACTACGTGCCCCGATTCGATGACGTCGTCGTTCAATGGCGCGCTCATCCTTGGACGTTTTGGAAGACAAAAAGAGAAGAAAAGTTTATTTTTAACCATGGTCACAGGTAATAACAACAACGAGACCTGATCAAACCTAAAACATATTGCAATACTGTTGTACTCTCAAAGTTTCATCGTTGTTAAAGGCTGTGGCCACAGTCAAATCTGAGAGTGAAAACGCAAAATCGGCCCAAAAACACGAAAAACCGGCGACCTACCCATGTTTAACACATTGTAGTGCCGACCCGGGCCAATATAATCGGAAAAAAAGTTCAGACCCTGAGAGATGAAATGTTACTTGTGCTATTGAATACGTTTTCCACTCAATACAACGAGTTTGATTTTTCCGCAATTTACAGGGCCGATTCAGCTGGTTCGTGAATTTTGTCCTTTGAGCAAACTATGATACAAACAGAAATCTTTGCATTTTCTACTTCTGCACTAGATGTCAGGCTTCCGAATGCAAGAAACCGATTTTCATTTTGATGTGTATTTACGGAGTTATGCGATGCCGACCGTGGGCATGCTGAAAGTAGTAAACCACACAGTGCGCATGCGCAAGCATTAAAATAATGGTACGATTTAAATCCCCTATAAACCCCCATTCAAAATCACAATGTACCGCTCAGCAGATAACTCACACGTTAAACAAATAAAAGGAGTAAAATTGAAATTATCCCCCTTTCAATTAAACATATCGGGATTTTGATGGTTTTAATGACGAGTTTGTGTGTTGTGGAACTTTTTTTCTTTTTCATGAATTTTAATTAGGGTGTAGCTGACACTGTTTCTTGATGATTTTATGTTCAAAAGTGTGCGCATGCGCAGATCAAATCTTTCCCGATTTACATTAATTAAAACAACAGACAATTCTCATTCATTTTTTATCGAAATGAAAATCAGTTTTTGCATAATATACCCTAATATCCATGAATTGGAATCATACAGCAACAGACCTGAAATTATCAACGTTTTACCCTTAAACTCGAAAATCATCGGTGGCCTATTGTTGCGTTTCTTTTTTTGTTCAGTATAATATTGGTACCAATTAAACAAGGAACTTTTTGATTATAAGATGTATTTGATACAACAAGAATTGGCATATTTAATAATGTAGTTCCGAAATGTGAAACTGAAACTGTTGTTAAAATATAGCCAATATATGGAATTCCCTGTCCATTAGCAGCTGTAATACTCAGATTGAAATCTGATAAATATCTAAGTACAGGTCTTGGATTAAGCTCGTTGTAAAATGACTCAGAAACGGAACTTACCATAGAACCAGTGTCTATCAAACCTCGAGTATCAGTACCAAAAATATTGATAAAACCTTCATTCTCAGGGCCTATCATTTTTCTAAGATACTGGGTTCCGGCTTTGAGCTACTATAGGAGGTATCTTCCTCTGGTCGCCCTTCAACAGAGGAAGTTATTAATTTAAAGGTTGGTTATCAGTATGATAGGAGTTACCCCGTTTAGCACCACGGCCGCCAGTAACACCGCGATAACCACCTTTCGACCGACCACCCCTAAAACTGCCGCGCGAATTTTCATTCCCGGACGAGCCCCGAGAATATTTACCCTAAGAGCCTCCAGAATAATCATTCTGATTCTGAAAACCGCGACCTCGTCCATAGCCGCCATGTTTGGAATTATCGCGATTATAATTGCCATAACCGCCATAACCACGTCCTCTTGGTTTATATTCTGACTGCTCATGGGTCAAGGGCTGGCTTGAAGAATCTATAGCTTCTTTTTGTTTTTTTCCATTTCCTTCTCCATGGCAGTCATTTTTTTCATTAGCTCAGTGAGCTGGGGCAATATTTTGTCCTCTTTGGACTGATCTTTATCAGCCTGAGTAGACTGTTGTTGAGCGTTTTGTTTTTATCGAGGTCTCGAACAACTAGCATACTCAGTTTCAACCTTTCGAATGTTGCTTAGCAAAGATTCGAAGCTTGTGCTAGCATCATACAAGTGACGCGTTGAATTTTTCAACTGCTGACTGCACAAACCAGTCCAAAATTTGCTAGGCAACATCGAATCCTTCTGGGCAATGTCTAAATGACCATAATTAATTGCCTTGGTAAGGGTTTGCTCAAGACGTGCACCATAAGATGAAATTGGTGTTCAGAATCTTTCTGAAAATCACTGTTAAAGGTTTGCATCAATGTTGAGCCAGAGCTCACTATACATTAAAACCTTCCAATTTATCTAAAATTTGCTGCACAGTAGCATGTTCGCCTAACGGAATAAGCATATCTCTTGCTTACCCTCTGAGAGAATTCCTAATAGACTGTAGCAAAGTGTGTTCAGGAATTGCTTGACCATTTTTAGGCACCTTACTTCAAAACTTCAAACCTCAAAAGTTACTTCACCCTTCTGTGGTTCTTGAGACCCACTAATTAAAGGCAACTTTGGAAAGTTGTAATTCTGAGGAATGAAAGAAGTATTATGCAATTGTGACTCATTGAGTGCATTTTGCATACTATGAAAAGGGGGTGGGATACCTAAAGGATTACGCATTGTAAATTTTGGTTTAGAACCACCATGAGTTGATTCTCTCAAAGGACCTAACAAGCCTGCTAGGCGGGAAACTGGTGCAGGAGCACTTGGTGCAGGTGTACTTGGTAGTACACTTTTATGTGCTAGAGAGAGTAATTTATCATACTCTTCTCTAGTGAGAACTTTATAATCAGTGTTCTCATTTACCTTCTTCACAGCCTCCTCCATTTCTTTGTCACCACTAACACCTGATGTATTTGCCTGATCTTTAGACATATTGGCACAAGTAGATTCACACTATACTGCTATATACACACAAAACCAAAAAAAATCACAGAGACAAGTCAATAGCTAACTGCTGAATCAATCAAAAGAAATCATGTATGCTTCCACAACAATTAATCCCTGATAGCCTTCATCTGCAAGCTAAGCACCTGGCTGGGCGGTTTCCCTACCTAATGTGCCGCTCACAGAATTCAACCACCAGAAAAGAAAAACTGCAAAACAACATGATTACTTACAATAAATAAATACCAACGAAACAATCTTTTTCATCCAGCAGTATGCTAATTCTTTGTTCGGGTGTAACCCATCTTTGTACAAACTGAAGGACAAACTAGACCTAGCTTCTTTTTTTCCTTTCCTAAAATTTAGCAAATCATTCTTGAAATTGGGAGAAACAACACCCATTGATTCATTAACAAGTTTAAAGCATTCATTGCACAGAGTGATTCTGTTGGTTAACTCTAAGTCACTGGACTTGAAAGCATCACAATTTCTATTACCTAAGTATGTATTGTATTCCTGAATTGAAAAGAAAGGTATGTCCAGGAAAACAATTTTCGCAGTAGGGAACTGAGACACAAAATTGACATATTTTACTATTTGATCTCTGAAATATCCAACTGCTTCAGCTTCAGAATTATGTCTCAAATCAATGAAATTTCTTTTAACCCTGATACCATGCTCATTTGTAAGCTGTTAGATTTTTTCACAGTAAGATCACAGGTTCCTATCCAAACAAACACCACAACATGGTCATACTTATTCACTTTTTATACAAATTATGTCTCAACCAAAAGAACTGATCTAATAATCTCAATCCCCCTCTACATTTGAACTCAATTGAATAACCAGTTTCTTCAATAATACATGAAAATTCTCTGAGATAATTGCCTTTGCTATCTGATAACAATATTGGTTTGTACTTTAATGGACCTGCGAAATTAGTTGGCCTTCCATTGTACTTTTGAATTTTCTGTAAACTCATATCAAATGTCTGACTGACTGAAAATGTTGAAGGAACATTAAATCTAATGAAAGAAAATTTTAACCTACCTTACTCAATCTTTACCATTTTCAAAGTATCTTCTTCAAAACAAACACGGATGACTGAATCAGAATAGTTGTAGACTGCATCTATAAAATTGAAAATTATGATTATATATGGGAATTTGTCAGGAAAACTATAAAATATAGGATTCCATACATTCATCAGCATTCATCGACAAACATCATGTGAAGTGTGAGTAAAGTGAATATGTGAAAATATATTGTATACACACATTCTACTACAGCACAAATAAACACCTTATTTTAATACCTACATGTATGCTGTAAAAAATAAATAATAATTAATACATGTACAAACAACAACACAGAAACACAAAATGTCATAAAATGTTAAGGTAAAACAGTCCTGGCAGCTGTCGACATGGCTTCATGTTATACCAGTTTCCTTGAAAGATACTGAAATCACTACACGATTGTAGTGTCAAATAAATTTTTAACGCGTTATGCAAGCTTGCAGCACATATCGCGTGACCGGTCTTAATATTGAAACAATGTCACCAAGAATTCTTAGAACCATATATTATATAGACAAATAATGGTACAAAGTTCCATAATGATGACAATCAATGATGAACAGTGATACGGAAAGATATCACTAAGCACGTAGGAATACATCCTGACGATCGATACATGGCCAGAAGAACAGATATGACGGCTAGAGAGATTCCAACCAGGACACAGATGATGAAACAAGGGCTCTTCTCATCATTTTGGGCGCCAAATGACACACATGTGGTAAACAGACGCTGAGCATCAGTCTTTGGGATTGATATT
Source organism: Rugalucina vietnamica (assembly GCA_964017185.1). NCBI lineage: Eukaryota > Metazoa > Mollusca > Bivalvia > Lucinida > Lucinidae > Rugalucina > Rugalucina vietnamica. The sequence continues at coordinate 46,065,399 of OZ024879.1, forward strand.
TTTATTTTCATCTTTAAATTGTGCCCTGGATGAACAAAATATGAAGAGAAACAATAACTCAACCGAGAAAGTTGAGAAATTTCTTCAAAAGTGCTTGATGATAATTTTGATGTTGTTCTCTGAACAGTTAAATGGCCTCTGCTTGAATTTGGCGCACATGTACATTTTTGTTAAAATAGGTGACCAATCACATACATACTTACACTTACATTCACTGTATAAATCTACGGAATTTTTGTAATAGGAGCGGCTATTGGATAATTTTGATTTTTAATCTTTTACGGGACTTTCCGAAGCTATTTTTAGAAATGTAAATAAGAAATTGGGCCGTCTAAATACAGTTGTCAAAATCGTCGGGGTAAACCTAAACAGGGAAATCGGTCGCTTCGGTCTTTACTATCATAATTTAAATAATCACGTCTGTGACATAAGGTATTGCTGATATTGCAATGAGTATATAATTTTGCAATACATATACACTTGTGATGAATGACTTACCTACGTAGGTCATTCAAAAAGTAATGCAATATGTTGCGTATTTTTGTGTATTTTTATCTGACAGAGGTAATGTTTTTAATTTTTGAAAGTTTTATACAATCTGCATTCAGGAAAATAAACATCAACTAAATCGGACCATACACTTTATGTTGCTTAGCAACCATAGAACGGCAGCGAAGGTGTCATGGCCGCGAAAACCACTTTTCAAAAATCAAATAAATAAACATAAAGCTTTGGTGTTTCTTTGGTGGTGTTTTAAATAGCTATCTTTTAACATGTTTGTGTTATGTCACCTTAGCCAGAACTTTCTATGCAACTGCAATGTTCATACAGCCCCATGCATGCCAACTGTTGCTTAGCAACGCCAGAACCTATGCAATTTCGATTTATGCATTTTTCATAGATTTTGGTTGCTAGGCAACGGAATATGTTATCTGAGAATTGCATTTTATAGCAAGTAGTTTACAAAGCGTCAGTGGCAGAAACAAATAGGCGTATACATATTCGATTAAACAAACTAGATGTCAAACTGTAGTAGAAATTGTAACTCTACCCCCATTTTTCACCCTTCGAAAGATAAATTTTAGTCATTTTTTCAACTTTGATTGGGTGTCATTTAAAATATATCGATCAGATTACATTATCTTGAACACTAAATGCAACTATTTTAAGTTCGGTGTAAGAAAATAAAGTGAATATGTTTAATTTGATTTTCCTGTTACCATGGCAACGGGTTTTATAGTCGTGGCCAAGTGCCTTTTCCTATTGTTCTATTGTTGCTAAGCAACAGGACGTCGAGCATGTGACTAGGTGTTGAACTGTCTCGCAGAGGGCGAATTAAATTTATGTTTCAAGAAAGCTAAATCAAACTTTAATAACATGTTCAAACAAAAAGATGTGGTCAATATTGCATTACTTATTGAACGACCCTCGTATAACGGAGCCTCAAAACTTCACAGCTTTTTGTGTTTATATCTTAATTGTTTGTAAGTATTGCTCAAACAAAAGCTAATATTTCACGATGCGTTTTATCCCAATAGACAGTAGGTCGGATTAATGGCTTTTCACGTGCGTTCTGAGCAGCTGCGCTACAAAATGCCACGACAAACAAAAATACGAATGAGAACATGCCCTGGTTGTAGAATTTAAAGCATGCACGCGCACCCACAATAATGATAATTATAATAATTATAATAATGAGAAGAATAATGATTATAAAATAACAAAATAAGTTGACAAGCTCATGGCCAGCGCCAGATCGCACCTAACAAACGATCTCGGTGGTTATCATTTGGCTGGGTTGTTCCCCTTTTAAAGGCGTTGAATTAACGTTTCTTTGAGGTTGTTGCCCTTTAAAAACGTTGAACTGACGTTTGTTGAGGGAATTTGTCATTGTTTCGTGCTTGGGTGTTTGTAAGGAGTGCGAATTGGACATTTGTGTGCACTAGACTGAGTAGGTAAATGTATTGCAGCAACGAGTGCTAAGCACGAGTGCTTGTGTGCGTCTGACAGCTGCCAATTTCAGAATGTTGTCGTTTGGACCAGAGCTTGTGTTTGATGGCTGTGAACAGGATTACATAAATGCTGATCGACTTCAGAGAATCGTCAAGTTTATGGCTACTGGTTACCGTTCCGGCTGTTCCACTGGTGAGATGTTGAATGCCCTGATCGAAAGAGGGGTCGAACCGGATGACCGTATTGTCGGGATATACAAAGTGAGTCCCTCTGATTCTATTTACTCCGTTTTGTTCAAGTTTACGGATGTGGCCGACCAAGTGGTTCAGTGGGCCCCCCTACACGTGGGCAAGTCAGTGTTCGAAACTATGAAGCTCAACGAACAAGTTATTAACGTTCGTGTACATTGGCTGCCTCTGTTCTTTGAAAACTATCCTAGTTTGTATTGCTGTTTTGATATGAAATATTGCTGTATTAGCCAGAATGAAAAATGGGCGACAACCTCATCAAACCAGTGGTTAAAATGTCTTCCAATTACAAGCAGCTCTACTGTGCAGGTTGTGGATGTTTGGTCTGTAATATAAATCAGCCAGCATGTCCAATTTGTACATATAAATAAACTACTGACATACTCACGTGGTGTTGCCAAAGCACACAGATCAATGGAAATAAAAGATGAGACCATTACTCATTGCTGGAGAAGATTGCCATCCAATACAAGCACCTATAATGTGTATTTTGTGAATGCTTGGTCTGAATATATAATCAGCCAGCGTTACCATTGTGCACATGTTGTTATCAGCAACTTTAAAATGAAGCACTTCACATTGAAAGAACACTTGAAAACATATATATGACATGGCAAAGAACACTGGAAAAAGGCACTGGAGTGGAACATTTAATTTACAAATACGAATATGAACTATACCAGGCCAGAAGACGACGCAAAGCCGATAAATTGAACGGAGCCTGGAGTTACGACGGCCGAGTTTATATCAGGGACATATTAGATGGCATCACAGAGGTTAAATCTGAAATGGATATCGACACTGCGATTTTTGAAACTGACCAGAAGATTGCAGAGGATCCTGACAAATATCGTGCTATATTGCTTAAGAGAAAATCCAAAGATAAATCGCGTATTTCGACGGACAACTCTGATGGTGCTACGGTCTCCATGGACGATCTGTATTAATACGTTTACATTGTGCGCGGTGCTTAACTAATTCTCGACAGCATACTACGACACACATAGCGGGATACCTATATAGTGGTCAATAACAGTTACTATATATTCGACCAACCGGAATAAAATTGTCAATACAATAATAATCAGACATACAACCGACCGAGAGTGAAAACAAAAACTTTGGTGTATATTAGGAATGTCTATGAAAACTGACTATATTTTAATAATTTGTTAACTACAAGAACAAGTCATTTGTTACAAACTATATCTGAATTATTCTGTCATACTGAATATTATATATAAGGTTGCATATCTGGGCCAGGTCGTGACAAATAACTAGATAATATTCACAAGTATTGTAAATGCAAGTTATACCATGTCGATGCCATGACATGTAGTGGTGGATGTAAACACAGGTCTTCTTTGTCATGTCATACTATGTTTTGATAACTTCATAGATGAAGAAATCAGAGCCAGGTCACGACAAAAACTAGATCATCTCCAGAAGTATTCGTAAATGTAAGAGCCTTAACGCTAAGTCTAATTCACATAATAGAATAGAATACTTCTCACTGTTTCATGAATGATTCTAATCTACACTGATTTTACAGTTTTAATGAGTTGTAATGCTCTCTACCTTTTGAATTTTCAACAATTTGCTGAATATTTTACCCGATATTTTAATACAAATGTATTCAAGGTGCACACCCATGCAGTCTCATTGCACTTCTTAGTTACTGTCTAGCGCGGTTGTCACATATTTTATTGACTACATGTAGGTCAACACTGTTTTCAATAATGACATTTTATAATGTCGCGGCGAACTATCGGCAATTAGTAGATGAATTAAGGGAAACAACTCAAATAATGAGGAAATTCATAAGTATGAACTTAATTTACTCCCTTATTATGTCATTGTGTATATGTAGTATTTAGTGCAGTGCAACACTTCATGTCCCTCATACATATTAAAATTGCCGATAACTCGCTATAACTCTAACTACAGGGTACTAAAGTCTCACCCCTAACTATCTTATTTCAAATGTTCTTAAAAATTATCAACCTATACCCGTCTCTATTTGCGGAAAATGTTTTATCATTACCATGCATTTGTATTGTATTTTGTTTTCCTATGTTTCAATGTTCGACGCGTGTGTGTTGCTGTCCCTGGCGGGTCTTGGGTTGTTCGGGTTCTTGACCGGTCCTCGAACTAGTGTGTTTGATGCCGGGCCCAGGGTGCATCCTGTTGTACTGACATTACCCAATAGCTAAAAGAAAATTAAGTTTGTTTAGATGCAATCCCAGGGCCGGGCATCAAGGCAGTAAGGGCATGAAGATGCGCTTTATCATTTTACAGCTCTTTATCTACTTCTATATTAATCATGTGGCTACAGATTTAAGAAACAACTCCATTAATATAACATTTTATAGTGTGGCAAGAGCTATTGATATATTTCGAGAAACGAGAATTAGAAATCACTTCATGTGTAAACGCATTACTCCACCTCTCATGATTATCGAACGTAATATTGCTTTCATGAAGAATTTATTATTTAGTTTTCTTTCATTAATAGTGTCTCTATGGATCTATACGCTTATCGTATGTTGTGGTGACGTTGAAATGAATCCCGGTCCAAGTATTAGTTCAAGCACAAGTTCCAGCTCGATTTCAAGTGAAACCAGTTTATCATCACTTCCATATGATTCACATTTCAGTATATGTCATTTAAATATTCAAAGTCTTCTCCCAAAAATTGATATTCTCCAGTACGAAATGCAGCCTTTTGATGTTTTTGTTTTTACGGAGTCCTGGTTGAACATCGATATTGGGTCAAATGATCTAAAAATACTCAATTTCAATGAGCCATTTAGATGTGATAGAGAAACTAGAGCAGGTGGAGTTGCTATTTATGTTAAGGAAAGTATAACATGCAAACGTAGACCAGATTTGGAAATTAATAATCTAGAATGTATATGGATTGAAATAAAAACACATGGTCATACACTTTTAATAGCGGGTATTTATAGGCCGCCGGACGCACATCAAAATTATTGGACTTGGATTTCTGAATCCGTTGATAGAGCAAAAAATACAAACATTTCGGATATCATACTAGTAGGGGACCTCAATAATGACTTGCTTACACCTTCGAAGTGTAAACATCTAAAAGAGTTAATAGCCAACTACGATTTTACTCAGTTGATAAACGAGTCTACACATTTCACAGAGCAATCCTCTACATTAATCGATGTTATAATTACGTCAAATCCTAACATAGTCGTAGCCAGTGAAGTATGTGATCCTTTTGTGCCAAACAGAATGCGATTTCATTGCCCTGTCGCCGTAATCCTTTCATTCATGCAGTTCAAACCCCAGAATTATAAACGCCAAATATGGAAATACGAAGAGGCTGACTATAACAAATACCGACAAATTTTATCAGAAGCAGAGCTTTCTACCCTAGTTACCAATCCACTAGACGACGTCGATACTGTAGCACAAAAATTAAATAAAGTTATAATTTCGGCTGCAGAACAGTCAATTCCTAACAAAATGGTCACCATACGACCTGCAGACCAACCTTGGTTACACAATGAAATAAGAAAGTTAATTCGTCAAAGAAAAAGAATACATAAAAGAGCGAAACAAGTAAACAATGAAATTATATGGAGCAAGTTTAGAAAAATAAGAAATAAAATTGTTAAAAAAATAAGAACTGCCAAATTAAGGCATGAACATAAAATTGCAATGAAATTAAAAGATAACACTACAGACATAAAAACTTGGTGGAAATTATCTAAAGAAATTTTAAATATCAACACCAAATCTGAAACAATACCTAATATAGAATATAATGGCAAACTATATGAAACTAATATTGAAAAAGCTGAAGCTTTAAACTCATTCTTCTCAAAACAATCACAGTTAAGTAAAGATGCTCCTATGCTACCCATGTATATTCCTCCCCAATACCCTCTATTAGAAATGGTGTATATAAGCTCACAAGATATCAGTGACATATTACGGCATCTTAACGTAACCAAAGCATCAGGGCCTGATAATATAAGCCCTCGATTACTTAAAGAAGCGTCAACCGAACTATGTGGACCATTGAGTGATTTCTTTAATAGATCTTTACGCGAAGCAATATTTCCTCTTGATTACAAGAAGTCAAACGTAGTGCCAATCCATAATAAAGGCGACCGATCTCTACCGAATAACTATAGACCAATATCTCTTTTAAGCATTATAGGTAAAACCATGGAACGTTGTATTCATAAGTATTTATATAATTATTGTGTATCAAATAACATTATAACCCCATTTCAATCAGGATTCGTTCATGGAGATTCAACAACATACCAGCTAATTGATATGTATAACTCATTTTGTGAAGCAATAGATTCTGGTAAAGAGGTGCGTGTTGTTTTTTGCGATATAAGTAAAGCTTTTGACCGAGTTTGGCACGATGGCCTTCTGTTTAAATTAAAGAGCATAGGAGTTTCTGGTAGATTACTAAAATGGTTTAAAAATTATCTTAACGATAGAAAACAACGGGTTGTAATAAATGGTTGTACATCTGAGTTTAAATTAGTTGAAGCTGGCGTCCCCCAAGGCTCTATTCTTGGACCGCTTTTGTTTTTGATATTTATCAATGATATTGTCCGAGAATTAAATTGCAATGTAAGACTTTTCGCTGATGATACCAGCCTTTATATAGTGGTCGAAAACCCTGTAACTGCTGCTAACATATTAAATAATAATCTGGGACGCGTGCACACATGGGCCGGTTTCTGGCTTGTGGACTTCAATGCAGCAAAAACAGAATCGATGCTTTTAACACGTAAGAGGATTCATCTTATTCATCCTGATTTAATTATGAACAATACTATTTTAAAAGAAGTAGAAATACATAAACATTTGGGTTTGATTTTCTCTCAGAACTGCGGATGGCAAGCTCATATTGACGACATATTAAAAAAAGCATGGCAGCGTTTGAACATTATAAGAGCATTTAAATTTAAACTTGATAGGGCTTCTCTAGAACGGATGTATATATCATTTGTGAGGCCAGTTTTGGAATATGGAGGGCCTGTATGGGATAACTGTACCAAAGAAAATAAATTGAAAATTGAATCTGTACAGGTTGAGGCAATGAGAATTGTTACAGGAGCCACCAAATTATGCGGCGTTGAAAAATTATATGACGATACGGGGTGGGAAAAGCTTGCGACCAGACGCACCAAGCAGAAACTAAAGATTTTTTATAAAATGATACATGCAATCGGGCCAAACTATTTAAACAATCTTGTTCCTCCATTAGTCCAAGAAAATTCAAGGTACTCATTACGAAATGCAAGAAATGTAACAACAATTAAATGTAATTCTAACTTGTATTATGACTCTTTCTTACCCTCAACCATACGTGATTGGAATAATTTATCTGATGAAATAAGAAATTCGCAATCCTTCTCCATTTTCAAATCAAAGCTCAATGCTAATCGAGTCAAACCACCAGCATATTATAATTTTGGATTAAGAACACTACAGATTTACCATGCACGCCTTAGACTAGAGTGTAGCTCACTCAATTTCCATCTTCATAAGAGTAAGATTGTCGATTCTCCTCGTTGTAACTGTGGTGAACCTGAAACTACTAAACACTATCTCTTACAGTGTCCCCAATATAACATACCCCGAAATCAAGTGCTCAATGACTTTCTTCACATGCCCATTAAGACCTTGCTAAGAGGCAATCCTACTCTATCTGTAAATGAAAATGAAGCCATTTTAACGCGGTTCAACTCTTTATAGCGCGTACTGGAAGATTTACTTAATTTAAATATCCCTTGCACACCTCGCTGGTCTTGAGGTATTGGTGGGGACTTGGCATCCCGATGGGCCGTCGGAATACAGTAACACACAACGCGTCTTTTGTTAATTTATTGAAAAATAGCATATACGTATGTAATTTAAGTAATTACCTTCATAACACACGTCTCTCTATTAGAAAGGAATTAAGCTTTCACAGGAGAGGATAGCCATAAGCCGAAAGACTTGTTTTCCAATCCTGATACTTTGTTTATATGTAAATTGAAATATCATGTAATTTGATTTGAATAATAAATATTGTTTAAACCAATTTACAAATACATGTGAGTAAATCAGTTAGCATCACACTTTGACACAATGCACTGTTTTGGGATTTGCTTTCTACCAATTTTGTACTTGAACTTCTTGATTATTATATCAAACGAAGGTGGCCCAGAAAAAAAAGTTTTGAGGTAAGTGACATTGGACCGAAATGGTAATGATCCAGTAATGGGCCTGAACACATACAAAGAAGACTGATTTTAAAATTGGCACTAGAAGTCGATAGGCTAGGAGACAAGGTGTGCTGGCAAAGTAATGAACCAAAACAGTAATGGGCATGGGCAACCAATATACAGCAAGATCATTTTTTTTCTCGAGATGGAGAAATCATTTCTGAATGATTTGACGTTTATTTGGTCGAAGTGCATCCACTTTCTGAAAAGTATCAAGCTTGCAAGTATCACATTGTAGCAGTAATGGTTTGGGGTCAAAATGACCAAGAACCGAAATGGTCATGATTCTAAAAACAAATGACACAAACGAATGACAATTCATGATCAGACTGCTTTTTATTTGATCAAAATCGTCCAAGATTTGAAAGAGTTACAAGCAGTTAAAGACAACCACTAGTGACTGGACCAGGAGTGGTGATCAGGGCTGATCACCGATCACCACAGTTGAGTATAACTACTTGCAGGGGCGATGAACCGGGTGCTGTAGACTTTTGATTTTTTTTTCTCTCTCCTTTACATTTTTTTTTATTTGCAACTTATTTATTTTTCTGGTTCTCTATGTTTTCGTTTTTCGTTTCCTTCAGCCCACTAATATCAAATTTGATCAAATATAGGCTGTGTTTACGATTTATATTTATTTTATTATTATATTTTTCCTATGTATTTATTCATTTATCTATTTATTTATTTATTTACCACAATACGGTTCAGTAGGCCAGATTTTTTCACAGCTTGGGTAGCCATGAATGTTGCCGCGCCATCGTAACTTTTGTAGCATGCACGCGCCCACGTCTGTACGAGTACGCACCTTGTCGTCAGTTACTATTATATCTTTAAAATGGGCACGGGCTTAAAATGTGCATCAGCCGTTCTCAGAGTGTGCATTTGCTTATCATTTGCTATGCTTATCCCGCGAATTAACTATGCTAAAGGTCATTATTGTCACATGGAACACTGCCCAACGCCGTATAACATAGGTAAATCATGAGACCAAGGCCATGTTTTATCGTGTATAAGCGGCGAAAACAAAAGTATTTTGAAAAGCCCGTAGCCCAATCGTGCCCACCAAACGATCCAAGCAGTATATCTGCATTTGGGTGGGTTGTTCCCCTTTAAATTACGTCAGTTTAACGTTAATATGGATGGGCTGTTCCCCTTTAAAATAAGTTAATTAAACGTTGGTTATGTGCATTTCTTCATGTTTGGTGTTTGGGTGTTTGTTTGAATTAAAGCGAATTGGGCACTTTGGTGAATTTGAGGGAGTACGATAAATGCATTGCATCAACGAGTGCTAAGCACGAGTGCAAAGGTCTGGCTGACAGTTGCCTGCTTGACGAGCGGATGCACCGTCAGCGATATCGTAGGTGTTTGACATTGGCTTCATACAAGAAGTACCGGCAGTAAGCAAAAGCATACTTACCTGGTACAGGAGATACCGTGATCAAGGCGGTTCTCCTCGGTCAAGTATCGTCTCTATCTTCTTGATAGATTATTCTAACTTTCTTAGTTAGTGTTTTTCAGACACACAGTCAAAATGGCAGAGTATTTTTATGATGGTGAAGAGACAGCATTCATTAACACCGACCGCCTCCGAAAGACATTAAAGTTTCTGCCTACAAGGAGACAGGTATCAGTGTCGGCTGGAGAGCTTCTCAATGCTATTCACGCCAAAGGGGTGGAGCCAGACGATGTTGCAGGCATATTCAAGGTAGGAGCTTTTGATTCCTCCTTCTCCGTACAGTTTTTTCTCTTTTACGGATATAGCTGAACAAGTTAATGCCCTTCAGTGTCTGCACGTTGGTCAGCAAGTTTTGATATTTTGAAAATGGACGAGCAGATTATAAACATACGTGTGCACTCACTGGCTGCCATTATTCTATGACAATATGATAATCAACGAATATTATCAAAATTTGGCGAGGTAGTGGGTGATATCAAGATGCTCAAGACTGCCCATGCAGACTCCGTCACCTTTGACGGAGTGCGGGAAGTGAGACTTAAGACTGGTGAAATTGGGAAACAAAAGATCTCTCATGTTATTAACTTTCTGTCTGGTCAGGCCATACTCCTGACAATCTCTGGACGTCCCCAGTACTGCCTCAAATGTAAATGTACCGGTCACATTAGGAGCAAGTGCCCGGCTGCACCTGCCCCGAGTGGGGCCCTGACGCAGTCCGACTGAGCCTTCGGGCTTGGCCGGTGTGCCGACGGTCTCCCAGAAGGGAGATCAGGCCGGCGGGAGTGACTCCTCGACGCAGAAGCGGCAGGAGGATATGGACGAGACGTCCAAGGGCAAGAAACGTCCCTTGTACGTTGAGGACTCCTTTAGAACCCCTTCTAGGCCAGTCAGTCAACGCTGTCAGGTGGACTCGGGCGGGTTGCCAACAAGCAACCCTTTCGAGCACATCATGACGGTGGAGGACAATATGTCTCCTCGACCAAATACTAACAAGTGATGGCTTACTTTATTAAATCTATGGACTGGAAACGTGCCACGAATAATGAATTTTGGATTTTGGTTTTGATTGTTTGCTTCGGAGATGACGACCTAAACTGTTTTATCGATCATGAGTTTATGCCCCAAGGCAGTATATTTTCATTTTACTGCCTGCCATATTTTTCTTCACAAATATAGTATTTTATTTCTTCTTCTTTTCATGTCACTTTTCATCACTTCACTTCGTTATGTAAAACCTTTTTTCAACACACTATTTTCTTCATGTATATATTTTCTACTCATTTCAACACGCCGTTTTCATACATGTATATCTATTCACTTGTGTAACTTACCTGTAAATTTCCACTCTACTGCTTTTCACTTTACGCTTAATATTGATAAAATCTACCTATTGTTTTTACCTGTTTATACACTCCACTCCGATACTTACCTGTTCACTGTAACTGTCTGATCAATACATACCTCAATCAGTGTCGAAAATCGTGACAAGGGTTAGTTTCGTTTTGGTCCCGGAGGATTTTAAAGATATTTTAGCATAGGGGTTGAAAGAGCCATCATTGTTCCTCTAAATAGCAATGAATAAATAATATTGGTCCATTTTCATTTTTAGAACAATTGTTTTTGTCAAAAATGGCTAAATTCTGGATCCAAATGCTAGCTCTGTATGCATGATGAAAGGTCAAGGTCATTGGGGCTTTTGAAATCTGCAGTGTGTGCTTCCGGGTTTAAAAAGTGGGTATTTTTCGGAGACGATTACTGAAAAAGTTTACTGGTTGTGAGGTACTTTGGGATTCATTGCCTTTATTCTATTTGACTGATGAATTAAACCAGACATGCACTGGATGCCTTGTGTTTGCAAGTAATTTGCTGTACCGTTTGACATTTCAGAGTTTTCTTGCATTTTTCTATGCAAAAATAGTGGGTGGGGTAAAAATAAAACTGTAACTGTCAGCCTGAGAACAGTTGCAGTTGAATGTTTGTTGTCTAAATCAGATTTTAATCCTATCTAGAACACTTCTGAACAGAGAAAGTAATTGCATGCTGACACATGAGCTTCTTATTAACAATCAAATATTGAAACTGGCCGCGGCCAGCATAGGGACCAAATTTACTATCCCTTGCTACCTTAATTAAGGGCTCTGTCAATTTTTTATTTTATTGAAAGGGTAATGATTGTGCGCTAATTAAGTAGCTACACGTGTCTACATTTGTATTCTGCAGTGTGATTTAATGTAGTGCTTACGAATTTTTTGGCAAAAATTATATACTATGAGGCCCGAGCAATTGTCCGAGGTCTGGATTTTGGCCGCTCGACGGACATGGTTTAAAATGTTTCTTCATTTTACATGCTTTTGCCACTTTCTTCTGTAGCGAAAAGTGAATTTCAAGGTTCATATGTGGTGTATTTGCTATAAATTGTAATTTTAGATGTATATAACTCTATTTTATGGTGGTATTTCTTGGGTTTGATCTACATTTTTGTTGTTTCTTTTTAGAAAAATATAGGTGAAAATGTAGTTTAATCAAGGTATCATCAAATTTATGCTATTTATTTTACCAGCTAAGCATACAAGCCATCACTTTCTTTCAAAAAGCATTAATAAACTAGACAGCACAGGAAGTCAATAGTTCTACATTCAAAGCTGCTCAACAAATATGTACGTGTTGAAAATGGCTGTCATACACAAGCGGAGGAGGACAGGTGTGGTTATGGTAGGCTTCGCGTAATATTTCGGGATACTCTCAGTCGATTGAAGACTCACCGCGTAATGTTTGCTATGGTCCACAATAACATCACCTTGTCTTCCTCCATGGATGCATCACCTCTATGCCACAGCAAGGGGTTTGTTGACTCAGAATATCTGTCATATGAGCCATACTCAATTGATTGATAATAATACAGCTCCGTTCCAGAAGTTTAGTACATACCGATTGGTTTCATAAGTAATGGCATAGCAGTACCAGCACTTGAAGCTTGGCCAAATGTTATAGGGTGTTTGCAGATTTAAACGGATTTCGTTATGTCAAACTTAATACATAAAACTTTTGACTGATTGTACCATTTTAGATTTTGATCGAATGATTTATAAAATGTAACACATTAAAATGACAAGCAAAATATCATGAATTCAGGGATACAAATATCAACTTTAAAATTGATTTCATACACTTCAAGAAAATTTTAACCAAAAACAGATTATATCGTATAGTAGGCATATCACCCTGCATACTACACCTAACTTGATATTTGGTCTACCCTGTGTTTATTCAAGTTTATTGAAGCTTGAAATATTGCACACAAATAGACATGGTACACAAAATTATACAATCAGTCAGCGTTTGATACTTTATTATACATACAACCGTTTGATTTGTAATGACACTGGTCAAATAGTTGAATATAGATATTTGATCCAAAGAAAGCCGCTCGAAAAGGTACTGGGACACAAAATGGCGAAACGACAGTCCAAACAAGGTAAGGCAGTCTAGTAGGATGCAAGTTTTCAAGCTTCAATAACCTCGACTGTACATAGGGTAGACCAAATATTATGAAAGGTGTAGTCTCCTGGACTCTCTGTCATTTTATGCGAATAATTGAATTTTAGTTCAAATTTTCCTGTAATGTGAGAAATCAATGCAAACATTGATATTTGTGTCACAGAAGTTATGTTATTTCGTTTATTATATTTTATGTGTTATAATCTATTTGTAGATCGATCAAAATCTAAATTGTTACAATCAGTGAATAATTCTATGTATTAGGATTGACTTAGCGAAATCCGTTCAAATCTGCAAACACCCAATAAAATCTGGCCAAGCATCAAGTATGGGTACTGCTATGCCAATGCTTATGAAACAAATCGGCATGTACTAAACTTATGAAACGGAGCTGTAGAATGACATTAAAGATGAATGAAAGTGGTTATAATGGTCATCCTTGGTATGTGAACTTATCAAAACTGTTGGCATCAGTTTTGTTTTGTTTCCACCACATTTTGTTTTAACCCTTTTCATTCTTTTACAGGTCTGAGTCTTTAGTTCATCACCTCTGGTTGATTAGTTTCAGAATTTGTACTTGTGCCTGTTACTGATATCCTGAAGTTCAACAGATTTCAACCTATCTGTAGCAGTGAGTGTGTTAGTATCTCTCTGTATTTTCATCAGGTAATGTCACTTCTGCTGCAAAAGTGGGGGATGATTTGACTGATAAGAAAGAAATCAAATAAGATTGCTGTGTTTTGTAGACCCTTGTCAGATATGAAGATGGCATACAGGACATTCTGTTGTGTTTTGGCCTTTTTAAGCTAAATATGGGGGGTACATGAAGTTTTGATCTGTACTTTTCAATGGCTGTCATCAGAAATTAATGGAAGTGGACCCTGGTGGTACAGTAAAAACCTCTCCATAATGTGCTAACAATACAAACATTACAAAGCAGAAAGTGACATTCCACGACAAAAGATTAAGTGTCAACAATTTTTCGGCTTTCACCATTTTGCATGTTGATGGCTCGGAAGAACAAACATATTCTAGAACAAATATAACAACCACCGGATACTTTCTAAGCAGCTTTATTCAGTATATTTTATTGCAAATACACCAAATTACAAATTAACCTCGAGTTTTGGTCACTTTTAACCAAAACCTGTTGACTTAAGGTGGCAAGGGATAGTTTCGTATTGGTCCCGGAGGATTTTAAAGATATTTTAGCATAGGGGTTGAAAAAGCCGTCATTGTTCCTCTAAACTGCAATGAATAAATAATATTGGTCCATTTTCATTTTTAGAACAATTGTTTTTGTCAAAAATGGCTAAATTCTGGATCCAAATGCTAGCTCTGTATGCATGATGAAAGGTCAAGGTCATTGCGGCTTTTGAAATCTGCAGTGTGTGCTTCCGGGTTTAAAAAGTGGGTATTTTTCGGAGACGATTACTGAAAAAGTTTACTGGTTGTGAGGTACTTTGGGATTCATTGCCTTTATTCTATTTGACTGATGAATTAAACCAGACGTGCACTGGATACCTTGTGTTTGCAAGTAATTTGCTGTACCGTTTGAGAGTTCAGAGTTTTCTTGCATTTTTCTATGCAAAAATTAGTGGGTGGGGTAAAAATAAAACTGTAACTGTCAGCCTGAGAACAGTTGCAGTTGAATGTTTGTTGTCTAAATCAGATTTTAATCCTATCTAGAACACTTTTGAACAGAGAAAGTAACTGCATGCTGACACATGAGCTTCTTATTAACAATCAAATATTGAAACTGGCCGCGGCCAGCATAGGGACCAAATTTACTATCCCTTGCTACCTTAACATTAGTTCAATAGGCGTTGATTTTAAGCTACTCATTTCGTTATCGGGAAAATATCTAAACGGTGCAGAAATGTACTTTGTGAACTATATACATGTATACACTTGGCTGTGGGCATATTTATTACTAGTATTGGCTACTGTAAAACTTATGAGTTTGAACTCGAATTTTAATTGCTCTTTATTCTTTTGTATTTTGAAACTTTGTGTTTCTTTCTTAGCATATCAGTTATGTAACTTGTGCCTTTGGCTTTTTAGTCGTTTCGAAATTACAAGTTTTCGGCCTTTAATATTTACAAGGCAAGTTTTGTCTTTTCGAAAATAAGTTTTCTCCTACATGTTAAAAATAGCTTTCGGCCGTTTTACTTTTTTGTGATTGTTGTTTTTCAGATATTTTATACACGCATAATGAGTTTTAGTATTTACTTATTGGCATTTCAATTATGCGACTAAAGAGTGTTTTAAATTGGATCTAAATCCGTTACAATTCAAACTCAGAATTTTGAGATCCATCATGAATATGGTTCTTTAAAACTCGAAAGAAAATTAAAAAAACACAGGGTAACTGAAATCAAACAAAGGCCAAAATACCTCGTTAGCGAATATGTTAAAAGGCCGAAACCCTATTATAGCGAATACCATAAGAGGCCGAAACCACAAGTTGCATTATGAATACCGGGTGCTGTAGACTTTTTATTTATTTATTTGTTTATTTGCTCGTGACCTGCTATCAGATACTATTCTACTTTTAAAATTGGACATACTCTCTAAGATTGTACATTTGCTTATGTTTTGCTTATTACCCTGATTTAAGTATGCAAAAGAGGCATTACTGTCTCCTGTGAAATTGCCAAACACCGTTACTCAAAGGTAAAGAATGAGGCCGATGCCACGTTTATCTTTTATAAATTGGGCAATATTCTAGACATTTTAAAATCGCTGAAAGCAAGAAATTAATTGATAAGAGCGGGTTGTTCCCCTTTAAAATACGTATACGTAACGTTTTTAAGGATGGGTTGTTCCCCTTTAAAAAATGTTTAATTAACATCCGTTGTGGGTTTGTTTTCGTGTTTGGTGCTTTTTTTTGTACGACGGGCTAATTGTGCATTTTTGTACAGTTAACTAAGTCCGCTACATGCGTTGCAGCGACGAATGTCAAGCACGTGTGGCGGTGTCCGGCTGACAGCTGGCGTATGCACGGCCAGCGGCATCGTTTGTGTTTGAAATTTGCGCCGTTTAACACGTACCGGCGGTAAGCAAAAGCATACTTACCTTGTACAGGAGATACCGTGATCATAGGCGGTTCTCCTAGGTCTAGTATCGTTTTCTATCTTTTTCGATAGATATTTTGTCAAACTTTGTAGTTAGTATTTTTCAGAAATGAATCCATAGTATACCTTCGACGGTTGCGAGGCCAACTGTATAAATGCGAAGTATTCAGCTGGTACCCCTCGGCGGTGGTTACTCTCAATCTGTGAGCGAAGTCTTGAATGCGCTGTCGGCAGCCGGAGTTCAGCCGGAAGATGTTAAGGCCGTCTATAAGGTCAGTCCTTTCGGTAAGAAGTTTTCCGTCATGTTCGCTTTTAGTGATATGCTTGAACTGTTCAAGGCTCGTGAGGAAATACGCATAAAAGGGCACATTCGCAATCATGAGCATAACTGAGCGGAATGTGAGTCTTCGCATACACTGGCTACCTACCTATTATGATAATTCCATCATAAAGGAAATATTCAGTGATTTCGAAAAAGTTCTGAGCATTGATGATTTGAAAACGGCGCATGAAAATCGTGTAACACTTGATGGTACAAGACAAGTGGTGCTAAAGACGGACGAGCTATTAAAGCAACAAATCCCTCACATTATCAACTTTAAGTCGGGAAATAAAGTGCTTGTAACCATGCCAGGGCGACCGCCATATTGTCTTAAATGCAAGGGAATAGGTCACACAAGAGTCCAGAATCTATGTAGCGGCTATACACGCGGCTGAGAGTCGTGTCTCTACACCGGCTGAGCCATCTCAGCCGGCTACACCTGCCCATGCTCCTGTCTCGAGTGAGGCCCCGGTATCGTCGGACCCTGCCGACCCTCCGACTGAGCCTAATGGCTCGGCCGGTGGGCCGACGGTCTCCCTTTAGGGAGATCAGGCCGGCGAGAAGGGGTCCTCGGCACAGGAGAGTGGGGAGGTTATGGACGAGTAGTCACAGGGAGCAAAGCGTCCCTTCGACGATGATGACTCCCGGTTTTTAACCCCTAACAGGACTTTCAGTAGGCCCCGACAGTTGAGCTCGGGCGGGTTGCCAACCAGCAACCAGTTCGAGCCCATCATGTCGGTGGATGATATAATGTTTCGCAGTACACATGTTGCAAGCTTAGTTCAAAATGCCGAACGTCAATTAAACGGAGCATTGCGACAGTGTCGAACTAAAAATATTCAAAAACATACAAAGAAATATTCTACTAGCATTTCAAGGCAAACAATAAATCAAAACTTCCTCAAGTTCCTGAAGTTTTGCAATGACAAAGTCAATTTGTATAAGTTTTGTTTTACATTTGTCTTATATTTATGAGATAAAATAACTTGCAATTTTTCACTTTAGGGGGGTAACGTTACTGACGCCATGCTCCCCGCATAACCTTGAATATCTGTTTCTTAATTATCATTGCTTCTTAAGCAGGAATAACCGTAATTTTGCGAGTGAAACATCTAAAACCTAAGTTTGCATTTACACCGAAACATTTAACGAAATAAAAGTGTTTGAAGTAAAGATGGTGAGGTAACTTAAATATTCACATCAGGCATGTTAGGTTAACAAAAATATTAAATGTTTTAAAAATGTTTTATCTTGTTCTCCTTTGGCGTGTTTGGGACCAATAGATTAAGATAATAAAAGCAAGGATCAGGAACTGATACAATCAGATTCCAAATTCCGCACAAAGCATCACAAGGGAAAGGAGCACCATATATAAGACTTACATGCAACGCTACAAGGCCAGTCAGCAGCTCTTTCCCAAATAGTTGGTGACTCAGATGCCAATTAAATCAAAGCAACAAATAGGACATAATTATGCAATAGCAAAGGGATAAAATCAAAGGTAAACACACATTAAACATTAAAGAATCACAACAAAAGCACTGACTTGGAACGGTCAGTATTACACATAACTGGTGGGTTAAAAGATCTTTTACGACCTGTCAATCCTCCCTCTTTTTTGCTTTCATTGTGGTTCAAAACATGTTTTTGTTCAGTTCGCGTGGACGTTTTCTACCTCATAAAGGAAGTATCATGACAACAAAGAAATAGTCACGCCATGATGCTTCCAGGATGAAGGCTGTACAGAACAAAGGCGTCGAGACATCTGTTGCTCACAACACCACTTAACACTCGAACATTAGAAAACCTTTTTTTGCTGAAATTAACATGTAACATGCAATGTTTTACATGTTATATTGTTGTTTGTGGTAAGATTTTAACAGTGATAATTGTATTATTAAAAGTCAAATAGTCATGACTAGATAATAATAAAGATTATCACATGTGGATTTTGGTCATAACCTGCAGCATTAGCCTAACACCAGGGATATTGTGGACTCAGCAATACCATGGACCATTTTGACAAAAACTTGTGCATGGGTACAGTACTCCCTATCTCTTTACATTATAAAATGGCCCAGTCTTGCGAAATGAATGGGCCATTTTGAAAAAGATGGGCATGTTTGCCCATGGCCCCTTCCAAATTTATGCATGTAACACCCAATTATCAGACTGAGTTTTTAGCTCGAGGTTTGATTATTGGTTACCAAAACCCTCTATTTCAATAATATGTTAAGCACATATTCAATACTGCTTAAATGTTTATTTTCTTGATTAAAATAATGACATTTATTGTCATTTAAAACTCAGATTGTTACATACAAGGTATTAGTGTGCATGTACTTGGCTGACAGTTTTTGCATTATTGATTATTTGACAGGATAGTTTAAACATGTTTAACATGTTTAAAGCTTTATATCAGTGGTCACATTATGAGATATACACAAAAAATATATAAAAACATCTCAAAATTCTTAGTCTTTCAGTATGTCCAGGTCAGCAGTAAATTTAAATGATGCATAACATCTACAAGTTAAGTTAATAAACTGTCACTTGAAGCAGTCATCTGTTTTTGCAACTAATAACTTTTGGCCCCTTACTGTAGTCATTGTCAGTCCACCAGGCTTTCCAGTGCTTTTTTCCTTAGTGTTAATAAAATCATCATTGTATGTTAAAAATATTACAAAATGTAACTCCGGATGGTAAAGAAGCTAGTGACATGATAGATATCAAACTTGGAGATGAGAAATTGAAGGTGGTGAAGTCTAAGAAAGTCCTTGGAGTGGTTATTGACAATCAACTGAATTTCCATGAACAGATACAGGAGAGGGTGAAAGCTGGATTTAGAGCGCTGAAAAATCTGGATTGTTTTGTTAAAGGTCATAGGAGGTGTCCTCAGTCTACTTACCTTCGGTTGTACAATGCTCTAGTACTACCAGTAATGGACTATGGAGTTGCAGTTGCAGTAACAGCTACCTCAGAATGCATCACAGAGATGGGAAAAGTTCAAAGAGCAGCTATGTTGAATGCCTCTGGCTGTATGAATAGTACCAGTACGGGTGCGTTGGAGGTTCTTACGAATACAGGTCCAATGGACCTACACTTGAAGATGAGGCAGGCTCAGGAAGTAGTCATAACTTGTTGTTATTTCCATTATCAGCAGGGATTCTTTGGGCCCGGACATCAGACATAGACTGATAATATTTCAAAATAATAGCAACCAACCAACCGAGTTGTTGTCGCGCAGCGACAACAACGAGGTGTTGGTTGCTTTACGATTAGAAGTTCTGTTCTGTTCTATTCTGTTTTGCAGTATGAAGACGTCGATTTTTGTGAGTCATTCAACTTCCGGAAATTTTTACCGCAGTCGAATTCCGCCAAGCGAAACCATTTAATCTTA
Source organism: Rugalucina vietnamica (assembly GCA_964017185.1). Lineage (NCBI taxonomy): Eukaryota > Metazoa > Mollusca > Bivalvia > Lucinida > Lucinidae > Rugalucina > Rugalucina vietnamica. Next base: position 46,085,625 of record OZ024879.1, read on the forward strand.
CAAATAAAAATATGCTAGACTTGTGATAGTTGAAAATAAAATTACACAAGAACATACAAACTGCGTTTGAAATGCAAAACCTGTTTTTTCTTTACTTTCGTTTTATCATTATTTTTCCTCTTACAAGCTGTGGTTCATTCTCTCCGTAATTGTTGCATAGCAACAGAAATCGTTCTTTGCTAGTTGGATGGCGGGAGGCAGTTGAAATGAGATATGCTTCTGAAATGCATGGAAATGGTTCATTGAAACTAATTCATTCATGCTGACTTAGCCAATGTTAAGCCCTGTTTAACAGCCTGAACCGGTATGACATTACTTGGTACCGCTGATTAGCACTTCGGTGTTTAGTTGTCTCAAAGATAACTTTGTCAAGCGAAGTTAGAAGGACTCGAAATTTCACTACCTGATTCGGTTTCCTCTATGATTATTTGGATCTGCACCTTGTTTACTGCGAGTAGGTGGACATTGCACATGTTAAACATCGTCAACAAAATATTTATAGTCTCTAACATACAGAAGGTGTAAATTTAACAGATTAAAAACAATGCGAACCACCGCCACCAGTGGGTGGGGTAGCGTAAGACGACAAGTGATCGATCAAGGACCAGTGATCGATCATCTAGTGGTTCTCAAAGGATACGTGAAGTAAATCTTATGCTTACAAACATTAATTGGAAAGGTCCTAATTAGGTTGAATGCAGTAAAATTTGAGCCGGTTTTGTTTTACATCTGTAGATTGTCCATCGCCGACATCGAAAAAAGATCCGATACGAGAAAAGCTAGTATCTCACTGGCATGCAAATTTTGTCGCGGACTTTCGCACTACATTTGTACGAGTGTCGCACGAGTGTCGTGAGAATATTCATGTGTCGTGAGCTTGTCGCCAACTGGTCCCGAAGGTTTTAAACATGTTTTAAAATTTTATGCGAATTTTTTAAAGTTGTTCCAAAATATTTCGCAAGAATGTCGTGCAACAGTCGTGCAAGGGTCGCGAACCTGTCGCCGCGAAATTTTGGCAAATTTACAATGCCAAATTTTTGCGACACACAATGTCCTGCGAGTGTCTCAAGATGGTTGCGCGACAGTCTTATGAAAACATGCGAAAAACCTCAACTATCTGGCGAGAAAATAAAACTAAGCGACATTCGTACGAATGTCGTGCAACACTCGCACGAATGTTGTGCAACTGTCGTACGAATTAAAATGAAAATAAGCTACATTCCCGGGAAAGTCGTGCGACTATTTGCATGACAGTCGCAATATTTTTTTTCAAAATTAGACCGAAATTTGCGAATTTGTCGAATAAATGTCTGTTCAATGAGACTGCAACGTGAAGCGGTGAAAGTTGTGTTTATATTGTCAATCTTTGTCGCGAAATAGTCTCCAGTTATCGCATTCCAGTGAGATAGGGCTAAACCAGTCCAAATTCAATACGCAGCAATACTGTAAACAATCGAGATAAGACAGTTCGCGAACAAGCCGGCCCACCGACCCTGTATCATTTCTGATAGATTCGGAGTGATTTTAAACAACGACAGTTAAAAGTCTTGGTTTTAAATCTGCCTATTATATAATAAATTAATCATCAGAAAAACATGTCCATGAAAAGTATACCCCCTCATACCCCACTTTTATATAGAAAAACTGGGGAATGCAGGGGCATACCTATTTTTCTTAGTTTTGCTCCCAAACATAGATTGTGGGTTCTCGTTAGAACCGCTTCGGTGAGGCGTTATAATGTGTACCCACAATCTAGCAAAAATAAGAAAAATATCAAAGCTTTTCTGATGAAATTTTCAATTTTTAAAGCTGACAATTTTCTTTTCTTTTTATTTTATTTTTTTTTCTTCAAACCCACACAGATGCTTGAATGGTTAAGTGCGGTAATAAAATATCAGCGCTCTTAACCTGTCGGCCACTAGGGCCACCCCCAATATTTCAAAGTTCTGGTTACACAATCAAATGCAAATATTAGTAAATCAAAAGTATGCCTGGCTTCTATGACACTTTTGCAAACATCTCTTTACCAAGGCAATTGATGCAAAACTGTTTCAAGTTTTGAAAATAATTGGGTAATTATTTTTGTCTATCTTGTGACAAAACAAACTTAACAAACTTATTGTGAATGAAGTGAGATTGAGGCACTTTTACAAATTTATGTCTCATGAATATTGTAAGAGTATCTTGCAAATAATCCAAATATTGCATAACATCCCAGAACTTTTACAATAGTATTGATCCCAGGAAATTGGAGACCCCTACCACTTGGTCAAAGAGCTTGCCTGTCTGAAATTAATTAGTTCATAAATATTCAAGAACATCATGGATAGTGAAACTTGTTCTCTTTTTCTAAACCTACTTTTTACGCCCTTACAAGATTCTTTCAGCTCATATGAGATGGGCATATCAGTAGGCGGGGCGAAAACTGAAGTACTCTAAGACAAAATACTTTGTACACCCATAAGCACACTACCCAATGCAAAGGGGGCTTGAACCCACATACACTGGACACAATGGTGAGACAAAGGAATGATTATGAGCAGTATGAATGGAAAAAAAAAGTTGACAAGATGAATATGAACCGCTTTTCATATGAAATTGTTCTGCCAATACTCTATTGTCTGACACTATGGTCAATTTCATTTGAGGTGGCTCCGTGTTTCTTAATCACTCGATCATTTCACCGCTGTGTCTGGTGTGGGTTCGAGTCCCGCTCTGGCCACATGTGAGACAAGCCAAGTTCTGCTTGCGGGTGTGCCAGGTGGTTTTTCTCGCGGTTCTCCCGTTTTCGCCCCACCTATTGATTGGCCCGTCTCATATGAGCTGAAATAATCTTGAAAGGGACGTTAAACTGAATTAGAAAAAACAACAACACACTTTCATTTGAATAAGTTTTACTGTTTCTTTGAACTGTATACATGTACTGTTTTATTTTCAGGTAAAAACCCAGCAGTGTGGTCATGAATCCATGGTCATTGAGGTGTTCTAAATTAGCCTTGGGTAAGACAAATAAAGTTTCTGTCTTTCTTGCAAATATTTATTCAGGGTGTCCATGGTCAGGGAAAAAGTCAGAGAGAAATCACTTTTTTCAAAGCCAAGGAATTGTCAGGGATTTTTGACATCAGTCGGGGAATTTTTCAATTTAAGCCAAAATCAGGAAATTTTGAAAAACAGGTTTATAAAATGCCAAACTACAATGAACACAAACATTCTTTCACCTGTTGCTTGTCCTTATGAACACAAAACTGAAGTAAAGTAACTAGGATAAGCAAACTTGATGTAGAAATTCAATATGTAGATCATAATAAGTTGATATTATTATTTTCAGCAACTGTAGATATTCATGGTGCTGTCCTGGACTGTGACCTTTGGACCAGGAGGGGCATTAATTTCTGTTATTGTACAAGTCATAATTTCATAGGTAAGTGCTCCTTAAGTTATATGACCCAAGATTTACTCTTTCCCTAAACCCTCCTCTGGAAACCATCATAGTAGAATAAAATTTAGTGATTGACATGCATGAAATTTGCTTTCCAAATGTTTTGACATGCAAAAGTTTTCAAACTGTGTTCACAAATTAATTTTATTTCCAAAAAAATTCTTGAATTAGGCTCCATCCTGAAAATTAGATGGAATGTTTCTCACAACAGAAGTCCTGTGCTGAAATAATTTATTTTTATCGTACCTGCTTATAGCAGGGTGCGATATAGGAGTCCAAATTTCCGTCTGTCCGTCCGTCCATCCGTTCATCCATCCGTCAACATTTACGTTGAAGTTTGGTTTTCTCTACATTAGTGAGAGCTAGGAACGTGAAACCTTGCAAAGTAATTGTCCTTGATATACCCTTCAAGCACGCACCTTGACCCGGTGCCCTTGACCTATATTTTACGGTCCATTGACTTTGTTCATTTTTATGTCGAAGTTTGGTTTTCTCTGCATCAGTGATACCTGCGAGTGTGAAACCTTGCAAAGTAATTGTCCTTGACATACCCTTTGACAAACCCTTCAAGCATGCACCTTGACCCGGTGCCCTTGACCTTTATTTTACGGTCCATTGACTTTGTTCATTTTTACGTCGAAGTTTGGTTTTCTCTGCATCAGTGATACCTGCGAGTGTGAAACCTTGCATAGTAATTGCCCTTGACATACCCTTTAAGCACGCCCCTTGACCCAGTGCCCTTGACCTATATTTCAAGGTCCACTGACTGTGTTCATTTTTATGTCGAAATTTGATTTTCTCTGCATCAGTGATAGCTGCAAGTGTGAAACCTTGCATAGTAATTGTCCTTGACATACCCTTCAAGCATGCACCTTGACCCGCTGACCTTGACCTATATTTCATGGTCCATTGACTTGTTAATTTTTATGTCAAACTTTGGTTTTCTCTGCACCTGTGATAGCTGCGAGTGTGAAACCTTACATAGTAATTGTCCTTGACATACCCGTCAAGCATGCACCTTGACCCGCTGACCTTGACCTATATTTCATGGTCCATTGACTTGTTAATTTTTATGTCAAACTTTGGTTTTCTCTGCACCTGTGATAGCTGTGAGTGTGAAATCTTGCATAGTAAATGTCCTTGACATACCCTTTCAGAACATAACTTGACCTGGTCCCCTCAACCTATATTTCAGGTTTTTAGTTATGTGCAGGTGCGATATCGACCTCCGCAGCGTTCTTGTTAAATTTTTGAAGTACCTCCCACCAGTGCATGTAAAATGCAAGGTTACTGCTATTCAGTACTATAATATTATGATTTTGTCAACTGATTTTCAAAATTTGTGTTGAACTTTTTAGGGATCGAGGAATGCAATGGGAAAACAATATCAGATACATTTTTGAACTAGGTGAATAGCTATAAAGGTAGGTTTTAAGAATGCTTGGTTGAAGTACAGTATGGTTATTCATGAAGATTTGGTCATGGAGTTATTTATACTTCTTTCCTCATATTCTGCATCATTGACCATGGAAACTGGAACTTTGTTAACACATTACCAGAGAAATTTATGCCCAGTCAGCATAAACATTATGGACTGATTTAGATTCAATTCTGAGACTCCCCATCTTGCCAGCAAGTTCATTCATTCAGGATTCTGTCTTGTCAAAGCGCAATTACTACAGTTGAATCATCAAACTACTTTACTGTTTTTCAAATATTCTTAGTAAAAGTTAGCAAATACCATCTTCTTTTTCATGTGAAAGTTGTCTGTGTTAGCTTAAGAAAATGCACTTTATTTATTAAATTGACAGACCTGTGAAGGTGTCACTTAAATATTAAAACTTAACTTCAAGAATCTTAGTTAGAAAAGTGAGACATTAGAACTGAAAAATGCTTGGCAACATTTTCCATATAGGAGTTCTGTTAAATAAAATATTTCAGAAATGTAATATACTATTACATGAGCCATGACACCAGAACACTGGTCTTCAGGGTTTCCGACCAGGTCTTACACAAACCGGTCTGTTGAGTCACAGGAAAAGGAAAGAAGCTAGAAAGTTTAAGTAGAAAAGGGATTGTACTATATGTGTAGCGAAAACAAGTGCGCTAATCAGATGTACAGTTACTACTCAGCTGATCTGCGGCTTTGTTTTCACATTTGCAAAAATCCTGTTTTTTATGTGGCTCAAATTATAAATGTTACATTTTAAAAGAATAAATTCTACACACCCATATACTTGCTGTGTTTATATACAGTTTGTACATGTGACTCTGTGCCAGATATTTAACCCAAAATCATTTCCATTATGTTGACATACATGTACTTGTACATGTAGCTTAGCTCGAGGTTGTAGTTCAAATCCTGCTTCTAAGACATAAGTACTAGGATGTGTTGTTGAACAACGTTGTTGTAACCATCAAGTATCCAAACATGTGGCCTGTCTTGTAATAATAAAAAATGGTTGACTGTACTGTTCAGCCTGAATGCAAACAAAACTGAAACATGGCTTCTGTGGACACTGATGACGAATTTAAAATGGGAAGTAAAATAAATGGGAGGCCTGGTGGCGTATAGGCTCAATTTACAGCTTTTTAAGAGATCTATAAGTGTCTTGGAACAGAAAAGCTATAGAATTGCAGACTGGTTATTCAATAATACATTTATTGATGTCTTGTTGAAAACTTCTGGTGCATATGATGCATATCCGTAATCTGGTCATGTAAACCAGTTTGAAAGTCCATTTTGCATACAGCTCAATGATGAGAGCCATACGTTTTTGTAAGTAAAGGTATCTAAGTTATGTTTACAAAAGGAAATTTGATGCACAGATATGACCATTGACCAAAGTTGTTCATTTGGTTAAGCAACAAAACAAACAAACTAATGTACACACAAAAAAAACCATGAATTCAAGCGTGCGGTATCCTGATAGATTGGTAGGTTGCCCATTAGGTGTGCCTATTTCATATTATTTCAAAATATCCTGAACATTTCAGACTTAAAAGGACAAATTTCTGAGAGACATTTTCACCTTGCTCTGTTTAAGTGCATGTGGTTATATTATAGTCCAAGCCGATTACAATATGTCCCTTGCAAAATGGAAGCTGTTCGGGCAAATTGTCTGAACTGAAATTGGGGCTAGCTGAATCTCTGATCAGATTATTCACAAGATTAACATTGACTAATTAATGCAAGATTTGTTTCAGTAAAATAATCAACAAATGATTTTATTTTGTTTTATAGGTATCAGATGCCAAATTTCAAGAGCTGCAAACTTGTCAAAGGTAACAGAATGTAGTACACTATTTTGCAGTACAAGGTCAAACATGTTTTTTTCTTTCTTTTTTTTTTTAATGAAATGAAGTTTATCATGTTTATAGATGTACTTAAGTAACACACATATAGTTTCTCGTATTAATAATAAAAGCAAGGGCCAGATTCCAAACCCTGCCCACAATATCACAAGGGAAAGCAGCACAATTTATAAGACTCACATGCAAGCAAACGCTACAAGGCAAAACAGCAGCTCTTTCCCAGCTCAGCTACCAATTACACCAAGCAACAAATTAGACATATGCAACAGCAAAGGGTAAAAATCAAAGGTAAAGCCAACAAAACACACATTAAACTTTAAAAATTCTAGCTTCACTTAGATACAGAGGCGTTCCTCTTATCAAACAATTAGCCCATTATATGTACTTTATAGTACAAATATTGGTTTAGGGGAATTGCATCCGTTTCCAAGAAGGTTTTGCTTTGTTACTGAACAGTTGATTTTTGTGATTGATGAAAATGGCAAAACACATGTAATTGAACATTGTCTTGTCTCCCATTTTAGATCCCTCAAAACAGATGACCTCAACTTAAATGTTTTGGAACTTGACTTGTCGGAGTAAGTATCAGTAGATGTATAATTGAACTATATCATTTTGTAGGTACATACTATACAGCATTTGGAATTTATACTGTGTTATGGCCTCCTAAAAATCGAGTCAGTTTTACCTGTTTTATAAAGCAATAAAACCTTACAAAGACAAAACAATTAGTTATTGCTAGTCAACCTCCTGAGTTTACCAATCCATCTTACAGCCAGTGAATTAATCTGACATTAAGTACTGTGAGTGTCTCCTTGTGAATGTTGTACATGTTTTAAGGTATAACTTAATCATGATAATCATCTGATCATATGTATGAATTACAGGATTCTGCGTACTGGGGAAGATTGATTGATTGATTGATTGATGTTTAACGACGCGTCAACCCTAATGGGTCATTAGCGTCTAACAATTGTAAAATGCATAATTTAGTTCAGAGAAAAGGCAAAAAATATGGTAAGAATTATCAAAGTTATAAATAATTATTCCGCTAGATGAAAGATACAGTGATTAAAATGAAATGATAGAAATGGAGAAAGGTATAAATATGATTTAAGTTAAAAATTTATATTTTGTTTAAAAGGTTAGTTCGTTTTAAAAATGACAAAATGCGTTCAACAGATACATTTTTGAACAAATCTTTCAAACTGTTACTTTGAAAGCAGGAACGGCGTACATCTATAAAATCAATGCATTCAAGCAGAAAGTGCTTGACAGTTAATTGTGTGTCACATCCAATACATTGAGGTTTATCTTCTCGTTTAAGTAAATATGAATGTGTCAATCGTGTATGTCCAATTCGAAGACGAGTAAGAACAATCTCTTCCCGTCTCGAAAGTTTATGAATTAATCTTGGTCGTTTTACATGAGGTTCAATTTCCTTCAATTTATTGTCATCTGCTCTGCTCCAAATTGATTGCCATTCATTAAAGACATACTCGTTGATAAAAGGTTTAAAATTGATAAAAGGAATTTTAAAATCTGTTTGTTCTAGGCTCAGTGATTCTTTTGCTTTCTTGTCGACTTGCTCGTTACCATATATTCCTACATGACTGGGAACCCAGCAATACACAATAGTTTTAAATTCAGAAATGCTATGATGTTTCAGCAATATATTTTGTATTTGTTGGTTTTTGGACATTGTATGGTTTAGGGCCTGAAGGACTGATAGAGAATCAGAGAAAATAACGAATTTGTTGTACGAGTTACAGTCATTAATGAAGTCTAAAGCTAAGTCAATAGCCTTAGCTTCTGCTGTGAAAATTGAAGAACCATCAGGTAGACGTAAAGTTTTGCAAGCGTCTTTGGAATAAGTAGCACAGCCTACTTTGTTATCTTCCTTTGAACCATCAGTATAAATAAAATGATAATCAGAAAATTGTGACTGTAGTTGGTGGAAATTTTCTTTGAGAAAGTGTGGATTTGATTCTGATTTTTTCCCTCTGTGAAGTGTCAAATTTACTGTTGGCTTTCTAATGCACCATGGTGGAATTTCAGAAACCGAATGTTTTTCTATTTTATCTTGTTTAATTTTTGCTGATGTTAAAAGTGGTGCTACTCGTAAACCAAAAGACCTGATAGCATTTGGTTTACTTTCATAACGTTGTAAGAGCTCGTCAGAAATGTATGGTGGGAAAGTTACCTTATGTGCAGGATTAGAGGGGTTTGCTGCAAGTCTGATGGCATACTGAAGAGTAAGTTTTTCTCGACGCAAATATAGTGATGGTTCTTCTGCCTCAACATAGAGGCTCTCAACAGGTGACGTTCGAAAAGCCCCAAGAGCTAGTCTTAGTCCTTGGTGGTGAACTGTATCAAGCATACTCAGGTATGACTTTCTAGCTGATCCATACACAATGGATCCGTAATCCAACTTCGACCGAATAATTGACCGATATAGCTGCAGAAGGACAGTGCGGTCAGCACCCCAGTCGGTATGCGATAAAACCTTTAGTAAGTTTAATGCTTTTAGACATTTTGCCTTTAAATACTTGATATGCGGTATAAAGGAAAGCTTTCGATCAAATAGAACTCCTAGAAATTTAAAATCTTCAACCACTGGGATAAGAGATCCATATAAGTAAAGTTCAGGATCATCATGTACTTTCCGTAGCTGACAGAAATGTACACATTGTGTTTTCGACTTGGAAAATTTAAAACCATTATGCGAAGCCCACTTTTCTATTCTATTTATACACTGCTGTAAGTGTCTTTCAATAGTTCTCATACTTTTCGATCTATAGCACATGCAAAAGTCATCTACATACAATGATCCATCTGTTTTAGGATCCAAACAGTCCATTATGCTGTTGATCTTGATATTGAATAATGTTGTAGACAGAATGCTCCCTTGTGGGACACCCTGTGCCTGATCAAATTGTTCGGATAAAGTCGATCCAACTCGAACCTGGATCCATCGATCCGCAAGGAAACTTTCTATAAATGTAGCTAATCTGCCTCTAATTCCGAGATCATGGAGATCTCGTAGAATGCCATACCTCCAAGTGGTATCATAAGCTTTTTCCAAGTCGAAAAACACGGCCACCACATGCTCTTTAGCAACAAATGCATCTCGTATGAATGTTTCCAGTCTTACCAAATTGTCATTGGTACATCGTTCAGATCGGAAGCCCGGCTGAACAGGTGAAATAAGATTGTTACTTTCTAAGTACCAGACAAGTCTAACATTAATCATTCTCTCTAAGGTTTTACAAAGACAACTTGTAAGTGCTATTGGTCTGTAATTGTTAGGTTCTGTGTGGTCTTTTCCTGGTTTAGGAACTGGTATAACTGTGGCTAGTTCCCAACTTTCGGGAAACTTCCCAGTTTCCCACATATCATTGAATATTTCTAATAGAGCTTGAAGTGAGCTAGGAGGAAGATGTTTAAGCATTTGATAGTGAACTTCGTCGGGACCTGTTGCTGTATCATGGGCTTTACTGATAGCATCCTTCAGTTCATCTAAATTAAATGGTGTATTATATTCTTCATTATTAGATGACTTGAAATTTAATTTAATTTTTTCCTGCTCCTTCTTGTATTTTTGAAAGTCCTTTGAGTAATGGCTTGTTGATGAATTTGAACAAAATTGTGATGCCAAAGTGTCTGCTATATCTTGCTTTGTTGATGCCAATTCAGATCCGTTGTTAAAATTTGTATTAAGATGTTGATAAGTAGCAGTTTTTGTTTTACCAGATATTTTCCTAACCATATCCCAGACCTTTTTGGTTGGCGTTTTGTAATTTAATTTTGACACATATGTTCGCCATGATTTACGTTTGGCTGATTTAATTGTCCGACGGGCCTTTGCTCTAGAATTCCTATAAGTATTTAAATTTTCATTAGTTGGAAACTTGCAGAACCTAGATAGTGTTTGTTTTCGTTGCTTGATAGCTTCTTTACAATCGTCATTGTACCATGGGTTACTTTTCTTTGGGTTTGTCGAGGTTTTTGGAATGCATTTTTCAGATATACTTATTAAAGAAGAAGTGAAAGTTGCTATAGGATCAGAAGATTCTGAGAGAGAAGTGTTAGTAAGGGATTCATCACATAAAGTATGAAATAAATCCCAATTAGCTTTATTTAGTTTCCATTTAGGATTATGATCTTCATCGTGATTCTGAATGCTTTCAATTATTATCGGAAAGTGATCAGACCCGTGTTGGTCTTCACATACAGACCAATTATAGTCAAGATAGAGAGAGGGATGAAAGAGTGAGAGATCAATAGACGAAAAAGTACCTTTTCCAGAATCAAGATAAGTTTTAGATTTATCATTCATTAAGCAGATGTCATTCTGTGTGATAAATTCCTCGATTAACTCTCCTCTGGGGTCATTATCGTTACTACCCCAAAGTAAATTGTGACCATTGAAGTCACCTAATATCATAAAGGGAGAAGGGAGTTGCTTAAGTAAAGAGTTAAGATGTTCAGATCTTAGTTCGAAGGAATGCGGGATATAGACAGAACAGAAAGTAATCTCTTTGTCAAGAGTAACAGAAACAGCTTTAGCTTGTAAATTTGTTTTCAACTTAATTTCACGTTGAGGTAAGGAAGACTTAACTAGAATAGAGCTTCCACCAGAAGCTCTGGCACAATCACAGTGGATGTGATTGTAAACATTAAAGCCTTTGAAAGTAAAGTTGTCGTCAGTTTTCAGAAAAGTTTCTTGTAGACAGAAAACAGAAGGTCCTAGTAGACTTAATAGTAATAGTAATTCTTCATAACGTGGTTTTATGCCTCGACAATTCCACTGTATAATTCTTTGTTTACTTTTGTCCATTAAATAATTTACAGAGAATTAAAAAATTGACCCTTCTTAAACGTAAAAGACTGGAAACTAAGTATTTGGAATTCTTTGAAGATGCACTTTGCGAGGACTAGGAGGAGTGACATCTGCCTCCATGCTAGTTTCTTCAAGGCAGTCATAGTAATTGTCAGTTCTTACGGGGTCATCAGCCCCTTTCGGTACTCTCTCGGACAGAAGCTTCCTTCTATCCTTTGGTGAGAGAGGCTTTGGTGGTGCAGGAGGCTTTCCTCCTGCCGTTGGAGGTTTACCTCCAGTTGGAGGTTTACCTCCTGCAGTTTTGTTGGACGGAGGGTTTTGAACAGGAGGAGGTTTGCCTCCTGCTTGTGCAGGGGATGCTTTACCTCCTGCAGTCTGGTTGGTACCAGAAGGGGCATCGCCTCCTGGATTTTGGTGTGTTTTAATTTGAACGTCGTATGTTTCATCAGTTTGTGTCATGGCATCTACAAGTTTGACTTGTGTGCCAGCACTTCTTATGATGCTGGCATAGTTTCTGCTTGCAGTCGACGATTGCTGCTCAACGATTTTGCGCGCTTCGAAGAATGAAAGATTTCTGGTATATTTGATTTTAAGGATCTCCTTTTCTTTGTGCCAAGTCGGACAGTCGCGTGAAAAAGTGGGGTGTGGGCCACTGCAGTTGACGCACTTTGCTGTTTTATCACAGTTGCGATCATCACTGCAGTGTTTGTCTTCTCCACAATTTGCACATAGTTTTTGCCTGTTACATCTGCTTTCGTGATGGCCGAAAACCTGACAATGGTAACATCGTAGAGGATTTGGTACGTATACCTCCACGTTCACAGATATGTATGCTGCTTTTATTTTCTTTGGCATAATTGGTGTATTGAATGTTAAAACGTAAGTGCTTGTACGTTTAAGGACACCGTTTCTGCGAACTTGAATGTTACGAATGTCTTGAACTCCTTGACTTCTCAAATGATCTAGGATTTCAACGTCAGTGCAAGGACCTAAGTCCTCGCAACGAATGACACCCTTTGAACAATTGAGAGTTTTGTGCAGAGAAATGTTGACGTCAAGGTCAAATAATTTCTTGGTCCGTAGCAGGTTTTCGATATGTTTCTTCTTTTCGACTTCAAGTAGCAGATCGCCCGATTTAAGCTTTTTGATACTCTTCGGTTGACCTGCTAATGATACGATGCATTTCTCAATCACGAAAGGGGATAGATCTGAAACTTTTCTCGATGAGTCTGCCGACTGAACGACTAAGAAGCGCGGTACGTTTAAAGCTGATTGTGACGTTACTTGTGCAGTAGGCTGTCGAGAATCAGAATCCGAAGATCCATCTGACTCTTCAGACCTTTGGCGTTTGTTTGAGTTCTGTGACGATTGATTTTCTGGAACACCCATAATTAAATGGATTAATGATTCATCTCGAATGCTCTCCGCCCTCCTTGGAGCCCTACAAGGGAACACTTAAAATGAGTGGCTTTCCTACTCAAAAGTGTTAGAGATACACAGAGATATACTCGCACAAGCTTGATGCCTACACGATTGACCCGTTGAGCCGCCGCCTTCTAGGAATGATAAAGACAGAAAAAAAGACATTGATGGGCATATGGTAGGTATCAGGGACGATACTAAAAAGACAAGAAGAGAAAGAAAAAGGTGTTCCTAGGGCTTGGCGCGACAAAGCCGATTGACCATACCCGAGCCCGCATGGCCTCCCGTCTAGTCGAAATCAAGGCCAAAGTGATGTGTTGCATGCCGACCATGTCCGTCAGCACAGCCGACACACTCAATCACCAGGATCCCTTCATCCAAACGACACGGGTCGCAGCTCACGGCAAACGAGCCGCTCCTCTATTCGACCGGGTCTTACGGTTCCGCAAGAGGGGGGCGACCGGCCAATTCTAACCCGGGTCCGGCACGGGACCGTACTGGGGAAGAGGATGTCCCAATGGACCAGCAATTGGTGCAGTAAGTATTCATTATGTCCCCCAACCGAAGGGGAGGGGGACATATTGTTTTTGGTGCGGATCCCGTAGGCGTCGTTGGCTTCGTTAGCGTGAGGTTTTCTTGTGTGCAAGATGTCTCATGAACTCAACCATATTTGCTTGGATATAACATTGGGAAATGGCGAAGACTTGATTAGGTTTTGGTGACTTTGACCTAATTTTCAAGGTCACGACAGAGATAAATATTCCAAATTTGGATGGGGCCGAGTGGGGTGACATACATTTTCTTCTGAAAACTCCTAGTTAAAGTTTTATTGAAACCATATCTCCACTAATTGCTAGATTGAAAGGAATATTTTGTAAAAAAAAATAATAAAGTTAAGTTAAACTCCACCATAAATATGCTAGATTGATTTGGGATATGCCATTGGGGGTATTTTGGTTCTATCAAAGAGTAGGATTGTAGAGGAAACAGCTTATAACTGAGTCTATTCATAAACATACATATCAAAAGACAACCAAGTGTAATAGTAACAGATAGCAATGTTTTGATAGATTAGTCAGTTTATTGAATTCGCAAACAACCTGTCCATTTTTTTAAGAAATCTCGGAGATACATTTTTCCAGAAGTGTATTTTGGCATTTAGATTATTCAACATCACAGACGAAATAGATAAGCTGGGAGCAGAGTTATTAGGTGATGGCCCGCCGAAGTAAGTATCCTCAGTAGATGCATAGTTGAAACTGATCATACTTGAACATAAAGCAGTCAGGTATATAACTTTTACAAGTGAAAAAAGATTATTTAACTTAAATAATATGGTATGTGTACTGAATACACAAATCTGTTTTACAATCATGTGCCAGTTTTATGTTAAATTCTAGAGTTCATTGTTGTTTAAGCAAAGCGACACAATTTTACTATATTCAATACCGATAGTATATCACTTAAAAACATTAAAATATTTCTGATCAGTAGGTCTGATTGATTGATGAGATGATGAAATGGGCAAATAATTGAACATTCTCTCTGAAATTCTCATTACAGTGGCCTCGACAACCACCAGAGTTCAGAGACAGAGGGAGGAGAGGGTGATGGCCCGCTGAAGTAAGTTTCCGTAGATCTATGCATAGTTGAAACTGATCATACTTGGACATATAGCAGTCAGGGACATCACTTGTACAAGTGATATTGATTTATAACTAAATGATGTTGTATGTGTACTGAATACACCCCCGTCTCCCTATGACCAAAGCGGTTGATGAGACGTTTAACACCAATCACTCTTTTACTCACTGAATACACAAATCTGTTTGTCAATCATGTGCAAGTTATTAGTTTTAATTCTAGAGTTCATTGTTGTTTAAGCAAAGTGACACAATTTTACTTTATTCAATGCCGATTGTATATCACTTGAAAACATTAAAATATTCCTTTTCAGTAGGTCTGATTGATTGATGAGATGATGAAATGGGCAAATAATTGAACATTCTCTCTGACATTCTCATTACAGTGGCCTCGACAACCACCAGAGTACAGAGAAAGAGGGAGAAGAGGGTGATAGCCCGCTGAAATAAGTTTCCATAGATCTATGCATAGTTGAAACTGATCATACTTGAACATATAGCAGTCAGGGACATCACTTGTACAAGTGATAATGATTTATAACTAAATGATGTTGTATGTGTACTGAATACCCCCCCATCTCCCTATGACCAAAGCGGTTGGTGAGACGTTTAACACCAATCACTCTTTTACTCACTGGATACACAAATCTGTTTGTCAATCATGTGCCATTTATTAGTTTTTATTCTAGAGTTCATTGTTGTTTAAGCAAAGTGTACTTCATTCAGTGCCGATAGTATATCACTTGAAAACATTAAAATATTCCTTTTCAGTAGGTCTGATTGATTGATGAGATGATGAAATGGGCAAATAATTCAACATTCTCTCTGAAATTCTCATTACAGTGGCCTCGAAACGGATGACAACTAGGGAACTTGCTGAATCAGAACTCGCACCCAAAATGTTCTCTGGTGTTCACTTATGAAAAATGTTTTTTCTTACAAGTTCACACTTACCACCTGTTCTGCTTCTCACTTGAACACCCAGGTTTCTCTGCACTAGAATTGCTATTTAATGAAACTCTTGATTCTTCTCTGCAGGAAATTCTTGTACATTGTCTCCATTATATTTTTCAGACTTGCAGCAGATGACTTCGTGGCGGTAACACTGAGTCAGGGCAGGAGAAAGAAAATCCTTCTAGCCAAGGTTAGTTAATAAGTTTTTATTCTTCATTATTCAGTTTAGCAGTTGGAAGACCAATGGCAAAAATATTTTAGACTTATGGACTGACATAGCTACATGTATTAATGAAGAGCCTTTAAACCAAGGTCCCGTCGGTGTATGACCATAAACTGTTGGCCAGATGTAAAGTTCTAACACATAAAAATGAAGTTTATTGAAACACTGCTTTGAAATTCATGGAATTGGAACTCACAATAAAAGACTGTTTTTTTATATTTTAGGTTCTTCAGGTGGAAGTTGAGGGAGATGTAAAACTAGGGTTCCTGAGGCAGACAAGAACTCCTGGGGTTTACACTTGGCCACCAAATGATGATGTGTCCTGGCAGACCCTTGATGATATCAAGGCGATGATTGCTGCTCCCGTGTTACTGTCCGGGAGGGCACTGGAACTCAAATTTGACATCAGTGTAATAAACATGATAAATACACAAGTCATATTTGTCATGACAATGACCATGACGTTCTGTCATAGCCGACTTTGATATGAAAAAAAAAAACGGGTCAAAACACAAGTAATATTATTTTTAGCTTTGTTTAACTTGAGTTTTCTCTGAATCTCAGTATACTACCTCAAACATTTTATTTTATACACTATTTTTATAGTTGTTTTAGGATCATCTTTTGTGCTGTGTCGTGAGAACACAATCATTCATTTATGAACCGCATCATGAGAAAACAGGATTTTGGCATATGCAAAAAACAAAGCAGCAGACCAGCTACGCACTAACTGAGCAGCTGATCAGCTGTTTAGTTTTTGCTCTATTGTTAAATAACTCCCTCTACTCCCTAAACAGGAAAACAGAAGCCTGTAGGTGGAAGTTGAGGGAGATGTAAATCTAAGGTTCCTGAGGAAGACAAGAACTCCTGGGGTTTACTCTTGGCTACCAAATGATGATGTGTCCTGGCAGCCCCTTGATGATATCAAGGCGAAGATTGCTGCAGTGAGATATTGTTTTGTTTAAAATGTCTGAGTTACCCTTCTGGTCAAAAGACCGGTATTTCGCATAGGAAACTACTGACAAACATCTTCCAAAAGGCATATATTTTTCAACATAGCGGCCTGTTTACAATATCTGACCTTTACCCACGTGAATAGAAAACGCTGAATGGTTGGTCTGTTGAGCAATCCGAGTTGCTTAACGTCGCTCAATGATTGGCCTGTTAAGGAAAGACTCTGCTTAAGGGCGCTCAACCATTGGTCCGTTGAGCATCTTATATGTACTTGGATGGGTAAGTGCCTGGGAGTACCGGGTGCTGTAGACTTTTTCTTTCTTTTCCTCATATGTATTTTATTATTCAATTAATAGTATTTATTTATTGTTATTTTATAAATTCATTGATTTATTTATTAATTAATTAATTTATTTAGTTAGTTGTTTATTAATATATTTTTTTGCACATTGCTACCAGGTACAATTTTACTTTCAAAATGAACACGGACTCTCCTCAGATTGAAAATTTGCTTATTATTTGCTAATTATGTGAAAAGGCATTACTCTGTCCTGTGACATTGCCAAACGCCGTTTCTCACAGTAGGTAAAGCATGTGGCCAAACCTATGGTTAACCGTGTTTACAATGGGAAATATTCTAGACGTTTATAAACCGCTGACTCGTCAGGCATTTGGCGTTTGTTTGAGTCTGTGACGATTGATTATCTGAAACACCCATAATTTAATGGATATATGATTCGTCTCGAATGCTCTCCGCCCTCCTTGGAGCCCTACAAGGGAACACTTAAAATGAGTGGCTTTCCTACCCAAAAGTGTTAGAGATAGAGATATACTCACACAAGCTTAATGTCTACACGATTGACCCGTTGAGCCTTCTAGGAATGATAAAGACAGAAAAGAAAGACGTTTATGGGCATATGGTAGGTATCAGGGACGATACTTAAAGACAAGAAGAGAAAGTAAAAGGTGTTCCTAGGGCTTGGGGCGACAAAGCCGATTGACCATACCCGAGCCCGCATGGCATCCCGTCTAGCCGAAATCAGGGCCAAAGTGATGTGTTGCATGCCGACCATGTCTGTCAGCACAGCTGACACACTCAATCACCATGATCCATTCATCCAAACGACACGGGTCGCAGCTCACGGCAAACGAGCCGCTCCTCTATTCGACTGGGTCTTACGGTTCCGCAAGAGAGGGTCCGGCACGGGAACTGATCAAAAATAAATTCAGTCAAAACAGAATGCCGGACTTGGAACGTTTAGTGGACTTTGATTTTCGATTTATGGTTTTGTTTATGATTGATATGGCGATGACGACCTGCAACCGTTAATGGGCTTTGCATTTACCCCCCCCCCCCCCCCCCCCGACAATGTACTTTTATATAACTGCCTGTTCTCTTATCATTCAAATGTGTACACATTTGTTATTTTCCACAACTATACTATCACATATATTTGAATTCATATCACCTCATGTACATAGCCACGTTTTTTTTTCACTGATTTTATACTTAAAAACAAAAGCATACTTACCTGGTACAGGAGATACCGTGATCAAGGCGGTTCTCCTCGGTCAAGTATCGACCTTCTGTCATTTTTGATAGATTTTTTTCTTAACCTTGTGTTAGTTTATGTCCTAACCTTTGAGTTAGTCTATTTCAGTTATGGAGTTCTTCTATGATGGTGACGAGTCGTCCTTCATTAATGCCGAGAGAATGAAGCGAACACTGAAGTTTGTGCCTAGCACCCGTCAGTCTACCACGTCAGCTGGAGAATTATTGCTTGCTTTACATGCTGCGGGGATCCAGCCTGATGAAATATAAGGCGTCTACAAGGTAGGACATTCTGATTCCTCCTTATCAGTCATGTTCAGTTTCACAGATATCGCTGAATAAATGAGTTCAACAAACTTTCGACATAATGAAACTAGATCAACAAATAGTGACCATAAGAGTGCACTGGCTGCCTCTTTTTTATGACTCATTAATATTGAATGAAGTCCTTGCTAAGTTTTGGCAAAGTGATTGAAGCAAAATTATTAAAAACAGCACATGCTGACTCTGTTGCATTCGACGGTGTTCGAGAAGTACGTCTCAAAACCGATGAAATCATGAAACACCATATTCCACATGTAGTTCACTTTAGGTCGGGCCAAACCATACTTCTAACAATGTTTGTACGGTCCCAGTCTTGTTTGAAATGTAAGAGTACGGGACATATTAGGAGCAAGTGCCCTAAAACAAGAGGGGCTGGGAAACTGTAGTCCCTGCACCTCCTGCCTCGAGTGAGGCCCTGACACCGTCGGCCCTTGTCGACCCTCCGGAGAACTCCTCCCTGCTCTATCACAATATGGACTGGGACCTCAAGAAATAGAGAGTATCTATAAGATCAGTGCCTTAGATAATTCATATTCAATTCAACTTTAGTTTTCTGATACGGTTGAAAAGGTGGCCGCCCTCAAGTGTGTCACAGCGGAAAACACCAAATTCGAGAAAATGAAGCTAGATGAGCAAATGGTCAGCTTGAGTGTTCACTGGCTGCCTTTATATTACGACAACCTTTTGCTACATGAAACTTTAGATAGCTTTGGGAAGGTCATGTCGGTGACATCTTTGAGGACTGCGCACGTGGAATGTGTCGCCCTGGATGGTGTGAGGGAGGTTCGCCTGAAGACAGATGAGTAACACAAACAGCGTAGATATTTTGTCTAACGTTTTAGTTTATGTTTATTAACGGAGAGAGGCTTGAGAGGACCTTGAAGTTTGTTCCTACTAATCGGACCACCAGCTGGGGAATCTCCGCTGGGGAATTACTCAATGTGTTGGCAGCATACGTCGGCCCCGAGGATGTTGAAGGGGTTTACAAGGTTAGTCAAATAGACTCTACCTACTCAATTCAATGCAAATGTCGTGACATCATGGACAAAGTTTCTGCTTTGAAAAAGCTCACAGTTGCAAACAGAGAATTCGAAGTTTTAAGATTGAATGAACAAATGGTGACCGTCAGAGTGCACTGGTGGCCTTATACGTTAATTTAACGTCATTTGGATGGGTTCCCCTTTAAAATACGTTAAATAGACGTTTGTTGTGGTCATTTCTTCATGTTTGGCGCGTGGGTGTTTCTTAATTTAGCATTTCGGTGCATTTGAAGGAGTACGATAAAAGCACTGCAGCAACGAGTGCTAAGCACGAGTACATAGGTCCGGCTGACAGCTGCCTGTTTTGACAAGCGGGTACACTGCCAGCGGCATCGTCCTTGTATGAAATTTGTATCATACAAGAACTAGTGGCAGTAAGCAAGAGCATACTTACCTGGTACAGGAGATACCGCGTAGCCGGGGTCTCCGTCCTGTTAAGTATCCATTGATCTATTATTTATTTTTTGTATTTTTATTTTTTTTTTATTTAGTTTACGTCCCTTTCCAGATTATTTCAGCTCATGTGAGACGGGCCAATCAGTAGGTGGGGCAAAAACGGGAGAACCCCGAGAAAAACCACCTGACACACCCGCAAGCAGAAAAAAGTACAAGTAGGCAAAGATCAGGAAAAGGCGCAATCAGAAAGACTCCCACTCCAAAAACCAAGGTGGGAAAAAAACAAACTAACAATCAGGTACTTATACCATGAAAATATTTCGTAAGCCGAATGAGCAGCTATTTTCCCAATAGGTGGCCACTCAGTTACCTTAACTTAACTAAAAATATGAAAACATACATAAGGCGCCAACAGCACAAAAATATTTTAAACACCAAGACATAAAACAAAAAGAACCACCACAGAAGTATCGACTTGGAACGATCAGTAACACAAAGTTACTGGCGGGTGTAAATCGATTTTACACGGCCGTAACCTCACCCTCAGCTTCTGCAGTGGTTCATAACATTTAGTTAGTTCTTCGGTCCTCGTGGTGAATCTCTAACTAGTAAATGAATCATCAAGAACAAACAAATAAATCATGATAAACATCCTGATGAATCAAAAACCAGGACTCACAGATTCAGTGAGCTGCCCGACGATGGAGATCCCTGGGCGCCAAATAACTTACTAACTCCGGAGCTAAAGAAAAACAACAGTTGGACCCCGGTTGTCTCACATGTTGCCAGAACGGGGCTCGAACCCACACCAGTCACAGCGGTGAGATGATCAAATGGTTAAGTGCGGTAATGATCTATTTATTTATATTACTAACTATTCAGTTAGACTATTTCGGAATGTCGTCTAGAATCGTTTTGTTCTAGGGGGATGAATCCAACTTCATTGATGAAAAACAGCTACAGTTGACGATTAGGCTATCGCCACTATCACACAGCCACACTAGTTATTACCATATGTTCCAGGCTCTGGAGGATGCCGGGGTCAGGCCGAACAGTATCAAGGGTCTCTACAAAGTGAGTCAAAACGACTTTGATTTTTCACTTTTACGAAGATGAACCTTATGGAAAAGAAGGTCATTGGGCCTGGGAAATGCAAGTTCAGTGTTACGTCAATGACAGAGCAAACAGTACGTATCAATCAAGGTGCACTGGCTACCATTGTTTTACAATGATCTGTTGTTGAAAGCTATCTTTTGATATTATGGAGAATACTTGATATAGGACTGTGTAAATCGTCATATGCACCTGTCTGTGATTAACGGTCAACGCGAGGTGTTATTACGTACTGATGAAGTTCATAGAGATTCCCTCATCTTGTAAAGTTAGGGAGTGGCCAATCTATTCTGTTAACTATGCCTGGTAGACCGCCTTTATTTCAAATGTAACAATCTGGGTCATACTAGAAAAGACTGTTCGGCCAAAAAGTACAGTGTTGTGTTAGAACCTGCTCAGCCGTCTGGGTCTGGTTCACCAGTTGCGCGTCATGTTTCCCAAGCTGCCCCTGGGTTGGCTGTGCCTCCGTCGGAAGCGGAATCCGTGCCGGCACCTGCGCCTGAAGGCGCTTCTGTTGGTGCGGGGGACGCTCCCCAACCCCAAGATTTGGGGAGCGGATACTCGGACGGCTCGGTGGACACGCCTGGGACTCAGGAGCCCCTGGAGTCGTGCGATTCGCAGAAACGAAAAGGTGACTAAGACGACGACTTTTTTTACACCTTATAGGACGGCGAAGGTGAGAGCAAGTTCTCCTGCCATTCACCTTCCGTTGTCCCAGGGGTATCATGCCTTACTTAATGAGTTAACCCCTCCGACGCCGAAGCCCAAGTAATAAACTCATGAATAACAACATGGACCGGATAACGGACTTACCCGACATGGAATATGGGAAGGACCCCGATTTTGTAAAACGAACCCGGACCGAAATACCGATTATGATACTGGAATACGATTTCGACTATAAGGCAATGGATCTTTTTGCCATCGCCTGTTTTATAGAATCATTTCTTGTAAAACCTGTTATTTTTTCATTTGTCATGTACAAACATTTTATATTTCACCACATTGGTGTTTTTTATTTTAACACGCGTTCATACATGTACAAAATTTCGTTCACTCATGTTAAATTTTACCTGGGTCGTGCATTTGAGTTATTTGGTATAACTGTCAGCATAAAACTGTCTTACACTCAACTCAGTATTGATAACGATCTGATTTTATACTACACTGTAAATTATTGGCTTAACATTATCTACCTACCTGTAGTGACAAATATTAGGTTTACAGGTCAGCCGCGGTATCCTGTCGTGTTGATACTTTTGGTTTACAATAATGTTTTCCAATAACAATAATCTATTTTGAGGACGAGCTTTTAATAGAACACCAATAGGTAAATTAGTAATTTGGAAAGTATAACACTTTTGGAGAACGAATTGCATTCATCCATATTCTAATAGAGAAGTGGTTACGGTGATGTGCTAGGAATCCGTCAGACCAAGGTTCGAATCCGGGTATGATCTTTTTTTTCTTCCAAAAAAAAAAAAAAAAAAAAAAAAAAAACTAGATCGGCGACAACTTAAACGAAGCATTTTTCTTTTTCATTTTTCTCGTTCTGTGCGTGATTTTTATAAACCGATTTATTCATGCACCGACTATCTTGGACAATCGGCTCCTTTCGCGCATCATGGCAAGACGGCTTCGCTGCAGCGAAGAAAAAAATGCAAATCGCCGGGAACTTTTCATTCCAAAACAAAAAACACTATCCATTTAAGGCTTCTTCTGTAATTTTTAGCTCAACATAAAAAGACATTTTTCATATTTTGTATTAATGCTTGCATAACACGCATGTCACATAGTACTTATTCACACATTGTCATTTGCCCTGGCATTTTGTTGCACGTTTCATTAGATTTTTGTTTCTTATACAGCAATATGTGGCTGTTGTTGATTGAATTTATTAAAAGAAAGAACAATAAAAGAATAAAATACCAAACTTATAAGCAAGAACACACACACGTATACAAAACAAACAAACAAAAACATTGAAAAAAATCAGAACTGGGGTATAATATTATATCATTCTTTATTATACATAAAAAATTCCGATGTTTATGTTTATCATTCTCTGTTCACAAACTTTAGAAATTATAATAGCGTCACCAGAAGTCACCAGACCTGTACCTTCTTCGATAAAATACCTTGATTTTACACCTTATTTTAATACTGTATTGGAAAATTGGCAACTGTGCAGTAGTGCACTAGTATTTGACTTTTCACATGTATATACTTTGATAATCGAAAGATTGAGGTTTTTGAAATGTAACGGGTTGACTTTCGCGTTATTGTGTTTCTTATTATTTGTCTTGCACATTCCTTGTTTTGATAATTTTGCTTCCCTCATACAGTTTTTGACCATAGGCATACTTACGTGCAATTTTGAAAACTTAGACTATCAACAGCAAGTTTTTACTTTTTTAAAGATCTGTTGTGCGGCGACTTTGAAACAAGTCTCAAATTTTAAAACTTAGTTGTTCGATGATTCTGAGACTAATTCTGATTTGTTTAAAACTAAGTTGTGCTTCGATTCTGAAACAAATTTCGATTTTGTTTAAGATTCTCTAACATGCTTTTAGTTTTCTAAAACGTATTTGTTCTAATAGTACCATTTTACATTCGTACTCACCTTGTTTTTCCTTCCTTAGATACTTCGGCCTTAGGATTTCAAACACAACAAATCATAATGAATCTTAAGATAGCATCATTAAACGTGAATGGGTTTAGATCTAAGTTAACCCAACAATTGGTAAAGGACTTAGCAACTAAGAATCAAATTGATATTATACTTTTGCAGGAAACTTTTACTGATTAATATTTAATTGGCGAAATCTATTGAACAAGATTTTAATTTGAGTAATAGATGCATATGGAATTTCAGTAAAACTGATTCATGCGGTGTTGCTATTCTCTTTTTAATGAGACCATTTGTGTAGATCAATTTCAGACTGACATATTTGGAAGATTAATAAGATTGGATATTTCTGTTGCTGGTTTTCCCAATTTTAGACTTGTAAACGCTTACTTTCCGAACAATTCAACCGAACGATTGGATTTCATTCAAAACTTGTCGCAACATTTATGTGGAGCGAAAAACTTGATACTTGGAGGTGATTTTAATTTTGTTTTAGATCCAAACTAAGATAAGCTTGGTGGCAATTTGGATAAGGGGAAAGTTGGTTCTAAAACTTTTAAATCTGTCATGGAAATATTCAACTTGATTGATGTTTTTCAGCATTACATCCCCGTAAACGTGATGTAACTTGGATGCTAAAGAATATTATGAATTATGAAATGATTGGCACTAGACTTGATAAGATTTTATGCTTCATTGATTTTGAAAGATTACGACACAATACGTACCTTGCTCTTGTTCTGATCATAATTACATTGTAATGAATCTAGGTGGTAATACTGAAGCTGCTGCATCGTTTGGCAAATCCTACTGGAAGTTTAATGATTCGTTACTTGATGATTCTGACTTTGTGTCCGCTTTCGAACGTCTTTGGAAATTTACATCGTGTACTGATTCAATTTCTTTACCTTGGTGGGACTGCATGAAATAGAATTTTAAAACATTTTGCATTGATTATGCAAAATCTAAGAATAAACATATTTTTGGCGAATTGAAGTCCCTTAGAAAGCAATACAATTTATTGGATTTTAAGCATGGACTTGAAACTTTTGGATGAAATTTGAAATCTCTTTGGAAATGTACAATTATACATACACAATGAAAATCCAACCAGGCATTTGTTTTCAAAAAAGAAGCTCAAGTAGGTAAATCTAAAACTGCGGTCGCTGTGTGGGATATGCCTTTCATGTACATATTCTAAAATACTTTTCTTTTTCAGACTGGCTTGGCCGTCTGAATGCAGATGGTGTTTATTTTGTAAAAGGACAAGGGCATTTAACGCCTGATTTTGGCCTCAGATTTTGCTTAAAAATAAATTTTGGAATTTAGGTGAGAAAAACTATTCCTTAAAACAGCCATATTTCTCCTCTATTAAAAACAAGAACAACTATTTCATTTATCCTACAAGCGTTGCCATGGCAATGCCCAGAAGAACCATTGATAGAGCACATTCTGCACTTTTTGGTCTATTTTTGACCATTTCTGAACACACTTTTTAATTTTTAAGTGCCAGCCCACACTCCGAACAAAATTATACCTTGTACACAATATCTCTGGATGATACTTCATAATTATTTCACAATGAGAATTTGTTCGTCGCGTGGGCCGGTAGTTGAAAATGATGTTGAATGGTGAAAAATAGAACCAAAATTGCAAAAAAGTGATATTTCTATGCTTTTCGGAGCGTTCCCATGGCAACATGTGTAATTTGAATGTGATAGTTGTGCTAGAGTATATAAGCAGTGACCTATACCTGCTATTTGCAATACGTTTCTCCTCAAAATTCCAAAATTCAGTTTTTTATCAACATATGAGGCCGAAATCAGGCCTTAAATCCCCTAGGCCTTTGTAAATTGATTGTAAGTACTAACCATTTGTATATTGAGTCAGACTTAACCTGCAAACGCAACGTTACCATACTTTTCGTTTAACAAGGGCCTCCTTTTTTCATACATTGCAATCTCGCTCTCTGGAGAACCCGAGCCTCCGCAAGCAGAGTGCGCGGTTGTAGTTTCATGTCCTTCTAGTCTCTTAAGTAATGAGCGTTTATATCTCCCTGGTCTATATTAAAAAGAGATAAGAGCTATATTTGCTTTGCCCCCTCCTGGCTATGTACGGTATACTTTGATCCCGCATATAATCATTATTATTGTACATATAATATAACATTAATACACACATTTATGTATGAACATCGTACAGCAATCCAATATAACATGTTTACCTTGATTTTATATTACCCATATATAAACATTTTTTAAAATATTTCAAGTTCTGCGTCGTCGTCGTACAGGCTCCTTTTAAGTGAGCACTGGCTCCT
Organism: Rugalucina vietnamica; assembly: GCA_964017185.1. Taxonomy (NCBI): domain Eukaryota; kingdom Metazoa; phylum Mollusca; class Bivalvia; order Lucinida; family Lucinidae; genus Rugalucina; species Rugalucina vietnamica. The sequence goes on from OZ024879.1 coordinate 46,111,792, forward strand.
TTGTCACTCCTAATCGAGTGACAGACGAGACAGTGTTCGCCTTTGTTCCCATTGTAAAGTATTGTTTCTATTTGGTTTAATACAGAATTCAATATTGCACCGGACTTCGGTCTCCTCGCCATCGCCTTGAGCCTCGGACAACATGTTGTACGACGCCCTTGGCGGTTGCCAGGTTACCACTATAGGACAGAAACTTCCCGCCCACTTATGAGTTTTGATTCTTTAAATTTGCATGTAAGTTTAATTTATAATTTTCCTTAGTATAAATATTTGCAGTAAGTCTACTCACTGCTAACACGCAAGTACGACACTTTTATAAGGTATTAGGTTTGTAAAAATGCAACGCAAACATTTTATTGTTAAATAACGTATCGTCATAGTATACGTTTAAGGGTTCAGTTGCAATATAAAGTTCAAATCTATCCATTTCTGATTCTTCTTTCCTATAAATAATGTAATGTTATTGCTCTATCTAGGTCTTTTGCAGTTTTCTTTTTTTTTCTATCTCGGTGTAACTAGGTCTTTATAAGGTTCAAAAATTGTATATTTTTTTAAAAGGTGTCGGCCGTGTGGGACACTTTACACCTCACCGGTTTCTTATTGTACATAGGAAATATTAAATTTATATGAAAAATAAAAAAGGCGGTTCTTCTTAGGAAGTATCCTTTCTTATTTTCATAATAAATATTTCTAACTGGTTTAGTATTTTTCAGTTTACCATGGCTAACACCGCGTACTATTATTAGGGTAACGAGACAAGCTATATCAATGGTGATCGTCTGCAGCGTACGCTTAAGTTCGTGCCTAGGCGACGTAACAGCAAGGCCTCAGCTGGGAAAATCTTTAATTCGTTAGCGGCTCAACAGACTGGACCTGAAGACGTTGAAGGGGTATACAGGGTGAGTCAGCTCGTTAATTGCTTCTCAGTTCAATTTGGATTCGAAGACACGGATATTCGCGTGGCATCTATGAAAACAATATCAACTGGTGGAACCGAATTTGACATTATGAAACTAGACAAACCAGTAGTCTGACTTAGGGTGCACTGGCCGCCCCTCTATTATGATAACCTCTTAATAAATGAGATTTTTAAAGGCTTCGGTAAAGTAATGAGTGTTGTTTCTTTGCGCACGGCGCATGCTGAATGTGTGACGTTTAACGGAGTCAGAGAAATTCGCCTGAAACAGATGAGCTGCATAAGCAGAGAATACCTCATGTAGTTCATCTTCCTTCAGGGCAGACTATACTAGTCGCAGGGTACCCACGCTTTTGTCAAAACCAAATTCCAGGATTTTTCCAGGACTTTTCCAGGCCAGATGAGTAATTTTCAAGGTCTGATCACAACAAAATTCCAGGACTTTTCCAGGATCGTCAAATTTATAACTCGCAACAAGAAACAGTTTTTCTTATCTGAAACAGCAGACCTCGGTAATTGGGAGTACATACATGTGATACCTCCCTCATCATCAGGGAGACTCCAGGAAATGAGCCATTAAATTGGCCGAAATTCTTCTAAAATATACCTATTTTCCAAGCAAAATTCAAAATCTCCCTGAAATGAATCAGGAAGTTTCCTAAATATCCTATGCATTTTTCAAAAACCTCCCTGAAATGAGAGAAAAATCTCCCTGAAGCTCCTTTTCAACTCATCACATGTATGGGAGTAAGGATTTGACTTTGAACGTTCTTGACTTTGAGAAACTATGTTTAAACAAACCTTTTCTCGAAATTCGAAAACACATCCACGTTAACTTTGATCCGTGTGTATTCGGACTCCCTCGGCCAAACCGATTATTTCCCTTGTTTGGTTGGGTATGAAAGCCCCATCCCAGCTGTATATAAGACGGTACTGCAAAAAAGACCGGAATATAGCGTCGCGCCCGAAAATATGATCAACAACGATCGATATTACCTATTTTATTGTTCACTTGTTCGCCGCTTTAAATCTTACACTTCTTTCTGGGCCTGACATTTCCAGGGCAAACCATATTCCCGGACGATTCACGGAAAAATGATGAAAATTACAGATTCCAGGACTTTTCATGACCGGGAACACCGTTTTACTAATTCCCGGACCTTTCCCGAATTCCCGGTAGCATGGGAACCCTGTAGTCACTATGCAGGGTAGACCACCATATTGTCTGAAGTGTAGAACTGTTGTCATACCCGTGCTTATTGCCCGAAAAATAGATTAGCATCGGTTCCGGCACAAACCAGTTGTGAACCTACTCATGCCCCGAACCCAACCCCGGGCTCGACTGGTGGGTCGACAGACTCCCACGATGAAGACAATTCCTCCGCCAGTCTACGTTCAACGACGAAGCGTCATTTGGAGCAGGAAGCAGACGACCCGGACTTCATACCGCCTAACAGGCCAGTGAGGCCCCTACCGTCGGTGGCCGGCCTCCACTTGACGTTTCCAACAGTTGGTAAGCAAGTTTTCGACATCTTGAAAATGGATTAGCAGATCATAAAAGAACGTGTACACTGGCTGCCGTTATTTTATGATAATCTCATAATTAACGAAGTCCTATCAAAATTTGGTGAAGTGGTTGGTGACATTAAAATGCTCAAACCCGCCCATGCAGACTCCGTCACCTTTGACGGAGTGCGGGAAGTACGACTATAGACAGATGAACTCGGGAAACAAAAGATCCCGCATGTAATTCACTTCCCTTCTGGTCAGGCCATACTCCTGACCATCTTCGGATGTCCCAGGTACTGTCTAAAGTGCAAATGTACTGGGCACATAAGGAAAAAATGCCCGAAAAACAAGAGGGGCTTAGAAACGCAAGCCCCTGCACCTCCAGCTGCACTTGCCCCGAGTGAGGCCCTGACACTGTCGGCTCCTGTCGACCCTCCGACTGAGCCTTCGGGGTCTACACGGCGGGATGGACTCCTCTAAGTAGGAGCGGCAGGAGGTTATGGACGAGACGTCAAAGGGTGAGAAGAGTTCCTCTTCCTTTAGAACTCCCTCCAGGCCCGTGAGTAAACGCCGTCAGGTGGACTCGGGCGGGTTGTCAACAAGCAACCCGTTCAAGCCCATCATGACTGTGGATGACATTATGTCAACGACACCCAACTCGAAGTAAAATGGCTGGATATATTGAAATTATAGATCGGAAACGTGACCAGGATGATGAGTTTTGAATTTTGAATATGTTTACCTCGGAGATGACGACCTGGACTGTTCTATCGATCAGGTTATGTCCAAAGGCAGCTGCCTGTCACATTTTTCTTCGCAAATATAGTTTTTTATTTCTTCTTCTTTTCATGTCATTTTACATCACTTCACTTCGTTATGTAAAACCTTTATTCAACACACCAATTACTTCATGTACATATTTTAAACTCAGCGCTCAATTTTAGTTTCAACACGCCGTTTTCATATATGTATATTTATTCAATCGACTGCTTTTCACTTTACGTTTAATAATGATAAAATCTACCTACCGTTTTTACCTGTTTATACACTCCAGTCCGATACTTACCTGTTTACTGTAACCTCAGTAATCGAAAATCGTATTGGCAAACCTGTCACTTTAACATTAGTTCAAAAGGCGTTGATTTTTGCTTGCTGGGCCTGTGGCCTAGCAAGCATTGATTCGGATTGGGGTTACCGAAACCGCATGGCTTTAAAGGTCTAAGTCAGCCGCCAGGTAGCAGAAAATCAATGCCTTTTTTAGACAGGTAATACGGATACAGATATGCTACTTTTATTGTCTTATTGATAATCCCCAATAAAATAATTGTTAGATCCTTTGGAAGCAGTAAAACATTCAAAGCGAGAAGATGGGCCATATTGTACAATTTCGGGTAATAAACCTTCATCAGTGACCCTTTACAAAACTGACAGCGAAAGCCAGACATTTTTGCTGCAATTTCACGAATTTACATCTGTGTAGTCTAAATCAAAGACTCATATTCCCAAAGGGGCCAAATAATCAAAATACTGTTAAGAACTTGATTCTTAACGTACAATATATTTGACATACTCCAAGGCGATTTTGAATGAAGTGCAACAAAATAAATCACAGGTATGGGCATAGGTATTTATGGTTATCTTTTTTACAAGAGTGCATTTATCAGTTATACCACCAGTAACAGCCACAGCCAATCAGATTGATTATTGAATTTTAAGGAGCTGCTGGAGATGTTAATCCTTTGGTGTCTAGACAAATACTGAGATAAGCTACCAAATTTGACATTGACCTTTAATTCGGGGCTATCATAGTCTGACGCCCGACCAACCGGCGTGCAATTACAGAAGGTAGCATATTATAAACCATGATTGGGTTAAAAACTAAGCATGCAGACTGTCGCATAACATTCAAGTTATAACCTATACCGTCTGTAACGTGTAATGGTTTTCTGAACTGAAAAGAAAAATCCATCCTTCCTATCAGTTTATTAAATTTGTAAACCCTAACATAAAAATGTCTTTAACCAAACATTATATTTGGAAATCAATTCATAGTGTCTACGATAAAATTAAGAAAATGTTTATGCTACCGATAGCCCTGTTTGAGAAGTTTGGCCGCGAAACATTTATTTCGAGCGTTGAATTCTGTAACATAATTGCAGATTCTAGCACACCTAAGTTGCGAAATGTAAACACCATAAGCACGATGAGGAACGTCAACATCCAAGAACGGAAATACTACTATATCAAAATCAAAGTCATCGCGCTTATTATTAATATTAGATGACAAATCCTTTTGCAACAGAAAGATGTCAATCTAAAAAGGGGGCTTCGGTATCCGAGTTATTGGATTTGTTTAACTGTTGTTCAGGTGGATCCTTCAAAATAAGGGTTGTCATTGTTCAAAAGGTCATCGAGGTACCTAGCAGTCGAATTAAACGCCTCGATAACATCAGCTTGATTATCATGGTTAAGAGAATCCATCAAATCTCTTTTGTAGCAGTATAAAAATAAATCAGCTCAGAGAGGTGCGCAATTTGTACCCATCGGAATTCGAACAACCTGTCTGTATAACTTGGTCCCAAATCTAATATAAATATTATTCAAGAGATAGGATAAGGCGTCGCACATATTCTGACATGACCAAAGTGTATACCGATTTTGGTAAGAGGAAGTGAAAAAAGCCTTTCTGACGTCACATGCCAAATAGAGTGAACCATAGTTTTATATAAAGGTGCCGAAGAGGGAGTACTGCACTAGAAGGCATGCATTCTAATCAACATCATTCCCTCAAAGCGGTGAGGCATAATTCCATTTCAGGTATACAGGACATGCCATTATGCAGTGGATAGCATTAATTGTTTTCTAATACCCATAAAAGTTAACACTTTCCTTTATTTTCGATAAAAGTGTACCTTTAGATGTAAGCTTATCTTCATATCTTTAATCACTTCATACATATTAATGCAAACTGTGTGATATAGCTCAAAAAAGGAAAATACTTAATGTTTGGTTTACTGTGATTGTCAGATAGGATAATATGCTTCAGTAATTAAGCTTAAACAGTTTGGGGACTACGTATTTTAGGTGTACCTGATCTCTTTTGCTGTGCAATAGAATAGCCGTGTGGATGCCTTGAGAGTTGCTGGTGGTGTGAACAGACGTTCAACCTGTACCAATCCCAGTCTGGTCCCGTGCCTCAATCATCAGTCAGAGGTCCTGTTTGGAAAGGAACACCTGTCTTAACCAAACTTTGCTGACCCAATAGCTCGACCGGACCTTTATGATGACCCAGATGAGGAAAAACTCCTGGGCATTGAGTATGCTATGTGCCCTTCGACAAGATTTACCTCCAAAGACTACTATGCGAATGAAGGTTTGTTCATAACCAAATAAACAATGCAAAAATGATTGTTTAGACAAGTAAAAACACGAGATTGAATTCTTATTGAGACTTTTCAAAGAATTGACAGCTAAGGGTAAAAACTGCAGGTGCAATTAATCTTTCCTTGGTCCAACATCCCCGAATAAGCCATTCTTTGGAAAATACCATAAACAGATAGAAGGGATTTCGATCTGGATCCACTCGGTCTGAAAATTGCTTAATAACGCTGAATGTCAAGTTTAAAGACGTCTACATTTATGTCGTTTTGCTTATTTCGAGGTTGAAAAGGAGCAGGCAGAGGATACTAGTATAGATGAACAGAGTGAGCAACTCAGGTGAATGAGCTCATTGATTCAATCTGTTTTAAAAGCATTGTGTCCATATGACTATATTGAAAGAAAAATAAGAACTTTACCCGCATACAGCTGACATTTGCGCCATACAATACGTACCGGAGCAAAGCAAGAGCATACATACCTGGTACAGGAGATATCGCGTAGCCATGGTCTCCGCCATTTAAGCATCGACCGATCAAACTCCGTTAGACTTGATTGCTGTTTTGTTAGTATTTTTAGTTGTCAGCATGTCATCCAAAACATGCGCTTTGAAGCTGAGGTGATGAGACGAACTAAATCGATAGTGAGTAGCTATGCCTTACGGTGGCGGCCCCCGTGGCCGAACGGTTAAGAGCGCTGTTTCTTAATCACTCGATCATCTCACCGCTGTGACCTTTGTGGGTTCGAGCCCCGCTCTGGACACATGTGAGACAAGCAAAGTTCTGCTTGCGGATGTGTCAGGTGGTTTTTCTCGGGGTTCTCCCGTTTTTGCCCCACCTACTGATTGGCCCGTCTCATATTAGCTGAAATAATTTTGAAAGGGACGTAAAACAGAATTTAAAAAAAAATAATAATAATGCCTTACAGTGAAACACTCGCCGACCAAATACGGACAAACCAAACACGACGATGTTTTCAAGGCCCTAGAGCACACCGGCATGGGCTCTACAAGTTTTCTCATACCTGTTATATTTGTATAGTGAAGGAGTCAAGGATATGCTAATGGGCCTGGAAGTTATTGGCGTCGGCAAGAGCCAGTTTGCAGTTACGTCCTTGGCTAAACAAACTGTAAAGCGCACTGGTTACCTCTATACTATAGTGACCGCTTGCTGAAGGCAACATTTTGTGACTATGGTGAAGTTATATGGCTCTGGTGTTCGTCCCTTCTTTGTCGTTCCACCAATTTCAAAGATCATCTCAGAAACCGAACCAAATTTCATGTGAAACCTTATGGGGAAGGGGGACATAAAATTCTATAAATGGTTCAGGTTACATGACCAAGCTGACCATCATGCCCAGGTCACATGACCATTAACCAATATGGCCGCTACACATGGTAAAACCTTTACCCTAGCGTTGGCGTAGTGTGCGTTGAAGCCACAGGAATTTGAAGGCGTGTATAAAGTCAGTGTTATTGATAACTCTTACTTCGTTCAACTGGGTTTCTGTGTTTGAGCATTATGTGCGTTTCCATAGTATAAGTTAAGTTCGGGTAACTGAGTGTCCTTCTATTGGGAAATTGCTGCTCACTCGATTTACGATATTATCTCTAAGGATAAGTGCCTAGTTTTCGATTTGGGGTTTTCCCGCTGCGGTTTTTGGAGTCGGAATTTCATATTGATTGCGCATTTTCCTTATCATTGCCTTCTTGCACCTTTTCCTCTGACACTTTCGATAGGCTGGGTGGCCGCCATGAAGAGTATCACAGCAGGGGATACGAACTTTGAGATTATGAAGCTCGACAGGATACACTGGCTCCCATTATATTTTGATAATCTACTACATGAGGTTCTAGGTTTCGGCAAAGTTATGTCGGTTACTTTACAACAGCCCATGCAGAATGTGTCACTTTGGATGGCCCAAGGAAAACAGCCTGAAAAAGCAGAAGGTGTCACTTTGGATGGCGCGAGGGAAAACAGCCTGAAAAAGCAGAATGTGTCACTTTGGATGGCGCGAGGGAAAACAGCCTGAAAAAGCAGAATGTGTCACTTTGGATGGCGCGAGGGAAAACATCCTGAAAAAGCAGAATGTGTCACTTTGGATGGCGCGAGGGAAAACAGCCTGAAAAAGCTGCATAAACAGTGAATTCCTGGCAGGCTCAGACCAGAACGTCGAACTAAGTAATCAGATGACCAGTAAGTAGCGTATAAGTTTTGAATGGAGGCACAAGCAGTACATTTTCTTCTCCTATGGACGGAGGCACATATTTCCAACCGACCGTTCTTACCATCCCAGTAAGCCAAAATGCTCATTCAACCGTTAACCACATTTCCTGGGCAGGCTCAATTCAGAGAGGTTTACCAGTAATCAGATGGTCAGTCAGTAGCAAAAGACGGTCACCTATGCGCTACAAAAACAGTCATGGATAGTTTTAAGGTTATTCTTTATATTAACTTTTTCCCAGAGTCACTAACAATTGCTCATTTGCTTTATTTGTTATGGAATCTACCACAAAGGAGAAATTGGTAAAGACATACACGAAGAAATGGAGTGCTATTTCAGCGGAGAAGAGTTGGACAGAATCGGTCACCTTGAGGAACCAATTTGTATATAAAATCTAGGTCACACGACCAGATAGGGTGTAAACCACAACTGCATTACTTTTGTCCGGTCCATGTATACATTGTTGACTCTCGGGTGAGCGATTGTTGTCCTGTGGGCTGCTTGTCTTTTAAAAGTAGGTTTCTATTGTAGGTGCAGTTCAATGGTTGATCTATTTAGCTTAATATGTTTTAGGATCAATGGAAGAGCTTAAACAATATTTCTCGGAGGAGGAATTGGATGCTTTGGTGCGTCTGGAGGCATCCAGGTACCTAAACATCTCCAATAATTATTTTGCCATGATAAAAAATGGTAAGTTATATTTTATCAACCTTTTCCCAGAGTCACAAACAAGCAATTGCCCATTGGCAATTTTATTTCTTAATCTATGGACTTACATAAGCTTTTCAGGAAAAAGTCATTAAAAATAAAACTGAGATCCTTTAAGAGCACTGAAGCACATTAATGAGAAAGGGATTGGACCATTCCGCGGTTTCGGCTACTTCAATCTCTTCAGTGACCCTAAAGACTTGGCAACATGGAGCCAAAGTGAATACTACCCGAGGCAAACATATCTAGCAAAACTCCTGGACAGGGACGAGAGCCAAAGCCACTGAGATGACAGGTCCTTTGAATAACACAAATGTACTTTTTTGGGTTTACCTATACTGTTAAAGAAAATACTTTCATAGAAACAATTGACATTTAAGAAGAGACTAGTTTATGAAACAGAACTAGAGCATTATAATCATCACAATTATCAGCAACAACAAAATAGTAAAAGTTAAAAGATGAAAGTTCATAAATTGAGTTTTATCCGCGTGATTGGAAAGTTTTTGTTTTCTCTTGTTTTAACATTCCCTGTTCAGTACAGATTTATATGGAGTAGACAGATTGTCAGTCGAACACAAATGATTCTTGTGCATCAGATTATGACAGTTCGGAACTTTCCGCGAAACTGGTAAATCACTTTGAGGCGTCTGCTTTCAGAATTGTTATTTGCTCAAAACAGTTGATGATCATTCATAATGAGCCACAATAACCATGGACATCCACGATAAGTTGCTCACCAAGTCTTAAGTGAGACGTCATCAGTTTTGTAGACAAAGAAATCTGGGTGGGTGGGGTAATTCAATATGACCACTAAGAATATGATTGAAGACCTCTCGGAGATTCTTACAATACGGCGACCAGTACCTGTTTGAAGCTAGGTGATAAAGATGCTCAGTGTAACGTAGTAAAGGTGTACGCACGTACGTACATGGGAAATCGATGCATTGCTTATTCAGGGGTGCTTTTCATTGCCAGTTTATCCATGCATCGATATCTCCACTCATCTCTAGAGTTTCAGGACTTGCGACAGATGTTTTAATCTACGTATACATGCATATCCAAGGGCCCGAAATTCTGAAAGATGATTGTTTGTTTGCATTGATGCTTAATGACCCAGTCAACAACCATGGTCTTGTCTGGACTTTGCCATTTTATTGGACGTTCATGACATCCATTTAGGGCTTCAAATATAACCACGCAACTGAAAAAGGCTTATATGTAATGATGGTTTGACATGAACCACTTTTCCTAAGCCGGCTCAGACCTATGTGATTAACCAGTGATCAGCTGGTCACAGTCAGTAGCGTAGAATCTTCGCCTGGAGACACAGGCAGCCCATCTATTTCTTTAGGCCCCAATGGGCGGGGTTCCATATTCCCACCCGATCACAATGAGGAATATTCAGTAACTATTTGATTTTGTGCTGGAGTGAACATATTGAGTGTTCACCGTGTGTTTTGAATTTAATAATTATATATATATATATATATATATATATATATATATATATATATATATATATATATATATATATATATATATATATATATTGGATATTAAAACTTTGAAGAGTATATTTGAAGGTACACATTTGTATTTGTCAACATCTCGTAATCGTTGAACGCTACCCGTACAGCTGATAAACAAAATCTGTACACTTCTGCATTGTTTGAATTGATGTTTTCAGTCCCAGTCAACAGCAATGGTCATGTCGGGACGTTGCCTCCATTTCATGGGACTTTCAAACAACATTCAATGTCATGACACTCAAAATGTGCCTCATAAATGTAACCACTCAAGCAAGCCAATAAGGCTTATATTGTAGCGTCCCAGGGTCCATCAATGCAATGCCCGGCTGTCTGGGTGTTATTTTGATTTTTTTATTCTTTTTTTTTTTTTTTTTTTTGATAAACACCCATCTTGCCCGTAATTGTTCGGCATTTTTACCTTCACGTTTCGAGACACGGATCTACCGCTTTTTCTCCTATTAAACTTACTGTCCGTAATTATTGTATTCAGTCGAATCTAAGTAATTTTCCCCTCATTCTGTAACCATTCGCTACATTTATCCTTCATTTTTGACGTTGGATTTAAGGATTTTAGCCGCTTAATTGTTCTTCCGTTTCGCATCTTTCTTCCATCATGGCGATTGTTTACGCCGTTACTATGGCGGGTAATGTACATAGCCGAGTTTTCCGAAGTTGTTTCTTGCCGCTTTTTCATTGGTCAGTTTTGGGCAGCGCGTGAATCCGAAACTATTTAAGGCAGTGCATTGACGTTTCGGATGCATTTCCGCCCAGAGGAGAAGCCGTTCACTTGGCACTCAGCCAACTCCAGATCTGGTGAAACTACCAGCGCTCCACCGATTTCACATATTGTCTGGACGTTTACCACTTCTCGGTGCTTACTATATCTTAGATATATTTTAGATCATGGCTTGTTCCAAGCCTTTTGGCAAGGTAGAGATATTCTAATCATTTCTCACCGAATTTCTCCCCAGTTTCACCAAGATTTGTGATTTCACCAGATCTGGTGAAAATTCCAGCATTGTTTGGTGAAATCGTTCATTTCATACTTTTTGACCAAATAATCCAAATTGAAGCATATTTTAGGCATTTCATCACAATTTAAGACAGTTTTAAGATAATTTACTTAGGGTTTCATGGTGCATCTCTCTCTCTCGGACGATTTTATTCATCTAAAACTTAATTTTAACCAATTTGATATAGATTTCTGTCCTCCATTTTGTTTTCTTAAGGTGAGATTTAAGCTAGGAGGCTTAAATCTCAAGTTTTGCACTTTTACATTAGTAATTCAGTAGCCTCTCAGACAGCCTGTTACATATTATTTGATGTTAATATAATCTGTTTCCATGCTATGATATGTCAGTTTATGCCTGTATGACTTAAAAGTCTAGAATTAGAATAAGAACCATACTTTTAGTTTAATTTTCATTCCACCACAATCCTATCGACCCAAGCGAACCCACAAATTTTGTAACCCCTCTTGTTCTTGGCTTAGCTCGGCTTCTTCCTGACTAATTAAGCCCTTAATTCGGCTAAGAAAAGAGGCATTAGTGTTACAATATGTATAGAAGGTTTGACTAAACTGTATTTCCTGGGCAGGCTCGAACTTGAGCGGTTAACCAGTAATCAGATTGTCGGTCAGTAGTTTTGAAGCTTTGCCTGGAGGTACAAGCAGCCCACCCATTTCTCTAGGCCCCAATGGGTGGCGGCCAATATTCCTACCCGACCACTGTGTTGTGTCCTTATTAGAGCATTTGCAGTTGTTCGCATCTGATTAGAATTGTTTGTTTGAATCGTTGCTTAACGTCTCATACAACAGCTATTGTCGTCTCAGGACGTTTCCATTTTAAAGGACGTTTACCCAAAAAAAATAAGGATGTCATGATACCGCAACAGTGCTTCAAATGTAACCATCAGGCTTATATGATAAATGACTTGAACCACTTTTCATGGGCAGGCTCAGACCCGTGCGATTAACCAATAATAAGATGGTCAGTAGTAGCGTAGAAGCTTTGTCTTGCGACAAAAGCAGCCAATCTATTTCTTGAGGCCCCAATGGGCGGGGGCCAATACTCCTACCAGACCACCCTTTGAATCTACTTGGTGACACTCAAACATTTAGAATATTATAAAACATAGTCTATGCTATTTTCAGCAGGAATACGACCTTCGATGTAGAAGAATAAAAAGCTATATGTACATTGAGGTCCCTGACAATGACAACTTTCACTGTAAGTTTGAACAATAATTCATTTTTATTTTACGGTAAAATCTCGTGAATTGTCAGTCTAAACGATTCGTGCTGTCGGACATGTATCGAAACACGCAATGTCGAATGTTGGTTATGTCTTCAAATTAATTCCATACTAAATAATAGATTACATGTAGATAAGAACATAATTTTGTTAATCTGTGTCAATCCATACATTTATTCCTTTTCCATTTCTAGTCAGAAAACAACCATCAGCAACAACGACGTTCGACAAAAAGATGAGGAGAAAGAGGAAAGCAAACTTATTGTGCCTAAAAGGCTAAGTCAATTACATATCGGTGCAACGGTACTTGTGTTAACCATAAAAACATCAAGGTGAAGAATGTGAAGATGATTTGTTCTCTTGAAAGTATGCACTCCTCAGTGAGCTCATGTAGGAATACGTGTAATTTAGGACTTGAGCCCAACAGAATTAAATGATATTCTCATGGACCAAATTTCAGTCGAGCACTTCCAGGAACGTTCTTGGTCCTCTGCTTCTATTCTGGTAAAACAGTTTAACAGGAGAGCCCTGACATTTTGGCTTATTGTCATACTCTGAATTGAGAGGTCATGGGTCTGAATCTACATGTTTGTTTGAATTGATGCTTTACGTCCCAGTCAACAGCAATTGTCATGTCTCGGGACGTCGTCTCCATTTTATGGGGCTCTTTCCCAAAATGAGGATGTCTGAAGTGTAACCATCCATCTAAGCCAAAAAGGCTTATACATTTACAATGTAAGGATAATTTGACTTGAAAAAGGTACAAGTAGAATCACTTTTCCTGGGCATGCTCAGACCTGAGTGGTTAATCAGATGGCCAGATCATAGCGTATAAGCTTTGCCTGGAGCCACAAGCAGCCCATCTATTTCTTTAGGCCCCAATGGGCGGGAGCCAATATTCCCACAAGACCACCCTTTGAGTCTACTTGGTGACACTCAAAGATTTAGAATATTTTAAAACAGCCAATGCTATTTTCAGCAGGAATACGACCTTAGATGCAGAAAAATCGCAAATTACATGGCGATTGAGGTGCCGGATGATGACAACTTTCTCTGTAAGTATTTAACCTAAGCCATCTTTAAAAGCATTTTCAAAAGGCTTCTCCTGTTATACAACAACAAAGTTTATACAAACAAATGATCGTCTCTAGAATTAGAATGCCAGCGATATTTGAATTTGGCATGAACCTGAAGCCTCGGGATATTGTAGAACTTGGTATGCAGTGAGTCTATAAAGATTTAAGAGCCTCTGGTCATCATTATTGTTCAGCAGTTGACAATCATAACGGCCATGTGTACATGTAACTGTGTATATTTTGGCTTCTTTGATCATTCAGTGGTGCTTTCTAATCTTCTTCTCACACCATTTGCAGTTTCGGGGAGTGGACATCAAGTACGTGTTTAAACTGGAAACTCACAGAAGGTTCAACAATGATTATAGATCGTCTTCTGCCACCAGTGAAAGTTTGAACAGGAAAAGCGTAAAAGGCACTTGAGTTTGAAAAATAATTCATTTTCATTTTACAGTAAGTCTAGATGATTCGTGCTATTTGACATGTGTCGAGACACGCAATGTCGAATGTTGGTTATGTCTTCACATTAATTCCATACTAAATAATAGATTGCAAGTAGATAAGAACATAATTATGTTAATCTGTGTCAATCCATACATTTATTCCTTTTCCTTTTCTAGTCCCAAAACAACCATCAGCAAAAAGAAAAGAGAGCAAACGTATTGTGCCTAGAAGGGTAAGTCAATTCCATATCGGTGCAACGGTACTTGTGTTAACCTTGAAAGCATCAAGGGGAAGAATGTGATGATAATTTGTTCTCTTTAAAGTATGCACTCCTCAGTGAGCTCACGTAGGCGTACTTGTAATTTAGGACTTGAGGCCAACATAATTTAATGATATTCTCATGGACCAAATTTCAGTTGAGCTTTTTCAGGAATATTCTTGGTCCTCTGCTTCTATTCTGGTAAAACATGTTAACAGGAGAGCCCTGTCATTGTGGCTTATTGCCATACTTTGAATTGAGAGGTCATGGGTCTGAATCTACTTGTTTGTTTGAATTGATGCTTTACGTCCCAGTCAACAGCAATGGTCATGTCGAGACGTCGTCTCTATTTTAAGGGGATTTTGCCCAAAATGAAAGGGGCTTTTGCCCAAAATGTGGATGCCATGACATCCAACAAGTACCTGAAATGTAACTATCCATCTAAGCCAAAAAGGCTTATACATGTACAATGTAAGGATAATTTGACTTAAAAAGGTACACGTAGAATCACACTCAAAGATTTATAATATTTTAAAACACAGCCTAAGCTATTTTCAGCAGGAATACGATCTGAGATGGCGCAAGATTTCAAACTATATGGACATTGAGGTGCCTGATAATGACAACTTCCTCTGTAAGTATTTAACCTAAGCCATTTAAGCATTTGTAATCCATCAACCATTTTCAAAAGGCTTCTCCTGTTATACAACTACAAACTTTATACAAATGATTGTCTCCAGAACCAAAATGCCAGTGATCTTTAAGTTTGGCATAAATCTGATGCCTCGGGGAATTTAAAGAACTCGGTATGCAGCGAGTCTATAAAGATTTAAGAGTCTCCGTTCATCATAATTATTGTTTAGCAATAGACAATCATAACGACGTACATGTAACTGTGTATAGTTTTACTTCGTTGATCATCGAGTGGTGCTTTCTACAGTATTGAAAGACTGTTGGTATTAATTAATTCAAAATCATGTTAATTTTCTCAGACTGAAGACTGCAATCGGGAATACGATTGTGATTACCCCATACAAGGAGTCAGCGATCTTTAAATTTGGCATGAACCTGAAACATCGGGGATGGTAGAACTCGGTTTGCAGTCAGTTTATAAACATAGATCTCGCCAAAAGTTTAGCATGTTCTAGTTTTATAGGGCTTAAGTTATATATCCTGCAACTATTACTATTCAACATTCATTGATTTAGAATGGAAGCATGTCGTAGCAAAGAACAAATGACAGTTTTGCCTCGGCCTATCAGGTTTCGAAAATTGAAGGATAGATTTACATTGTATCATTTTAATAAGCCGTGTTTCTCAATGCTGAACGCAGTACCCAGTTAAAGAAGAGTATATTGGAACTATATGTTACAAATAAAAATGGAAGACCTGACATCAAAACACTGACATTTCTTGAAAGAACAAATACGTTAATAGAGTATAGCAAAATTGCAGAGTTTAACAGTTTGAAAACAAGTTTGTCTTTAAAGATGCCCGATGCCTACACCTCAAATGACAGAATAATATTGTCTATGCCACATTATTATTCTATCTATCGCCAAAAGATTCTACCAACTTTCGACTTAAAATTCTGAAATTGACTACTTTTATGGTCAATATGAAAAAGTGTCGAAAATTACTCTTTCAAACTAAAAACAGTGCCTTGAGAGGCACGTATACCCCCGGCTGATAGCCACCAAGCCCCCTTCCCTACCCCCTACCTAAGCAACCCGGCACATGCTCACCCCTGACATTTAACCTCACATCAACGAAAAAAAGTACCCTTATCAAGTACATTTTAGAAACCACCAAGCCCCCTTCCCTACCCCCTACCTAAACAACCCGGCACATGCTCATCTCTGACATTGAACCTCACATCACCAACGCAAGACAGCACCCTCATCAAGTACATTTTAGAAATAAGCAGTGTAAAGTACTTTACATACGAACATGGGGAAGTGTAGTTTTAGAATGACATATCTATTTTAGAGCGGTATACAGAGCTGACGTGTATACCCAATCTAGGACATAAGCGCGGACATTGTGGGTCAGGTCCTCAGTCCTAGATTGAAATGAAATTAGAATGTCATTATTCAAAAAAAAAAAAAAAAAAAATTAAGATGTCCTATATTTTGACCTCTAGCCCCACCCCCAGCATTAGAAACAAGGCAAACCTTATAGAGTACCTATGGGGCAAGTATGAATGATTTCTTAACATGATAGTAAAACAAGTACAGAAAATACAATTATTTAAGAAGTTCTAGATTTTGACCTCTAGCCCCAACCCCCCCCCCCCCCACATAGACCTTAGAGTCTGAATCTTACATGGTACCTATGGTCTAAGTATGAATGCGTTCTGGCAAGACTTAGTGGATGTCAAGAAAACAGACTTACAGAAAGTTTATCATGGTATATATCATATAAAAATGTGTCCTAGATTTTGACCTCTAGCCCCACCCCTGGGGACGGTAACCAGGATTTGGTGACATTGAATATGAAAGCAAACCCTAAAGGGTATCTATGAACTATATAAGAATACATTCCTATGATTGTTTGTTAAGATATGAACTTAAGAGAAGAAACATTAACATTGTAAACAGCACATTTTAAAGGTGACCTAGATTTTGACCTCCAGCCCCACCCCCGGGCATGGACCCTGGGGTCCGAACTCATGGAAACAAAGCAAACCCTATAGGGTACCTATGGTCCAAATATGAATAGTTTCTGACCATTGGTTCATGAGATATACACCTCTAGAGAAACTTTAACCAAAACTTTGACATAAATTCTACGAACGTTCCGGAATTACGAACGAAGAAACGAACTAACGAACGAACATACGAACGGACGAACAGACGAACGGAAAAGCGAAAACTATATACCCGTCGGCATAAATGCCGGTGGTATAACTAGTAACCTTATCTTTTGTCAATCAGTATCTAACTAGCTGCCGATTTTGCATCAGTAAAAGTCTTGATTCTTTCCTTTGAAACCATGACATCGAATAAGGTCGATTGTGTCTACATTTTTATTCGCTGGTATTAGTTCTGCTGTTTTTACGTCAACTTAGACCAAGCGTATATTAAAGAGTCTATGTTCATTATAACTGTCTAATTACGAAAAATTGTCCATACAATATATGGAGATATTTTCTAGCTGTAAAAATTGAAAATTTCATTAAAATTTGTATTTGGCTCAAAACATAGATTGTGGGTACACGTTTGAACCGCCATGCCGAGGCGGTACTAACGAGTCCCCACAACCTATGGTTTGGAATATAAATAAGAAAAATAGGTATACCCCTGTACACCCGTTGTACTATAAAAAGTTGGGTTTAAGATGGTATACATTTCACGAACATGTTTTCATGAAGTAGCAATAGAAAATCATATTGGTCATATGTACATGTAATTGCTATTTTTTTTTTGTTTGAATTTGTTTGAATTGATGTTTAACGTCCCAGTCAACATTAATGGACATGTCGAGACGTTGCCTCCATTTTATAGGACTTTTACTAAACATTAGGATGGCTTGACACTCAAAATATGCTTCATAAATATAAACACCCAAACAATATGTACGGATGGTTTGACTAAACCACTTTACCTGGGCAGGCTCAGTCTTGTGCAGTTAACCAGTAATCAGATGATCGGTCGGTAGTTAAGAAACTTGGCCTAAAGGCACTAGCAGCCAAAATGGGTGGGGCCCATAGTCCCACCCGACCACCCTAATATATACTAGCTTCTATTACCAGAGTGTGGGTCCCCACCAGTTAGGGCCTTGGGAGAAATAGACGGGCTGCTTGTGCCTCCAGGCAAAGCTTGTATCTACTGACCGATCTGATTACTGGTTAACCGCTTTTGTGTGAACCTGTCCAGGAAAAGTGGTTTAGACCATCCATACATATAAGCATTATTTGGCTCTCTTTTTTGCTCGTCATTCTATGACGTTTTAGCGATTCATTAAGAACTTACCAAGAAAAGCTCACCATCCCGTTTCTTGTTTGTCGGTTCTGAATTTCGTAACGACTTTGTTGGTATAAGATCTAATCTAAATATATTTTAATTCTCTTAAACTGTGGGGAATGCAACGAGAGTATAATATCAGTGCAACGGGTTCTCGAAATACATAAGTTATGAGATGTATTATTTAGGCCTCATCATTCGTAGTGTGACATTGTCTTGACCATAAAAACGACAGAGTGAATAATGTGATGTGTTGTTTTGAAAGTATGCACTCCTCAGTCTTGGAAACTGGATAGAAGAGCACATCAGTGAGCTCATGAAGACATACGAGTATAAGGACTTGAGCCAAACAGAATTAAATATCCCCATGGATCAAATTTCAGATGGCAAGCCCATAGCGTATAAGATTTGCCTGGAGGCACAGACAGCCCATCTATTTCTTTAGGCCCTAATGGGCGGTGCCAATATCCCCGCCCGATCACCCTTTGAAACTCCTTGGTTACATTCAAAGAAAAATTATTGTAAAACTCACCTATGGTACTACGAGAGCGAGCCTTTTCGAATTACATGGACACTGAGGTGACGAACGATGATAATTTTCTCTGTAAGTATTTAACCGAAGCTATTTAAGCCTCCCCAGATGAGCGCCCGCCAACATTAACCATTTTCAAAAGGTTTCTCTAATGAAACTACATAGCTATTAAAGTTAGCACCCACAAACCTATAAGTTTCTCCTCTAATACAAGTACAAAACTTTTAAAGAAATCATGCCCTCATGCTACCTACGGGTCAATCATTTTTGGAAACAGTTAATTTGATTTTGCTTCAAATTTGACTTTCATAGATTAAAGTTCGAGGGTGCGGTTTATCGAGGCTATGCGCACACCATTGAGCATACGTAACCGGCATAGTGGCTTTACCTGCTGTATTTTGTTAGTTTGAAGTGGTGCTTTACGTCTCTGTCAACAGCAATGGTCATCTCGGGACGTTGCCGCCATTTTATAGGACAGGAAGTCTTGACATTAAAAACGGACTTCATAAAATGTAACCACCCAACCAAACCAATACGGTTTATATGTATGGATGATTTGACTGAGCCACTTTTCCTGGGCAGGCTCAGACTTCAGCGGTTTACCAGTAATTAGATGGTCGGTCCTTAGTTTAGAAGCTTTGCCCGGATGCTGTATTTTGGCGTTTAGACCCGGAGAGGGTTCTCCTATATTAAGCAGTACGGGTATGTGCCGCGGTAAAGCCCCCCTTTTTGAGTTTTACTAGCTCTGAATGCACCTACTTTTGCTCTAAAAGCACCCACTGTTTCGCTGAATGCACTCAATTTTCCCAGTTCGATCAGCTTTGAAGGTACAACTTTTACCGTTCTTTCAGCTCTAAAAGCACCCACTTTTTCAGTTTGATCAGCTCCGTAAGCCCCCTTCTTTTAACCTAGGGCGGCACATACATCCCCCCTCCCCGTTTAGATAATACTTTCAGGCAATGCAGTACAATCGATTACACCACTGGATTGTATTATTACAAAGCCAATCTAAAACAATCCATAGTGTTTGTTGCGTTTATTTATTTAGATTAAGAATGCTCTCAACTACTTGAAACGTTGAATAGTGCGGGTCATCCGCACCAAAATTAATCACATAGGACTCGAGGATATAAAGTGCGGCTCCCCGTCGTTTAGATTCGGAACAACATATACATGTAGTTTAGATACAGAACAAATGAACTAATTTTTCACATGCCTCTCTTGCATTAAGTTTAAAACACATATTTGGAACCGCGTGAGAAATCAGCATGTGCGATAAATCATTTGAGGTCATACTCACACTAATTTAAAATACACCGCTACAAAATAGAAAAAGAAACATGTAGGCAATGATCAGAAAATGGCGCAATCAGAGAGTATTACCAGTGGGAAAAACTAAATTGACAATTAGTAACCCAATTATATAACTACTGAAAACAGTTTTTACTACCAGAGGCTCATAGAACCCATATGAATTTACAACTATAGTATATTTGCACATTTCCTCATTAAAATATTGCCCTAGCAAACATAGTTCTTTTCGAAAACACGATTAAATCACGTTAACCTCATATTCAATTGACAATACCAGCAATGCATATTGATCGTCATACTTACTTAAACCATGTACTTCGATGAAAGATGTGTTATTTGCATATATCAGGTTTTTCAGAGGTTGAGAATCTAGCTTAAACTCTGCTGAAACTGGCTGACTATGGAGATGAGTAAACTAGTAAATTGGAAAAAAAATGACTGAAACTAATGAATCCGTTAGCAGGCTTCATGACCATGACAAAGCAACGAGGCGGTTATATTTGAAGCACATTTTGGATGTCATGACATCCTGATTTTGGGTACAAGTCCCATAAAATGGAGACATGCCCATATACGTTGACTGGGACGGTAAGCGTCTATTCAAACAAACATATTGACTTGAACCACTTTTCTTGGGTAGGCTCAGACCGGTTGAACGATTTACCAGTTATCAGATGGTCAGTGGGTAGTTTATAAATTTGCCTCACGGCACAAGCAGTCAATCTATTTTCTCCGAGCTCAATTGACAGGTGCCTACATTACATCTCGACCACCCTGATTTGTTGCTTGAATTTCATAAAAATGAATGATTTCAAAAAGCTGCAACTAGTATCTGTAGAATAAATAGGACCGAAAGTTTACGGATGCACCTCTTTAATAATAATAAATAAGCACCACCTTTGAATTAATAAAGTGCTTACATAGAAGAGTACTCTGAGCCGCATTTGAACACAAATGCTGAAAGTATTTCCGATGAAATTTTCAAGTTTTACAGCTGAAAACATAACAGGACCAATGGTCCTGTAAACGCTCACATGAGATCAACTCGAATTCCTGTTCTTTTTGGCTGAGTGAAAATCAGGGTTGCTATGTGACAAAAATCAACTTCTTTGTATATTCATTTGTCTGGCTTTATACTATTTTTAGACCTCTCGGGTTTATATCCCAGTGATATTTCATTTGGTTCTAATGTGTTTTCGAATTTCACTACAGTAGGTTATTGCAAAAGTAGATGAGCATGACAAATTGCCTTCGAAGGCTTTTGGTAATGGAGATAGCTCAACACTGGAGCTTCAAAACAGTGTTCTGGACTGCTGAAATACAAGAACATGTAGTTAAGATATTTTATAAAGTCAATGTTCCATGTTGGGGTTGATTTATTACAATGTAATATATTTTGTTATATATAAAATGTTGGAAAAACCTTGTCTGCAACTAATAAGATTAAAAGAAAAATCTTGTTTTCTAAGAAGCTACGGAACCTACATGGCATTCAAAAATATCCGTGCTCTATAATTGCTTGAGAAAATTTTCAGATCTGTTTTCAAAGTCTGAAAAACAAACAATTACACACTATAATCCTTTATTAAAGGGAAAGTGTTTTCATTCAATTTCATTTCGAAAAAAGGGGATACGGACGATTTTTCAAGAATAATACTCCTCACTGTGAGGGAAGGGAGGTCGGGTGGGAATATAGACCTCCGCCCATATGGGCTTAAAGAAATAGATAGGCTGCTTGTGTACAGCCCATCTGATTACTGGTTAACCGCGTCTGAGCCTGCCAAGGAAATGTGGTTCAAGTCAAACCATCCATACATAATAGCCATATTAGTTTCGTTGAATGGTCATATTTGAAGCACGTTCAGGATGCCATGACGTGCTAATTTTGTGTAAAAGTCCCATAAAATGGAGCAACGTCCAGACAAGAACATAGCTGTTGACATAGCGGCTGTTTCTTGTGATTGTTCTGCTGAGGCTGTAGCTCTGTTGAATAGTTTAATCAATGTCAAAGCGGAAGTGCTGTCATTGAAACAAAGTCACGCTGCTGTTGAATTGGTTCGTTCCGTCAGAAATACAGTATTTACAATCAACTGTACTTAGAATGAAGGTAGATCTTAGCAAACTAAGCACAACGGTTTCAAAGTATGTGACTAACATAAGTTTCGCTGGCCACCGCGTTGAGTCGGGCAAAAGGCTTAGAGTAGAGAATCCGTGAACGGAAATTCGTTTGCAAAAAGACTCAGTTCGAGATAAACAGGATTCTTTACACTGTTGATCTACTTCCCAACACGAACACTAGTAAAAGTAAAAAAGTCTACTTAGAAAGCTTAAGCGGTACAAACCTCAGACGCTTCCGGAACTTCCACTCTGATTTATCAAATAAAAACTCTGCTACAAGTACCATGTATGAACTAGATGGATTATTTCCATCGGTATTCCGTTAGATCTCTCCAGAGGAGCGAGGTTACGAAGTGTATCGGAGTGCAGGTTAGCCAGCTGATCTATGCATGAACGTCTTAAGTTGGACAGGCCACCTCTGCCTCGGTCTCTGTCGTGCAGGTAGTTGGCGTTTTTGTTCACAATGATAGTAGTGGGTGGCTTCACACAAGTGGAGATCATCTCATGGCCGAACCTCACTTGTCGCGTGTACGATCAAATGTGACTTCCGTTGTTGGTTCCGGGAATGCTGTTCCTGACGCGCGGGAATCTGCTCAGCACGGTGACGTCGGCAGTGCATGTTCGTCCGATGGGGTGATCAGCAACCCTATGATTATTACGAACGGAGCGGAGCGGTCATCCTCATCACTTGGTACCGACAGTCTCATGAGACAGTTCCTACACATTAAAATCATTTTCCACTGCGTTATACGCAGCAATACTCATATTAAGATAATCTAGCAAATGTAAGCTCCACTGGTCAAAGCAACGGAGTTTCAAAACGTGCGTCAAGTAACATACCTGTATACACTACTACGAGAATTCCAACGTCGGAATATGATGATTTCTTTCGTGAGAATGATTCTATCAGTCATGCGACACGTGATGGTGATGGTGACTTTGTTCAATACTATAAGAAAAAGCCACGTCGCTATTATCTTGGTGGGCTTTTGCCTTCGATCATTGAAGATAAAATTACGCGATATGTAAACAGGCGTGGACTCACAGTAACGTTCGTGCATATTAAGCACAGTAAACGGAATAAGCGAAATGTAGTTATTCGGCTGAATAGGGAGGATCATGCATCAGCCGCTCTTGTTGAGTCTCCCTCATTCTGGCCTCTTGGTGTTAGATGCCGGCCATGGCAAGATCGAAATGAGCGTAATCAAGTTCATGATGCAACATCAGGAAAACATGTCCGTGAAATGAATACCCCTCATACCCAACTTTATATAGCAAAACTGGGGTATGCAGGGGTATACCTAAACATAGATTGTGGGTACTCGTTAGGACCGCCTCGGTCTAACGTGTACCCACAATCTATGTTTTGAGCAAAAATAAGAAAAATAAAAAAAAAAATCAGATTAAAATTTTCAATTTTTAAAGCTGAAACAATCTCTGTTTATTGCATGGGCAAGTTGTCGAAATGAACATTCCGCCAGCTTGACAGTACACATAAACCCCGTGAAAGGCAAGTGTTTGGTAGGTCCGATATGGACGTTTAGGAGCCGTTCTCAATACTTCGTGACCAAGATAATCAGGAGAATTATTTCAACTCTTTTAATGGATATTAACATAATGACGTGGAACGCCACTGGCATTATGATTTAAGTGACTGTTTTTCGTCGAAAGTAAGAATAGAGGAGCCAGAAATCAAAGTAATAAAATTTAAAGTCCCAACATTGACACCAGGTGGGAAATAAAATACATAAAACATAACAAAACATTTTTCCAACAACACACTCGATGAGTAGAATGACTAGCTCTTTCCCAACAAGGTAGCCATTTTGGCTAAGTTTCGACCTAAACGAAAGGCAAGGAGGCGGGCACAATAAACTTAAAATGAATATAAACCACTTTCTCTGGGACACCGATTACGGTTTTTACAGGGGACAACGCCGAAAACCACTTTTCCTGGGGGTCATCCTCGACTTTATAAAGAACGAAAATTAAATTAACACAGTTTTCAACTGGCGAACACGTGTACAAAAAAGGCACAAGGAAAATGCGCAATCAGAAACAAATTCCCACTCCAAAAACCGAGGTTGGGAAAACCTTAATTGACAATTAGGTACTTATACGTAGAAAACATATCAGAGCAGCTATTTCCAAATAGGCGGCTACTCAGATAAGTAACAATACCAACCACATACAGTCACCAGAAATACAGAGATAATTATTATCATTAACCCATATTTGACGAATGGATTCTCCCATCATTATCATTTGGGTGAGTCCACTTTCATTTTAGGGGCTCAGGAGTCAGTTTCAATTGTCATATAAATTTTAGACGAAAATCCTCCTAGCAAACAGAATAGCCCCAGATGGGACGCCGCGTTTTGCGGCGTCACATCTGGGGCTATTCTGTTTGCCTATGTCCCATAAAAAGGACGCCAGACTTATATGAATTAACAGAACCATTTTACTAGGACAGCGAAATTACTATTTATACCCGTACAGCGAAAATTCATTAGCAAATATTAAAACGGATTTGAATAAAATTACTGGTAACACGTGTATTACAAAATGCTGCTGCAATAAAAACCAAAACCTCAACCCAAATAGACGAGGCGGGAAGGACACCATTTCTACTGGTTCATCAAAATGTTCATTCACGAAACTAAACTCGGGGTGGGGGGAAATCAAATAAACATATTTATTTATAATACTGCCTAAATTAACTTGTATTGTCGAAAAGATTTTTTTTAGAAATCAACATTAAACCAAAAGAGAGCAACCGCCCTGGAAAGCCAGTAATGAATTGCAGGATTGGGCATAAATTGTCACCTAACAAAATATATGTGCATGTCGAGATTGTTATACATAGATTGCTACATATAAACGTCCTTGTAAACTTCCTTAATACCCAGGGTGTAGTATGTATTTTTATCAAGGTTATGCTTACGTGCAGGGATGAATGGATTACATTGTTTAGTATTCGTACGACGACCCTGCTCCACAAAGGCCAAACGATAATGTTACATCTTTTATATTATCAAACATGATATTTTACATATTTGACCCTATATTATACTGTTTTAACCTTCATTGATAGATGAACGTAAACCTTGCCTGCTATGAGGAACTTTTAACCCGTTGATTCGTCGCCGGTGAGTTTTGTATTTGTTAATATATGCTTATTCACCGATAAAATAATATTTATATTGTACAATTAAGAGGCAATTCTTCAAATTTTACTGAAAAAAAAAAAGAATATTAGTTGGTGGTATTTTAGATAAAAATTATACATTTCTTCGTTTTTATTTCATATTGCTGTACAGTGTATCCCGCTTTGTCAGTTTTACCCACACTGAATGGCCGAAAAGTTAACTAATATATATAAGGTAACTGAGTGGCCACCTATTGGGAAAATAGCTGCTCATTCGGCTTACGAAATGTTTTCATGGTATAAGTACCTGATTGTTAGTTTGGTTTTTTCCCACCTCGGTTTTTGGAGTGGGAATCTTTTTCTGATTGCGCCTTTTCCTGATCTTTGCCTACTTGTACCTTCATATATATAAGCCTGGCGTCCCTTTTGTGGGACATAGGCAAACAGAATTGCCCCAGATGTGACACCGCAGAACGCGGCGTCCCATCTGGGCCTATTCTGTTTGCACAGAGAAATTTCATCGAAAAATTGAATAAAATTGAAAAATCAATCCTTACGCCCCTAAAGCTGAAAGTGGACTCATCCAATTGATAATGATGGGAAAATCCATTCGTCAAATATGGGTTAATATTCATCCCACCAGGAAAACATGTCCATGCAATGAATACCCCCTAATACCCCACTTTTAGATAGAGTAAGTATAACTGGGATATGCAGGGGTATACCTATTTATCTTATTTTGGGTCAAAATATAGATAGTGGGTACTCGTTATAACTGCCTCGCTGATGTGGTTCTAGCGTGTACCCACGATCTATGTTTTGAGCAAAAATATTAAAAATTTCTCTAGGGAAATTTTAAATCTTTTGAGTTGAAAAAATCTGTATATTGCATGGGCGTGTTTTCGTAATGTGTCTTACCGTTTAAATATGCTTCGGTTTGATCACATCCAAACAGATGGGGATATTCTTTTCCTCTTCAGCCACCGCATGAGAAAACCAACAATCTGCATATCCGAATGCAAAGACACAGATCAGCTGTGCAGTTACAGCGCCTTTGTTTTCATTACACGGATAGTACAATTCCTCCTTTTTAAGCCCAAACCTTCAAGCTTCTAGCCTTTTTCTGTGACTGTACAGCCCGGTTTGTGTCGGACTTGGTCGTAACCCAAATTGTTGGTTTTCTAACGCACAAACTCATTTTGTTGTTTCTATACGTACATAATGATTTATTGTAATTATTTTCTTATTCCAGATAAGTGAAGGCATGTCCTTTTCAACAACCCTGACAAATTGTCTACAATTCTGCAAAGATGCATTGGTGTATTATGTATACTATATTCTATGGCTCTGCCTTAGAACAGTAAATAATACATTTCAAAGGTTCAACAGAAATAGCGATAAGGCTCTGATTGGTCGCATAATATGGAGACGTAAACTTGCTGTTTTTATAAATAATGATCCTAGTGACTTCCTGTGTTTGTCTTATTATTTAGTTGAATCGGACTACGTGCTAAAACCTAATGTTTCTCTGTACTGTGTTAGCAGAGATGAAGCAACTTTTGTTGAAACACCAGAAAATCTTAATCTATACAGCTCTGATGAAAATCCTTTCCTTTATATGGCACAGTTTGATAAAGGCACTCGTGTGATCAGAATGTCAATATCAACGTTTTGTAGCATTGCCAAGACAATTGGAGACCCACGAATGCCAGTCGTGTGGATTACAAGCACGGGTAGATGTGGCTCCACTATCTTAAGCCAAGTATTTGAGGCAATACCAGGGACCCTAACTCTTGCTGAACCAGAAGCCCCTCAGAGTATCGCGTTAATGTGGAAATTTAAACAGGTCGGTCACAGCAAGCTCGAAATGATCCTTCGTGCAGTTATACGCATGCTCTGTAAACCACATCCGGGTATAACAATGTTCTGCATCAAGGGGACGCCAGCTGCGTTGCCCATAATGGCTGATGTTTCTAGGTTGTTTCCTGACATCAAGCATATTTTCTCTTATCGCGACTGTTTAGGGACTGTAACATCATGGTTGGGACTTATGACGGCAACACCCTATACTGTGGCGCTACGTGCTTCTATCGATCACGAATGGTTTGCATCTGTGATTCCGTTAGGTAGAAATCATTTCATTAAATTGCTCATTAATGTACCCAGTAAATTTCATCACGTGTCACTGAAGACGAATACAGTTGGTCTATTTACCCACTTTTGGGCTAACAATGTGTTAATTGCCGGGAACGCTATATCACATCACAAGTCAATTGTGCCAGTTAAATATGAGTGTCTGCTGAATGATCCAATGGGTACGTGTTCCAGATTATTTGAAAACATAGGGATAGACAATAGATATCTTGACATTGTAGTGGAAGTATTTAAAAAGGATTCTCAAAGAGGGACTATATTGAGTCGAAGTCGAGTAGGAGACGACTCCCGGCGGATGATCAGCCAGGAAGACAGATTAGAAATGGATGCAATACTATTACGCTATGGTTTGCCGAAACTGCATGAAGACTTCTGTTTATAACACTGTTGGAACAGTAGGGATCCAACACTGTTGGAACAGTAGGTAAAACTTCATGTTTTTTAATCCAAAACACAAGCTGGGACAAATAATAAGCCAGTGAATTAAGTGAGCAACTTTCTTATTACATGATAGGTGTTCTTTAACGCATGCTTTTGTGGTTTGGTTTCTATTGGAAATGTAAGTTATAACGTATTTATATGATTCATGCAGAAAGGTTGGTGTGGCGGGAATATGGGTCACTGCCGATTGGGTCCTAAAGAAATAGATGGACTGTTTGTGCTTCCAGGCAAAGCTAATAATAAATATCTTGACATTGCAGTGGGCGTATTCAAAAATGATTCACAAAGAGGGAGTATATTGAGTCGAAATCGAGTAGGAGACGACCCCCGGTGATTGATCAGCCCCGAAGACCGATTAGAAGTAGATGCAATACTTTTACGCTATGGTTTGCCGAAACTGCATGAAGACTTTTGTTTATAACACTGTTAGAGCTGTAGGAAAAACGTCTTGCGTGTTTTTATCCTAGACACAAGTTGGAACAAAATAATAAGCCATTGAAGGATCTCGGAAGACTTAATAGGTTTCCCGCCCAAGTTTGAATGTTTCTGGTGGCTTCTGTGTTATTTGTACAGACTATATGTGGCATTCTGTGTAAAATTAATTATTTGATAAACGCAACAACATGGTGGAAACCTCTTGATGTTACATACCCGCAGCATAAATTGGTATCAAAGGGGGAGGGGGTCAGATTTTTTTCAAAAAAAATATTTTGTCAGAAAATATATATATTTTGCCATAGATAGTTAAGAAAATACATCAATATGCTTATTGCAACCTAAAGGCTTGGTGTGTCAAAACGGACGGAGAAGCAGTTAAAAGACTATTGGAAGACTTTGAAGTCACGCGCCAAGGGAGATGTGGCGGAAATTCGTAAATCGAGTAAACGGACGGGCGGTGGTCCAGCAGACTCCGCAAGACTAGATCCTCTGTCTCAGAAAGTTAGTTCAATACTGCCGCAACAAATCCAGGGTCCGAGGTTATAAAACTTTTTTCATGCTCAGCTCAGCTGAGACTAAAATTTATCCTGCTCATAAATGTTAAAATGCCAACAACTGTTGGCATTTTAACATTAATGAGCAAGATAAATTACTAGTGTTTGAGTTTTGAACCTGGATTTTCCACTAATTTTGACTATTTTAACATTTATGAGCAGTTCAAATTTCATGCTCAGCTCAGCTGAGCTTGAAAAAAAGTTTTATAACCTCGAGGTCGGAGCTTTACCAACCGCTACGATGACGACAGAGTTCCATATGTATACACAGGTATGCAAATACTGAAACAAAATTATTGGAAGCCAGACAATCTTCAAAAAGCCACGCCGTGCCAAAGACACCCAGACATGTAAATCTAAGTTATCTGTTGTACCTATAGCAGAACAGAAACATAGTAGGAAGGTACAAATAATGGAACAGGAACATGAATACAAAATGGAAAGCATGAAAATAAAACGAGAAAAGAAACAAGAATTGTTAAAAGAAAACTAATCTTCTTTTAAAATAACAAAAACTTAAAAATGATTTGCCTGGGTCAGCCTCCCAGAAAGTGTGGCAACCATTTTTCTAATGGTTTAATCCTGAAGTAGTTAAAGAAGGATTTGTTAGACCGATTTAACATGGTTCAGAAGTGTCAAATACTTGCTACGCAAGATAATTCGTAAATAAATACATGTATATTACTATTTTAGCTCACCTGAACCGGAGTCTCACAAAGCGAGTTAAGCCAGGGTCCGTCGTTGTCTGTACATCGTTCAACATTTCTAACATTTGATCTTCACCTCCGTGCCATAGCGCAATTTTATATGAAGCAGCTATAGGAAGGGGGAAGAACGTATACATAAATATTCTAAACATAATACATTGATGTAACCAAGCTGACCGCAAAACTCTTCTCTGGAACTGCTAGACGGATTTCAATTATCTGCAAATGACCAAACTATTGATATACGTTTATTGGTATGTATACCAGATCTCAGGTGAGCATTTGCAGGACCACGTCCTCAAGTTGGTCTTCGTACGTACATCTACTCGAAGTGCCCGATTATAAAGTTTCTAAGCGCTTGTCCTCCTTCGTTTCGATATACCCGGGCTACTGGAACAACCTCTGGAGGTTGACATCCGTCGTCATCAGGTACAGGCTCGCCTCGGAGCCGGGTCATGTTATGGAGCACAGAGCATGCTACGATTACCACTAAGCTGGTTTTATGGTGAGCCGCAACTGCTGTCTTAAGCATGGGAATCGGCGTTTCCATATTCCGAAGAGATTTTCTATTTTGACTGATTTGGGACAAATTATTGTTGTAACGCTGCTGTGCGCGGATAATAGGTTGTAACACACAGGTGAGAAGATATGAACGGAGAGGGTAACCATTATCCCATAGCAGCACGCCGCGGTATCCCCAAGATTAAAACGTTGCTCTTACCAAGCTGTTATCAAGATTCTACTGTCACGTGTGCTGCCTGGCCAGCAAGCCACGATATTTGTAAATTTGGAATCATTATCGCATATCGATTGAACATTTGTAGAAAAGTACAATTTTTTGTTTCTAAAAAGCTCTGCATTGTCTTTACCAGGGGATTGAATAGAGACATGTTTACAGTCTAACTCATGAATTCTCTTTGAAACTGGGCTGCTTCAGCTCCAATTGAAAATTTGATGAAGCGCTTTGATGAATGCTATGCATTCTGATACATGTTTTACTAGCCTCGACACAGTACATTCATACCAAATCACGCAGTCCAATCAATAACTGAGCGACGGAACGGAGGGGTTGGTTTAAAGCGTACTTCCGGATAGGTGGGATGAATAAATTGTGTAAACAAACCATGGATAAATGAATCTGCCAGGTAAGATCATTGTTACTCATTTCTCTGTAGATAGTTGTTGTAATATGTGTATGCGCAGTATAAAGTGCATCTCATAAGCTTTAAACTGATATGAAAATGACCTTGCAACACTTCGTAGAAACAGCGTGATAGATGCGCCAAAATCTTATTCGAAGCTTTGTGCCTTACCTGTTCTGTCATGCGACATCATGAAATGACAAGTTTTGGAGGAATTCCATCTAACCTGTGTACAAATTTTGATGATGTCTGACCTTCACAGTAGCCGAATAATGATCTATACAATCCTGAATTAAGATTGGATGCCACATGGCTGATTTTTTCAGGTATACGTAGTTTCTTCGTAGGTGGCATTTGTAATAGGTACCTTTCTTCCGGAGGGGATGGATATTGAAATCTTCAGTAAAGCTGTTTAAAGCATACAAAATACGTTTAACGTTTGTGCTATTGTAATGCACAATGCCTATACGAAGGTTACATACGTTGCTGACTAAAATGAAAAATGAAATATGTTTAAAACCTTCGCGACCAGTTCGCGACCAGTTCGAGACTAGATTGCGACACTTGAAAATTCTCACGACACTCGTGCGACAAAATTCGCAAAACAGTCGCGAGAAATTCGCATGCCAGTGAGATACTAGCTTAAGACCCCTACCTCACTGGTAAGCGACAACTGGAGACTAGTTCGCGAATAGTTCTCGACTATTTCGCGACAAAGATTAACGATAAGACAAACACAGCTTTAACGTTGCATTCACATTGAATGGACATTTATGCGACAAATTCGCGAATTTCGGTCTAATTTTGATAATATACCTCGCGACTGTCGCACGACAGTCGCCAGACATTCGGGAGAGTGTCTCACGACTTTCCCGCGAATGTGGCTTATTTTCATTTTCATTATTACGACAGTCGCGCGACAGTATTGCGAAATATTTTGACGAAAACATTTGCATAAATTTTTTAAACGGAGTGTCTATTGACACCCCTATAAACATGTTTTTATAGTACGCGTGGCAAACGCTTCTCTTTTCACGCCTTGAGGCATATTGATATAGATGAACATAGTCAATTAGTCCAAGTTTATAGAAATGCCTATCGAAAAACTGCTCATCCCCTTTCTTATTAATGTGTTCACTGCAGTTTTAATTTTTATCAAGTTGAAATTGTGCGTGACAAGTAAAAAAAAAAAAATAATAATAATAAAAAATAAAAAAATAAAATAAAATAAAAATAGAATAAAATGCATATCTAAGGTATATGGAAATGCGTGCGCGTGCGTGCATGTGTGACCAAACTGAAAAAAAGGAAGTTGAGAACCCGGATTAACAATGCAATTGTTGTCAATAAGCTGCGTAGAAACCACACTTCTGTTTTCGTTTGTATAATTTAAAAAAAGTTTAAATGTGTGTTGTCTTTTTTGTGGCCCGACTCAGGTGTCATAAAAACTAGAATATCCCTATAATGTTTTTATAGTGCGCATGGCAAACACTTCTCCTTTCACACCTTCTCCTTCTCTTGACAGTAACTTTTTGTTGTAATTATATACACCAAACTTTAAGAAACTGTGACATCTTGAGAAGAATTACAACTTTAATAAATACAATTACGTATTTAGAGAGCAAAGAAAAATAAATGAAAAATAAAATGTGAATTATCGCGGTAGGTGTAGATTGGCATGCGCGTCTAATGACACCTTTGCTATTTAGCTACGTTGTCTCTATACCATCGTAATTGTGAACATTCGAAAGCTCAAAGTGAGCTTATAGTATAGGCATGATCCGGTGTCCGTCCCCGTCGTCGTCCGTCGTCGTCAACAATTTCAGAAAGGTCGCAGCACGTTTACGCGACCAATACGTTTGCGCTTGGCCGATCAACTTGAAATTTTGTGGAGTGGGAATTTCTTTCTGATTGCGCCATTTCCTGATCATTGCCTATTTGTACATTTTTATGTGGGACCTCCTTGTGTAGTGGCATTGAAATTATGTTCGAGATATCTTTGTGACATGACCTAATGGCCACCACGCCCATACATGTATATGGTAAAAACACTTAAAAATCTTTTTCTCCAGAACCGGTGGGCCAATTCCACGAAATATGTAGCATCGGGGACTCCAGCCTATCAAACGTTCAACGCGCGCCTCATACACGCTTGGGGCACGTTACTGAAGCAATCTCTCGTAAAACTGGAACGCGCATGTAGCGTATACTGCGTTTACACTATGTTCCCGGCGGCCCCGGCAGCCCCGTTTGCCCGAAACGTAGCGTGCCGTGGAATTTTGGTCAAATATTTATCTGTTTTCAAGATCTATTACGTCTTTTTAAGTTTTCTTACGTTGCATTACGATATCCGTAACAAGCCGTGGTAGCGATAAGCCGGTGTGTCACGGAGGCGCTAAGGTACGTTACGGTTGTCCACGATCTATCATGATTATTCTGTTGCGATCGGTTTCGTTTTGACCCTGAAGTCACACGTTTTTTTTTTCCCTTCTGTCAAGGTCAGCTACGGACGAAATATAAACACCATGCAATTTAAAGCGTTTTATGTGCCTTTTATATAACAATAAGTCCTTTGAAATACTAACAACCGCGCTCATCTACAACCGACTGCAGAGTTGATTAAAAAAGTTCGGGATTTTATTTCTTCTTCAATGGCATAGTGCAGCGCATGGTCTCTATTGTTGTATTAACTATTGTTTCGCTACGTACTGTTACGTTCTGTCACGGCGTGTTACGTTCAGCCCGTTTTATCACGGCCCATTACGTTTCTCATTTCCGCCGTGACTGCCGTGGTAGATTTTTAAACTGTCAAAACATTTGCCACGGTGTCAACGGTTATCCCGGCGTGCTACGTTTGCCTATCCTGTTCCCCTGCGTTGCCTCACGTTTATCCCGTTTTGATCACGGTTGTCTGAAACGTGGCTGCCGTGACCGCCGGGAACATAGTGTAAACGCAGTAGTACACTGTCGTTCCTAGAACGTGTACCAAACGCGTTCAAAGCGTCTTCTACGCGCATGTAACGCGCTTGGACCTTATTCGAGACGTATAAGACACACGCCCGCGACATGCCGGGCTTCGAGAAAATTTAAACATGCTTAAAAATCTTTTGAGTTCAAACACGCGTGGAACACGCACCGACCTACAGGGACATTTATCAACGTACACCAAGCGTACAAAACGCGCATGTATCGCATTTCTAACGCGTCTCTGACGTGCCCCTGACGTACGCTGGATTTTACAATATTGTCAACACGCCCGGTGTGCTTTTGGCTTATACACTAAAGTGTGACTGATTTAAATCCGTATTATCAACATATACTGAGTACACACACAGGTCGTTCGCAGTCTCTTGCATTAGATACAATGGCTTCATCTTGACCAGCTGATTTACAACTATAAAACTATTTAAGCAATTTGCCAAATAAGTCGCCAAATTAACTTTTGCCAGGCGTCTGGTAATAGCAGATACACCGAAAATTTGCTATTGACAGACGTCTGGTAATAGCACATTCACCGAAAATTTGCTATTGACAGACGTCTGGTAATAGCACATTTACCGAGTATTTGCTATTGACAGACGTCTGTCAATAGACTCTTCCTTTTTTAAACCTGTTTAAAAACTTCGCGACCAGTTCGCGACTAGTTCGCGACACATGAAAATTTTCAAGATACTTGTGCGCCACTCGCACGAATGTCGTGCGAAAGCCCGCGACAAAATTGGCAAACAGTCGCTTGAAATTCGCATGCCAGTGAGATTCTAGCTTAATTGAATTTTTATTTCATTTTGTCGATTTCACCTACAGTCATTTCATGGCCCATGCCGAAAATATAAGGGCATATTTTAATGATTTATGGTTATAACTTCAAACACCTGTGCGAAAACTTGCCCATGCAATACGCAGACATTTTTTGACATGTAAAAATTGAAAATTTCACCAGGAAAATTTGATTTTTTTTAATACTTTCCTCAAAACATAGATCGTCTCTGGGGCTGTTCTATCGAGTACCCACAATCTATGTTTTCGACAAAACATTAGAAAAATAGGTTAATCCCTGCATACTCCATTTTTACTATATACAAGCGAGAAACAATGTGTTATTTATATTACGGACATGTTTTCCTGATGAATTATGTATATTTATGACATTGGTATAAAAGAACACACATTGCTGAACTTAAAACAGACTATTACAGCTCAAAATACACATTTACCTATTTTTGCAGTAATTTGTTCCGCACTAGTCATTTGTATCTACTGGGGAAAACGAGGCCTACGTGCCAGGATTTAAATTCTGATGTGCCGGGGATGTGCCGTGGGCTTACTTTAGTGCACGTACATGCAAATTACTAAGCCTCTCTCGAATATATTGTTTGTCATAAGAACAACTTTCAGATGTTGATTCTCATTATTGTCATCGTTCAGGTCCGGGCCTTGGGATATAACCACAAATTTGACCCACATTGCCTGGATTTTATGTGGATTTTAAAACTTTAAAAGTGTATACAGACTCTACTTTCTGAACGTTTTGCTCAATGACAGAAATCTTCATGTACATCCTTTTAAGTGATTGACGTAAATTGTCACGTGATCGATCTCAAAGCAACAGTCAAGCCATCAGGAAAACATGTCTATGAATTGTATACCCCATTGAACCCCAATTTTATACAGTAAAATTGGGGACTACAGTGACATACCTATTATTCTTACATTTGATCCAAAACATAGATTGTGGGTACTCGTAAATTGGGGATTACAGGGTTATACGTATTTTTCTTCAATATTTGATCCCTAACATACATTGTGGGTACTCCTTAAAATCGCCTCGGCGAGGCGGTTGTACGTGTACCGACAATCAATGTTTTAGCAAATATATTATAAATATTTTTTCTACGGATTTTTTCTTCAATTTTTACACCTGAAAAAAATTTTCTGTATATTGCATGGGCTTGTTTTGGTAATGATATGCTCTGAGCCTTTGCATGTGAAAACCAACACTTTTGTTTCCGATCATGTCCGATAAAAACCGACCTTTACAGTCACACAATCAGCCTAGAGGTTTAAATATCGGATTTAACAAAATTGTAGATTTGCCCATTGATTGTAGGTTTGCCCCCTCCCCCCACCCGCCCCGTCCAAAAATAATATAATAAAATTTAAACGAGCGAAGATGCCACATTTCTGAAATATGACAAATAGCTACAAGATCTTCCCATTCATTATTTCCCGTCGCTGTTTCGTAATTACCCGAACCTCACACGGTAGTAGAACGAGATACCGAATTTACTTTCCTGATCTAAGTTCAAATGATTTTATCAGAACCTTTGTTGTTGTTTTTACAATGAGAAAGGATAATCCTTAGTTAGTGTTTATGCGTTTCAAATTGAATCTAACATGCATCTGGGGAGTGGGGTGCCTTATATCTAGAACTCAGGGGTCAGGATTGAGAAAATACCTACCTTCGCCGTGCTGTGCCCATACACAAGACACTTTACTCTCCTCCATGGAACTGTGTAGCATCAAGGAATCAGTGGTTTCGTCCCGACATGACTGAAATACCTGTTAACTTGGACGAAAACCCATAGCCACATCAAAATAACATTAATGAAACAAGAATGCCCCTCCGTAAAAGTATACGTATACTCAACCCCTCCATCGTAGGAGACGACGTAATTCATTTATATCAACATATTTTCAAAATGTGGGGCTGTAAACAAAAATAGTAATTTAAAGTATACAATAATACGCAGTCGAAATAGCACTTACCTCTTCACAATTGATTGCAAAATACCGGAAAACAATCTGGCCAAAATAATGACGTAGTCTGATTTCAAACCCACAATTTTCACGGGCTGATTTTTACTGGCGCATATTTGCGTGCTGCATGAGACATGACTGCAACATAATTTTTATACCAGAACGTGCAGTGTGATATAACCGTTTGTATGCGCTATATCGTTTGGATCAAAAATAGCAGAGAATGGGTTTAAAAACGACATTTTCGTCGTAAAAATGCAAGTACCGTCTCTAAAATGGGTGTATTCTTTTCCCACCCGCTCATTATCGAACTATAGATTGGACTGCGTGCAAATGAATCGGCGACAAGTTTCAAAATTTTCCCGTTGCATTAAATCGTAAGACTACGAGCACTTGTAAAAGTAGAGAGACGCTGTTTCCTTTCATTTGTATGTGAGCAAGAGGGCAGTCCGTCATTTCGTTAAGAGCTATCACAGTTGCTTTTGTAAAGCGAAATCTTGCAATGAATTCACTATCATCATAAATAGAAAGTGGATTTGTTCTGTCCCTTATAATTCGTTCCCTTTGCAACATTTGAAATGTATCCAAAATAGCGCATGTATTCCATTTTCATTATAAACTAACAAATATTTAGATTAAAAAGTAAGTATAATTCGATTATGTAAACATGTCATGGCAAAGGTCACTTTGGTTCCGTGTTCCGTTAACTTAATATGTAAACCGGACAAAGTTGGTCACGGATTGTTGGTCAACAATGCACGGATTATAAGATTACGCTTGAGCAACGTTACATACATAGCAGGATTGACTGAGAAACGCTCAACCACGGATCATCAATACCGCGGATCGACTGTGCAAGCCAATCATATCTTGGCCAAGAATTTGTAACGGTATTTGAGCATTGGTCTTTATGCCGTATACCAATGAACTACAGGGGTATTACTGTCATGCATTTCAAAATTGTACAGCGCATTGATAAACAACAGACTTACCACGTATCTAGAAGAAAATGAAAGACTTTGTAAGGTTTGTCAGAGTGGCCAAGTAGAGGACGAACTACATTTTCTTTTTAAATGTTTTTATATGATGATTTGAGAAATCATTTGCATTCAACCGTCACAGATACGGACTCATTCTTACTTTTATCGGACGCTGATAAGCTCAAAAACTTAATGAATAATTACCCAAGACAAATAGCCAAGAATCTCAGGAATGCCTTTGAAAAACGTAAAAACTTCCTATATGTAAATAGTTAAATCATTGTTCTATGTTGAATTTAAAAATATTAGATTGAAGTGACTTATAGGTCCATTGGGCCGGGTACATATATGTTTTTTCAAAACTGTTTTGTATATTATGTATTGTACATGTCACTATAATAAACAACTACTTACTTACTAGTCTTACTTACGTATGCAAGTCGATGACCGTGGAGTCAGATTTATCGATGGCTAACCACCCGATTAGAATTGGTGAGCAAGCGGCCATTAAAGAAAATACATGACCTAACTTTATTCAACGGTAAGCGACCTAAACCATTTAGCGATGGCAAATATGACGCTGTTCAAAGCCGCAAACCAAGGGTTTTAGGGCATCTAAAGCATTAAAACATCAATAAAACATGTCCGTGAAATGTATACCCCCTTAAATCCCACTTTTATATATAAAAACTGGGGTTTACAGGGGTATACCTATTTTTCCTATTTTTGCTCCAAAACATAGATTGTGGGTACTCGTTAAAACCGCCTCGCCGAGGCGGTTCTAACGTGTACCCACAATTTATGTTTTGAGCAAAAATAAGATAAATATCAAAATAATTCTACTGAAAATTTTCATTTTTTTACAAATTTGAAAATCTCTGTGTATTGCATGGGCATGTTTTCGTAATGAAAACTGAGACGGGATTATTCAATTGCAATTGATAATCCTATGTAGGCCAATGTTTCACCATTCATGGAGATTAGCCCGTTATTTTGACCTCTTTTGACCCTCTTTCCTTGAATGAAAATATCACACAGAACCATATAAATAATCAGTTACTTGTTTAAATTTCCTCGTTGTGCAGATCAAAATATTTATTTTACCTCCTTATTACATGATAGGCAGACAAATGAATAAACCATCGAACCCAAACAAGACAAATTGCATATCAGGTTTTTGTTAATTCTCGCAGGGGGTCGGTTAGAATTACTTGCGTATTGTGCACTACATTTTAATAACGCATTTTTCCTTTCATAAATATGTATATAGTAAAACAAAGTGCGTATCAAAATAGTTTACCAATTTTAAGTTGCTGTCCATATACTGTACAATGTACCAACTGCATTTTGTACGATTTTACGTGATTTTATACATGTAACAATATAACATATCAACGATTCACCAAATATGGTCAGACGTCTGGGTGTGCATTACGTTAGGGACAAAGTTTCAATGAGACGAACAGGCTTGTAGTCAACCGAGTCTAGTTTCTATTGAGCCTGACTGTCATCATGAAAACATGTCCGTGTAATATATACCCACTTGAACCCCACAATCTATGTTTTGAGCAAAAATTGAGAAATATCAAAACATTTCAGCTAAAAAATTACAATTTTTAAAGCTCGAAAAAAATCTTTGTATATTGCATGGGCACGTTTTCGTAATGTTTCTGAGCCAGACTCACAAGATGAGTTTATAGTCAGTAGTCCTTCGCGCACACTTTTTAATTTTTTTACATTCTTCTCAGACACCACTGGGCGTATTATTTTTTCCTGTTTAATTATGACTCCATGGGTAAGGAGAGCGAATCTTTAGATACATGCTCAACATGGCCTCCATTCTCACAGACTATATTTCATCGTCTTTCATCCTATTGGCCGATTTTCATTATACTCAGTTCGATGCATTTGGGACTACAGCTCATCAACATTTTATATATAAAAAAACAATAAACATGCTATAGCCTTGACTTATTTCATTGCAATGTCAACGTTTTAATTGCTTGTTGAGTTGTCGCTTTGCGTCCCAGTCAAAAGCTATGTTCATGTCGAGACGTTGCCTCCATTTTATGGGAAAACACACAAGCAGGTATGTGGGCATGCGAGGTAAAGGAAATTTCATGGTCAATAATCATTCCAAAGTCAGGCGCCAGTTTAACGTGCACGGGGTCATATGCCATCTGGTACGTGTATGGAAACTTTCATTATGTAAAATAGGGCGAGTGTCTTGATTGTGGATAATATCTGATTCTTGTACTCGTTTATTGACTGATTACATACATATGGTCAGATTATGTCTTGTATCTAGCGTTTTTGTTTCGTTCCATTTATCTAGTATAGTTTATGCAACCAACAGCTGTGCAAAGCCCTCATATCCCTCCCACACTATTTGTTTATTTATCAAGTTTAAGTTTACAAGACATTGGCATACATGACAACATAGGAATTTAAGAATTCCAACCCAGTTGGAAGCATTACGTAAAACCCCGAAAAATCACGAACGATTTGATTGGTGCTTATACGAGACGGGTAAGATGGTTATATAAATATTCCAAACAATCCGAAGAAAGTTAAATTTGGTAACGTCGTGTTCATGATTTAAAATGGCAGGAATATATATTCACGTCTATATTGTGATAGCTGGGACTTTAACAGTGGTTCTTGCAGTGGGTTCAGCACTATGTAAGTTAATAATACGTAATAATTTATAATAAGGATTCAGTTTATATTTATTGAATATTACTTAAATTCAACACGTATCTAACATGCGGTCCTCAAGAGCAGAAGAGGAAACAAAGTTATGGATGTGCGCTTAAATATAGGGAATGTTTTCTTGTTAACCAAAGTCCTAAGAGGGGGGAATTCACTGGTTTAAAACGATGTGCACGTATACGTATTTGTTTATGTATTCAGTTTCAGTGTGTGAGGACAAAGTTTTGTGCAAACTGTACGGTCAGTCAATATTTTATTTATTTATTTATCTATTTATTTATTTATTTATTCAGCTTCAGTGTGTGAATTCAAAGTGTTATGCAAACTGTACGGTCAGTCAATATTTTATTTATTTATCTATTTATTTATTTATTCAGCTTCAGTGTGTTAATTCAAAGTATTATGCAAACTGTACGGTCAGTCAATATTTTATTTATTTATTTATTTAGCTTCGGTATGTGAAGACAAAGTTTTGTGCAAACTGTACGGTCAGTCAATATTTCATTTATTTATTTAATTATTTATTCAGCTTTAGTGTGTGAAGACAAAATTTTGTGCAAACTGTACGGTCAGTCAATATTTAGTTTATTATTTATTTATTTATCTTCAGTGTGTGAAGACAAAGTTTTGTGCAAACTGTACGGTCAGTCGATATGCACGGACCAAACATACTATGAGTGGCGACAACACAACTGTCCGAAATACTGCGGCACTTGTGTAACAGGTACAATTTTTAAATTTGTTTGTCAGTTCGATATGCAACAGTCTTGACACTATGGTAACATTCTCTA
The DNA here is from genome assembly GCA_964017185.1 of Rugalucina vietnamica. Lineage (NCBI taxonomy): Eukaryota > Metazoa > Mollusca > Bivalvia > Lucinida > Lucinidae > Rugalucina > Rugalucina vietnamica. Next base: position 46,152,839 of record OZ024879.1, read on the forward strand.
TCTCTTTCACTTTTATCAGAAACGATAATCTGTTAGAAGCATTAACATATGTTTAAATGCTTAACAGCCAAACTTATTCAGCATTTTAATTGATTAAGTAATACAAGATAATTATGTTTTTATTGATAATGAAGCTGTACACATCATAGTTTGAATCATTCTTTCTGAAGGAACTGTAGGGAGTGGTGCCCCGACAGTCCGCGACTCCCCAGATGTGAGAAAATTACATGCAAAATACAACTGTACACAAATGTAAGTCAGGGAAATTTGATTCGATTGAGGGGAAAAATCAAGTAAAAAGGCCGGGAATTTTACTTTGCTCAAATTGTGGACAACCTGTGCGACAATACTTTTATGGGATCAGAGTTATATATCACAAGATGAAAGGTACGGAAACGATAATCCGTTAGAAGCATTTAATCATATTTGCATCCTCCGCTTGTTGTTCTGACTCGAGTTTATTGTCTCTGGTCCGAAGAAATATTGGACGTTAGCCGTCCGGATCGTCGACGGCTTCCACTCGGTTTTTGGAGTGGGAATCTTTTTCTGATTGCGCCTTTTCCTGATCTTTGCCTACTTGTACCTTTCCATGTTGGATAGGGTGTTTTCGTACCATCCAACATGTGAATGATTTATCGTTCCATTATATTTTCAGACCGACCACTAGGCGTTGGGAAAATGATGGAGGCCGGACGTAAGTTAAATAATTGTTGTCATATATCAGTGTACGTTTATGCTTTTGTTATCGCATACAGTGAATATTGTGGGTATTTGGACCAAACTTCACAAGATCGATCAAAGTAGCACCGGCCCATCAGCAACTGAGCATCTCACTATGAAGAAAAGAGAATCCGTGAAGCTGAAAGAAATTACAGAGATCGCACAGCTAGAGTCAACAGGATCATCAGTTTAAGATTTACAACACACGGTCTTGCTCTACTTGCAACTGACTGGTTAGAATTAAAATTGGCTTAGCCAGCCAAAAAAGAACTCGTCAACACATCTGCACAATCTTGTTATGATTAAGAATACCGAGAGACGATGAACATATTATTTATACTTCTTTTCTTTGAAATGATTTTTTTTTTATTTTTTTTTTTTTTTTATTTATTTATTTTTTTTTTTGTTATGTGTTTAAGCCCCACCAGCACATTTATTTATCATGACGGCAAAGTCTATGCATTTCTTAAATGTTTGATAAAATCTCACATACCCCGCCCGATCTTGTATTATAGCTACTTGTCGAGATGCAATAGACGATTGTGCCCAGTATGGTACCAAGCTGTGCGATGATGTGAAATTCTACAACTGGGTAAACGAGAACTGCAGGGCCCATTGCAATAGATGTAGTAAGTATACTTATCCGCAAAAGAAACGCGAAAAATTTATGAAACCCATTTTCTTGAAAAGGACCCTTTTGATGGAGTTTTGAGTCATATGGCTAATGAATTATTACAGTAAGTAACAAGCGACTAAAATAGTTTTGTAGCATGTTTCATTATAACGTTACAATGGCGTTTGTGTACGAGCTCGTGTATTACAAAATGGCATGTTAAACATTCTTGATAAATGCGATTTGAAACCGGGTGGCATGTAGTAAAGGCCGGATGTCTATACCAACTAAATAGTTAAAAAAAAGAGTTGAAAAAATACCGCTTGTCAATGTTCCCAGTGGTCGCGTTTATCTGTTGACGTCAGTCTAATGTTTTAAAATCGTCATTATGGTTCACTACAGACACATTATGACATTTCATATCGCGCTTCTCTAGATGTTAGTTCAGTGTGTCAACAGCTATTTTATGGCAATGAAAGATTTTGCGTACGTCTATTACTAGATAGAAAACGGCAATTTACGCCAAAATAAAAAAGTCGCCACGCACAAGAAATAAGCGTCGAATGAGGCATTTGATTTTGTCTCACCGAGTTTAGATACATTTTGCAAGATAATTAAACGTGTCATAACCCTTTAGCTTTGGAAATGGGGGATAACGAATGTTTTTCGCGGTAACGTGACAAGCGTTGGTCTTAACGACAAGATTTTCAAATTGTGTGGCAACAACTAACGGGACTATCAAAATTCATATCACTAAAGTAAATTTTGGTGTTATAGAAAAATATTTTTCCGCGCTTCTTTTGCGAATAAGTATATATTAAACTCTCATTGTCTTTGCATGCTTCCATGTTATGATCATTGCTGTAACGACGGGGTTTAATTCTTTGTCCCCAGTTAATGCAACGAAAAGTGGTTTATCTTCATGATACGACTATTTATTGTGACTGCCTCTCTGTTGTGCTCGTTGCCTTTGGTTTGGTTGAAACTTAGCCGGATGGCTACCTTGTTGGGAACAAGATAATCATTTTGCTTTCTATTGAGTGTGTTGTCGGGAAAATGTTTTGCTATGTTTTATGTATTTTCTTTACCACCTGGTGTCTATGTTTGGACTTTAGAGTTTAATTGCTTCGATTCCTGTCCCGTCTATTCTTACTTTACACACGCGAGCTGATCGGGTGGCACTTGTATTTGTGCAATGAGTCCGAATATTGAAAGTTTCCATATATATGTTATATATGAGCCTCTGTGTGTGAAGCCAACAATTTAGTTTCCTCACCAGGTCTGACACAAACCAGCCGGTACAGTGACAGAAGCAGGCTAGATAGTTTTAATATATGATACAAAAGTAAGAGGGATGGTATTATCTGTGTAGGGAAAACAAAGGCGCCGATCAGCTGACTGCAGAGCTGATCTGCGACTTTGATTTCGCATATGCAGAGTGTTGATTTTCTGGTGCAGCGATTAAATTATTATAGATTTCGAATTTGAAATCTTTCATTCAACATGTTCAATGTACATATTCAACCGTGCAAAACTTTTGACATTAAATTGCCAAATGACTTGTTTCACACTGGTAAACCAACGCGATTGAGAACATCAGATGCTGATGAAATGACAAAACGAGACTAGGGAAAACCGCATTCGTTCGAATTAGCGCCCATGCTCCAATATTTGCACGCCCTGGTCGTTTCTGAAAATCATTTGCATAAGCGCAAACTGAATGACTAGCATATTGGTATATCACACACCTTTAACAAATTTATACCACATCTGCATGAAAACTAAATCTTCAAAATGGTTGGAACACTTAAATGATGCCTACATTGATAATTTGACTGAAAGTGTTTTGAGAAGTTAAGGACACTGTGCGCTAAATAGAACGAATACGGTGTGTGCCTTCCGAAAGCAACTTCCCACGGACCATACAGATGCTCGGCAACTTGTTCGCAGACAGGAATTTTATATCATACAGCTGCACATAATCCCCACGAGGGGGTGATGCAGTATAGATATAGATAGATTTTGATTCAATTTGCGTTGTATGTTTGTATTCGTGCGGCTAACCTTTATTTGTTCTTGTGTTTGTTTATTTCAATAGACAATGCATGTGAAGACAAGGTGTCCAACTGCAAAGACTACGGTGACGACCTGTGTACAGACCTACAGTACTACAACTGGGTACAGATGCACTGTAAAAAGTACTGCGCTAGATGTGGTAAGATTACCCACACACACAGTAAATTACTACTATCCGATTCTATGGCGGTAGTACAGTTGTTGTTTGCATAGACGACTACTAATAATTCAAAGATGCATGGTATTAAGGCTTTATCATTTTTTGCACGAACAGATTTATAACGGTAAATAAATGCAATCTTAGAGGCGAATTCTTACACTTGGGATAGCGTTGCACATTGAAACAAACAATAATATCTAAAAGTTTGCAGTGAATACGTCATACCTGTAAATCCTAAAACGCGGGTGTCGATATTGTTTGTTCATAACGGTTTTCATAGATCTGTAAACGACTTATACGTAGAGTGACAATCTATGTCGATCGAAGTAGACTTTCGTCACAGATTTACCGTTGTAAATATGAATTACACGCCTGTCCCTATTGGTCAAATACATTCATTTCATTCAAATATACCTGTAACGAAGTCTAATACGATCGTCCGCGATCTATACAGCTGTAAGATGTGGTTAAAAACAAACAATAAATGACTATCCGTTCTGGAGCGGTTGTGTTTTTCAAGAGCTGTAAATGTCTCAGATGAGGCATTTGGGCAGTGCGATATCATAAAGTGTTGAGTAATGCCTAGATAGAAACGCCCAAGTTGTATATAGCTTGCCGAAATGAACATGTATGTGTTGATTTGATGTCACAGACAGTGAGGTCAGTTAAATGTAATGATATGTTCAATTTCATGAAAAATATCTTGATTATCTTATTCTTTTAGCATATCGAGACGGAAAAACAGTATTTTTTTCTAGGTGAGCAAGGTAACTCACTGCACAGGTGGCTTCGTCTGGACTTGGACTGAAAACTGTTGAATGGGACGATAAGCGTTTACTTGCATCTTATGCTAATGAAACTAAGATTGTTTTCTCCATTTGCAGGTACCTAAAGCGATAACCATACAGAGGTGTGAAAATCCCATACGGACAAATGCTTGACGTGTTCTCTGTACAGCAATAGTTCATCATTTCAACTGTAAATATCCATCAGTGAAACGGGCATCGCTTCATGCAATGAAACGCAGGAGCAGAGCGAAGCATTCGCGACCACTGAAATTACGGACACAAAGCATGTGCGGTTCAAGAACTTTTTACACCAGATGGAACCCGCCGAAAAGGGTTGTTTTAAATTAAAGGCAGGGAGTCCAATCCAAACAATGATCATTTAAGTAAACATTTCTTAGTTTAGACTGTCTGGACCCCGATTGTCTCTCTAGGCCAATGAGTGCAATGCGTTTCTCATTGTATCAATTGCATTCATGTCAGTATAATTTAGGCCTATTAGTTAATTACAATTTCATACGCTTGTCTGGTCAAGTAACTTGGCTGTAGGTTTTACATAATACAACCTACACACGATTAATAGATTGTTGATCAGATTCGGTTTTTGGATTCGGAATTTCTTTCTGCTTGCGCCCTTTCCTGATCATTGCCTTCTTGTACCTTTTTTGTAACAATTTGCATTGTAAATCCATCGGTATAGTGGAGGGTCACCACTTCGTGTGATTTGCATCACTTGTTTGCATATTAGTTTAATATCGTCTTTTGCTGAACTTAAGTTTCTTAATGTGTAACTCATAATTTTCTTTTGAAACTGTACATATATAGATCACAGTACTTTTAATGTTCTGCTATCTGTGATATAGTCTCTTGTAGTTTTTAGACTCAAGAACGGTTTGATGTATTATTGTATGTTTTATGTGTAAATATGTTTTTGTAGACCCCATCAAAGTGAGACTTTAATGAACAATTAAACCTAAACTGAACGCATGCTATATCATTATGAAACCTATTTCGGATTATGTAGACAGGTGAAGATCTCCTCCTGTCCCTCAACCTCCATGATCCTATTCTCCTGCTTACGGGTATGCACCCACAGCAAACAGGTGACCCCTATACTGACCGGGTTTTACGGCTCCGCAAGAAGCTGGACGGCCGGCCTATTCTAATCCGGGTCCGGCACGGGCAGAAACCACATAGAGAGATACAAGTAGGCAACGATCAGGAAAAGGCGCAATCAGAAAAAGATTCCCACTCCAAAAACCGAGGTGGGAAAAAACTAAATTAACTATCAGGTACTTATACCATGGAAACATATCGTAAGCCGAATAAGCAGCTATTTTTCAAGTAGGTGGCCACTCAGTTACCTTAACTTGACTAAAAATATGAAAACATACATATGGCGCTTACAGCACAAAAATTTTAAACACCAAGACATAAAACAAAAAGAACCATCACAGAAGTATTGCCTTGGAACGATCAGTAATATAAAAGTACTGGCGGACTTAAATCGATTTTACATGGCCAAAACCTCACCCTCAGGTTTTCTTGTAATGCGTACAATTACACATCTCCCGAGCCATCAAGGTCTGCTGGCATCACTTTTATGGGACATAGGCAAACAGAATAGCCCAAGATGTGTCACATCTGGGGCTACTCTGTTTGTAGGCAAACAGAATAGCCCAAGATGTGTCACATCTGGGGCTATTCTGTTTGCTAAGAGAAATTTCATCGAAAAATGAGAGAAAATTGAAAACTCACTCCTGACGCCCCTAAGAACAGAAGTGGACTCACTCAAATGATAATGATGGGAAAATCCATTCGTCAAATATGGGATAAATAGTATACCAATGCTTCGACATCCGTACGTCGTCTGTCCACTAAATTCGAAGTCTTGTACTCTGAAACCGCATGAGCGATGACAGTCAATCTTTATTATATAGAGCCAATATACGTGGGATTATCAAAAATTACGTGGACTTTTCCCATAACTTGACAACGATTCAGGCAAACATATTCAAATTTTAGCTGACGATAAACTTGCTTAAATCAACTGTATTTGGAAAGTTTGGTTGATCTAAAGTGTTTTATTAGCGGTTGGTGATGGTTTTACATACCCCACCCTCCCCGTGGCGGAGCACGTCAGAAATGACGTTAAGCTATGCACTGCAGTTTCGCATTTCATTTGCGTTTTCTTCAAAACGGTTTTGCAGATCACAGCCAAACGTACCATGTGACTTAAAGAATCCATAAGAAAACAATTTATGCTTGCTCAAAAATTACGGTGGACCGGTTATGCACCTACGTTGATTTGCTAAGGCATACATGTTTGCTTTTTAGGAACTTTTACGCGATGTCTGAATTTCATGCAACACAAATCAACCGGCAATATTGTGCAATTTCCAGTTTGAAAAAAATCCTAATTCATATTAGCCGGTAACATTTCATGGTCCTTTGATAAAGCATTACAAATGAAACATTGCATGCAGGTTTGAACAAAAAAGTACCAAAAAAAGTATCAAAATTCCTATCCGTCATTTAAAATGTTTTAACGTCTAAATCAAAATGTTAAAAGTCAGCATCAATATGCCCAGTCCCAGTTTATTCTCAAATCAAGGCAATACATTAATAATTTTATACAGATTGGTAATTTTACCATGCTGCAATAGTGGACAAAATTTTTAAGATACTTTGAGCAGTAAACCTGTAAAAATCCGTAGCCCTAAAAAGGGCTTTTTGTGGTTCAAAATCAGTGTTTTTGCGTTGACGTCATTGACGTGATCGGTGTGCTCCAGGATGGCGAAAGTGGGTGTTTTCATTTCTAAATAATTTTGTAACGGATGAAGGGATTGTAATGAAATTTTGCACACTAATGCATATTACATGGGTCCATGTGGATTGAAAGTTTGGGTGGAGTCGAGTCATATAATCAGAAGTTATGGGAAAAGTCCACGTAATTTTTGATAATCCCTCGTATGTATTAGGTATTGGTAACGAAAGTTTATTTGCAAAATCCAGATCTGATGCAAAAATCTTCTCCAGAATACACTATTTGTTTCATGATGTTCCTGATCGATATCTCAGTAGATGTTAATTACAAACAGGGACAGTAGATTTACAGGGATATGACACTTCAGTACTGCTATTATCATTTTCCAATGTATGTGTGACTTGGAGTCAGGCTAGGTTTTAGAATATGCCCAATAGGTATTTACATGGAGAATAAGTAAGAAAAGATGTGTTTATAGTTGTCAGTTTCTACGAACTACTCCTTCTTCTATATTGCATTTTTATTCAAGCAAAACATGTCATCTGTTTAAGCACATATTGGGCTGTTGTTTGATGTCAAGTTTGAATATATACACCAAAACTTACACCTAAGCCATCTGTATAAAAATGACGAAAAATTGTTTTCTTCCAGAAGAAGTTTTTTTGCCTCTTTTGTAACAGCCATTTTATATAAAAGTATTCACTCAATCTATTTGAATTTTATATCAAACAGCACTGGGACAGTTCATATTTAGAATGGTATATTTCTTTTTAAGTAATGTTCAATATGCTTGTAGGAGTATTTTGTAAAACACAGGCAGTGTTTGGAATATTTTGCCTTATTAAATTGCATAGTCAATTATTGGAATACCTGTCCACGTAACGCAAAGGACAACGCAGTATACACGGATTGCAATCCTTTGGTTTCGGTCTTCAACAGAAACCTAGTTCTCTTCGTATGACAAATTTCAAAATAAATAATAAAAGCAGTGCTCAGAAATACCTGTACTTTAAGCAAAGACAGGCTTTCCTGGAAAGGAAAAGCGTTTGTTCGTCACTACCGGGTGCTGAACTGTCGTCGGACAGGGAGTTCATGAGATTGTTTTGTAGACCAGTCGAGCGACATGACTATGTCAATACCACATCCTGTCACTAAAAAGAGAATGCATGAACTACAAAATGCACTTGAACAACTTAAGTTACGACAAATTTCAAAACAGAAGCGCTACAATACTGAACGAGAACAAACGCAAGAAACAGTGAAATTCCATGAATTTAATTCAGCTTTGTTCGGTTGAAAAATGCGGACCTCGGAAAAAGGAATAGGCAGTTGCATCAAGGGTTCGACGCTGTAATGATAATAATAATAAATTCTTTATTTAAAGAGGATGACATATTAAGCAAATGAAATATATGTATCGAATGAATGAGTGGTGCAATGGGACATAATGTATTTTTATGTTTTGTTTGTTAATACTTCCAATAATAGGAAACTTCAGTTTTCCTGGTCTGTACATTACATTTTACACTGCTTATTTTTGTACCACAAAACCAACATTTTGCCTAATTATGCGAAAACAAAGGAGTAGATTACCGCATCGATGCCTTTGTTTTTCGCAACACGTAGTGCATTTCCTCTCCTACTTTCATTCAAATTTTCTAGTCCTGGACTCAGACGTTGTCGGAAACCCAAAGTGTTGGCATATGCAACAACAAAGGCGCAGATCAGCTTCACAGTACTGCGAACGTGACTTCGCAAATAATGCCAGCCTATTTAAGCTCTGACAAATATAACCTCCCATAGTTTGATGCCTCATTGAATATAGAAGCATGATAATATTTGAACAAGATAAAACAAGAATAATGTTGACAACATCCCAAACATTCTTTATGCCAAGTGACACTTAAATAGCAACCGCAGATATTGCAAGTCATGTAAGTCCAGAAAGTTAAAATATTTATATCTGATGTTTCTGCATGCTTTAATCACAAAGGTATTCGAACAAAAATTTGAGCCGCATTGTGAGAAAACCAGATTTTGCCTATGCGAAAACAAGGGCGCAAATCAGCTTCGCTGTAACTGCGAAGCTGAGCAGCGCTTTTGTTATCGCTACACGGATAGTACAATTCCTCTTCTTCTTTAATCCGGAATTTCAATCTTCTAGCCTGCTTCTGTAACTGTACAGACCAGTTTGTGTCGGACCTGGTCGGAAACCCCGAAGACCGGTTTTCTCGCGCCACCGGTCAGATAATGAATAATGATGGACCTGTCAGCATTCAAAATGTCAAATGGAAATGTAATCTAAACCGATGCTTCGAATGGTGAAAATTATAATTTAAGTTCTATATTATTCATACTTTAATCAATCTCCAATTCACATATCCAGGAAAATGATATTCAAATTACCATGAATATGAGATACACATGGTACACAAACGCTTCATCAGGAAAACATGTCCGTGCATTGTATACCCCCTTTTACCCCACTTTTATATAGAAAAACTGGGGTACGCAGGGGTATACCTATTTTTCTTATTTTGCTCCAAAACATAGATTGTGGGTACTCGTTAGAACCGCCTCGGCGAGGCGGTTCTAACGTGTACCCACAATCTATGTTTTGAGCAAAAATAAGAAATATATCAAAATGTTTCTACTGAAAATTGTTATTTTTTACAAACTTTAAAAATCTCTGTATAATGCATGGGCATGTTTTCGTAATGTGTTTGTGCAGTATTTTCCACGAGCAAACGCTGTAACACAATACACATTTAATTAAAAAACAAAAACACGCCCATGTTTCATTCAAATGTTTCTTGAGCTGTAAAAACTTGAAAATTTCATTTAAAAAAAATGGCATTTTTGCTATTTATGCTTAAAACATTGATTGTTGGTACACGTGAGGCGTTTCTAACGAGTATCCACAATCTATGGTTTTGAGTGTATATCCCAGTACAACCCAGTTTTACTGAGACCTCCATCGTCGGGCAGCTTACTCAATCTGTGAGTCCCGGTTTTTGATTTATCAGGATGTTTATCATGATTTATTTGTTTGTTCTTTATGATTCATTGACTAGTTAGAGATTCACCACGAGGACCGAAGAACTAACTAAATGCTATGAACCACTGCAGAAGCTGAGGGTGAGGTTAGGTACCTGTAAAACCGGTTTAAGCCCGCCAGTAACTTTGTGTTACTGATCGTTCCAAGTCGATACTTCTGTGGTGGTTCTTTTTGTTTTATGTCTTGGTGTTTAAAACATTTTTGTGCTGTTGGCGCCTTATGTATGTTTTCATATTTTAGTTAAGTTAAGGTAACTTAGGCCACCTATTGGGAAAATAGCTGCTCATTCGGCTTACGATATGTTTCATGGTTTAAGTTTGGCTTTTTTGGAGTGGGAATCTTTTTCTGATTGCGCCTTTTCCTGATCTTTGCCTACTTGTACCTTTTTACTGTACAAAAGTGGGGTGAAAGGGGTATTCATTGTACGGACATGTTTGCTTGATGTGATGCTGTAAGGCATATTTTCTCATAGTAGAACTTATTGCTCCTGATTTGTATTTGCTTACCAATGCATCGGTATAGATTTCGCACATTTTAGTTTTCAATAACACATTTGTTCATAAAACGCAACGCAAAAGCCAGTAAAAATAACATGAATTATTTAGAGCAATATGAAACTAAACAACTGAATATTCCGGCAGAAAATGAGATGAGCCGCCTCGTGGGAAAACCAACAATCTGCATAGGCGAAAACAAAGACACAGAAGCTGATCAGCGCCTTTGTCTTCGCTACTCGGATAGTACAATACCTCTTCTACTTAAATCCGAAATTTCAAGAGTCTAGCCTGCTTCTATAGCTGTACAGACCGGTTTGTGTCAGACCTGTTCTGAAACCACACTGTTGGTTTTTCTAAGAGGTGGCTCAAAAGTTGCAGAATTTAAAGCCATGGTAGCGGGATGAGGACATATTGGAATGATCACTGATAGATATTTGGCAACAATGGTAATTGGTTTCATTTCTTTCTTTCTTTTTTCTTTTTTTTTTTTTTTTTTTTTTTTCTTCTCTGCGATATTTATGAATTAGCCAAAGACTATTCATGGACATGAAGAAATATATCGGTTCTGTGGTTGTTCTTTTTGTTTTATGTCTTTGTCTTTGAAAATTTTGTGCTGTTGGCGCCTTATGTATGTTTTCATATTTTTAGTTAAGTGTAGGTAATTGAGTACCCACCTATTGGGAAAATAGCAGCTCATTCGGCTTACGATATGTTTTCATGGTATAAGTACCTGATTGTTAATTTAGATTTTTCCCACCTCGTTTTTTGGAGTGAGAATCTTTTTTCTTAATGCGCCTTTTCCTGATCTTTGCCTACTTGTACCTTTTTAAATTAGATAAAACTTCTGTGGATTGAGCGTCGTATTCAGTGATGTGGACACTATGAAAACGTGCAAATTTCTTATAGCTGCAAAGATGATAATAAAAATATATGTTGGAAAATGTTGACATTTTTCATTTCGTTATGTTCAAAACATAGTTTATTTACCAGAAAAATAGAACGTAGGTATGGGTTAGAACGCATCGCGGAAACGATTATTGCATGTATTGTTCGGCAAATCTGTAACCTTATTATATTCCTACAAAAACACCTCTTGATACGAGGGGTGTTCTTTATTTCTAGTTATCGACTCTTTTTCTTCTAAACCAGCATCTGTACCAGAAAAAATACTTGATAGTTATAAATAGGTTCTTTGCGATTATGTTGAAATCACCCAACCATTTTAAGGTGATACACTTTATCATTGCAAGTTGAGTCTCTATAGACGGGCACCTTTATGACACAGCGTACACGTTCTTCAGCCAGTCCAAACGGACAGTATACTGTTTGAATTAATGTTTAAAACGATTAGAAGAACTATTTTATGCTTGCGGAGTCTTCATTACCTTGCTAACATATAGGCGAAAAGTTATTTTCCTAAAAGAGAAATTCCATTTTCAAGTTACGAGAAATGTAAACATAGCACTATAGCTGTAAGTTATGAATTGTTAAAGTGAAAGGACGTCGGTAAAGAAGTTTCAGAGCTTCATAATTTCATTTCCAGTCACGACTGATCCAAACTGTTAATGCTGTTGTGGTAGACGTTTTCAATCAGGAAATTTGACTGGGAATCTATCACGATAGAGACTAACAGCTGTCCAAGAAACTGTGTGCCTGCGCCACCTTAAATCAGTTTTAAAAATCCGAAAATATTGAAAGGCGTAAACTGTGCAGTGATTTTAATTGGCTCATATTCAAACGATTATGAAGTCACAAAGCAGGGGTAATAATTCTATAAAGTAAATGTGAATGCATTCTACGAAAGTGTTTTCTGATGCTCATATAAATGGCAAGTTTATGTGTAAAATGGAAGTGGGCATGTATATAGTGTTGCGAATGCTATAGCATTTTCTATACATGTGATCGAAATTTCATACTGTAAATTAACTGGAAAACAACGCATGCGATTTAGAGTGCGATTACTATAGGGTCATGCGTCAGAGAACAATAATTTTGATACTTATCCGATCAGAAAATATTAAGCTTCTCATTTTTAGTCAACGGGAAAAAACAAAAGGCAAGTATTAAAGAACATCTATGGAACGCCAAAACTATGTGATGGTAAGGAATTAAAACATTTGATTCACCATCATCATTATACAGTCAAACCTTTGGGAGTAATTAAACTGGCTGTCATACAGAGGTGTCTGTCTTATCAAGGGTCCGTCAGAAAGGCCAGCATGACAAAATAATATCACCATTTTCCAATATCTGAATGTATATTTTAACAATGGTATTTAAAACATCAAATACTGAAAACAAAATGATTTTAATCTAGTTTCTAAAACAAATTGGCACAATATGAGTACAGAGTTAAATATGTTTTAGCTAAAAAAGTATCAATTAAAAGCATAATTTCAGCTTTCTTTATCATTTAATTGACCTAGTAGAAAAATTTTAGAAATTAAATATATTCATAAATATTTAAATGTACATGCACTTAAAACCTACGATATATGGATATTGACAAATAAAAGCAATGACTTTCTTAAATGCATAAAACTGGAACACATCACATGTTGCTTGCTGAAAGAGATAAAATTTAGAAAAGTTAATGCAATCCAAATACATATAATTATACATTCATTATCACATGCACATGTTTAGTTCAGACTTTCTGAAAGAAAGTGTCAATTTTGCTTTGCTTTGTGAACACATCCAGTCGCATGTGGACAGTGAGTTCTTCCAGCTCAACAACATGGTCAAGGAAGCTTGAATTTCCAGCATTTAACGCAAACAGTTTGAGTTTTTGGATCATGTCCTGTGCATTATTTAGTGAAACAGTTGGCTGAACCTCAGGGACAGACACAGACGAATAAGCACACAAACTATCACCATCATCAACATCATCATCATCATCATCACCACCATCATCAGCAGCAGGCAGCTGCTTCATTATCTCAGGCGCAGGCTGGTCTCAGTTCAAATGATCCTCACAAGTATGAAGGTTTTCGTCAATTGCAAGAAGTTCGGTAAAGTTACAGCCAAAAAGATCTTTGGACATTTTCAGAACAGCAAGTGAAATGTCATCAGCGATTTCCTCATGTTCAGCACTAATTTATGTGCCAGTAGATCAACAGCACACAGCTGGGGTCATTCCAGCCTTGGCGAAACACTTTTGAATCGTTGAGGGTTCTACCTCACGCCATGACTGACTGATCCAGTAAATCGCCTGCAGCACAGATACTTTTGATGACATCCGCACCATCAGCAGTTGTGTTTTTTTTTTTGGCAAATTTATCACATGCTGGAGCTGTCTTTTCCTGTACTTAAGTTTAACGGTTTGTATAATGCCCTGGTCCATGGGTTGGGCTTTTGATATTGTGTTTGGAGGAGAAATACAAGCTACAAATGGCTAAACTTCAGGCGTGGGTGGGATGGCGCATTGTCCATGAATAACAAGACCCGTCTTCCTGTATATAGTGTTGCAAATGCTATAGCATTTTCTATACATATGATCGAAATTTTATACTGTAAATTAACTGGAAAACAACGCAGTGTCATTACTTTACCCTGTTTTAGAATGCGATTACTATAGGATCATGCGTCAGAGAACAATAATTTTGATACATATCTGATCAGAAAATATTATGCTTCTCATTGTTAGTCAACGGGAAAAAACAAAAGGCAAGTATTAAACAACATCTATGGAACGCCAAAAACTGTCTGCTGGTAAGGAATTAAAACATTTGATTCACCATCATCATTATACATGTATTCTGCTCACATTTGTTTATATGTTGCATAGTTCGCATTATATACTTCAACATTTGTATTATATACTGTGAAGACTTTAAGGTGTAATGAGAAACGTCCATTATATGTTGGACCAGGTTCTTTATATTATGATATTTTTCATTATATGATGAGTTAACATCTTTATATCATGGTACATTTACATTAAATGCTGCCACATTATATTATGTATCTTTCTCATTATATCATGTGCTATTGTTTTTATATTATGCTAAATATACTGTACATTATGTTATGCGACCATTTCATAATGTTATGACTTATAAGTGTATGCTTTAAAGTTTCTTTATATGCTGCATCAGGTTGATTGTATGGTTCGATAACTTCATTATATGCACAAACTTCATTATATGACGTGACAACTACTTTATATGATGTGGACGATTTTGCAAGAAGAAAAATTATAATTCGACCGGTTAGAGAGTTTTTGTATACAAACCGGGACTACCGGACGTACTGCTGAATCTATCTATCTATCTATCTATCTATCTATCTATCTATCTATCTATCTATCTATCTATCTATTTATCATCATGATCGATTGAAAAAAGTCTCTGTATATTGCATGGGCATGTTTTTCGAAATATTTAAGGGCTTCTGAGCCTATTACGTCGTAAATAATGTTAAAATATGACACAATTCTCTCTCAACGTTCGTTATTTTCGGTACATTTCCGTCAGCAACCATATCGATTCCAAGGAAAATAATCCTAAATTTTCGTCGCAATGTGTTTTCGATGTTTTTGGAATATTCCCAAAGAAACAACAAAAAAAAAAACAACAACTATTTTTGTTGACGTGACCGATGATCAGAAAACTGACTTTGTTGATTCTATAGAAAACAAAAATACGGTACGCAAAACAGCAACAGTCATGCGTCACAGAGTTCACAACCTGGTTGGAAATGGCCCCACGTAATGAGACCCGTGAGATAAATACAATGCAGACTGAGGAACTGGACAATTACATAGGGTTATTTCTTCTGTCAATAAGAAAAGCTGATGGGGAACAGTATGAACCAGACACTCTGACTTCCTATCACAGGTGCATTGATGGGTACTTACGTGATAAAAAGTACCCATTCACGAGTCGTATCAAAGACAAAGAATTGCAAATCTTCATGACGGTATTTGCATCAAAGCGAAATGAATGTACGGGGGTCATTCAAGAATTAATGACAATGGATCCATATCTCGGAAAGTATGAACAGAACAGATCTTTTATTTCAAACTCAGGTCAACATACATTGACATATGAGAAAATACACAATACAAAAACGCTATATATGCTGAAGCATGGTCATTGCTTACTGTATGCCCTTTAAGGGCTTATTTGTCCAGGTTTGTGGGGGTCAAGTCGTAGTATTCGATAACAGAATGGTAATAACGCTGCAGACTACTGGTACTATAATGAGCCGCCTCGTGGGAAAACCAACAATGTGGTTTCGGAACAGGTCTGACACAAATCAGGCTGCACAGTCACAGAAGCAGGCTAGAAGTTCGAAGTTTTTGACTCAAGTAGAGAAGAAATAGTACTATCCGTGTAGCGAAAACAAAGGCGCCGATCAGCTTCGCGGTTACCGCGAAGCTGATCTGCGTCTTTGTTTTCGTATATGCAGATTGTTGGTTTTCTCACGATGTGGCTCATATGTTGTTACAAAGATTTGAGACATGTGCATGTATATCAGATTTCCAAAATATGTAGAATCGTAATTAACTATACAACAAGGGTGTTCTTAATTTAAATTTGACACTAATGTCACACCGTATTTTTAATTTATGATCATCGGTATTTTGTCAAGTTTGAGAAAACCTATCTTGTTCATCCCGAGGAAGATCGTTTAACCATATATACTATTTTACATCATGCTGCGTAATAACTTTTTTTTTTTGAACTTCTTAGGAGGTAAGTGCATGGGCTATGCTAAGCACATGTGCTGACATATTTGTCCGTAACCTGCTATAAGTTCTAAATCAATGCTATTTTCGCTTGACACGTCCTAGGTAAATATTTTGAGTACTCTAACCTTGAACTGGTGAGCATTGTTAAGTTTTTCACACGATTTTATCAATGTTTATTTTCTCGTGGTTATATTAAACTTTATCATGTTGATTGCAAATTTATTTTACGATGGAATTTAAATTCAATGAGCATACTTGTGCACAGCAGTTTCTTCTGTTTAGTTGGATTTATTATAAAACTATCAAAAGGTAAGTTGTTATCAAATTTGTAACTCATTAGCTTTAATAGCGGAGAGCGCATGCGACAGCAGACTGCGACGATGCCTCGGACAGCAAACTGCCGTCGCTAAGTCAACGTCAGAGTACAGTTCGACCCGCCGTCGCACCACACGGCTTAAATCCGCTAATGAGTCACAGATCGCCGAACATCTATGTTGTAATATTGGGGTACAGGGAATGGTTGTGCTGCGTAGTACAACGTTACATTAATATGTAATGGCTCGATTATCATAATTAAGTCTTGTTACTTGTGTGATGGTGCGAGTTATTAAATGATTTAAAATATACAATCGTTTTTTAAAGCATGTTAAGGGAATATTATTGAACAGTTTTGATAAGGGTTTTAGCAAATGTGGCCAACCGTTTTAGCGTTATTTCTTTTGAGCAAGTCATCAGCTCGTTAAATTTGGCAGTGTTAGGGCGTCTGTAATAATATTTTGAAATATATTTCTCTCTGTTGTCTTTAAAAAATGGGCATACCATAATGTAATGGTATACATCACCTACGTCATCGAGAGGGCATAACGTACATTTACGTTCTTCGAGATCTATTCCTTTGCCATCTACCGCGTTCGCATGGGAAACGGTGATTTTCAGTTCTCAATTTGGCTAAGTTGGTAAAATGTTGCACGGGAAGTTTCAAAAGATAACTTTCTAATGTAATGCTATTTTTGAAAATTCGGTAATTAATTCCTTTCGACGATTTTTGTAAGCTCGTGTTCCACGTTTGTTGGTACTGATCCATTAAGATTTGTTTAATTATGCGAGGTGTATTTTTATTTGGATGGTGACGTTCCTCGTCGTGCTTCTTATGGTGTATACATTTCGCAACTTATTAGGTTTGCTAGAGTCTGCAATCATGTTACAGACTTCAACGCTCGAAATAAATGTTTAACGGCAAAACTTCTCCAACAGGGCTATCGGTATCATAAACTTCGAAAAACATTTTCTAAATTTTATCGTAGACACTATGAATTGATTTCCAAATATAATGTTGGGTTAAAGACGCTTTTAAGTGAGGGCCTTTCGGAACCTGAATTTTATGGTGACTTGGTTTACAAATTTAAGAAACTTAAAGGAATTAATGATTTTTCTTTTCAGTTCAGAAAAATCATAACACGTTACAAACGTATAGGTTATAACTTGAATGTTATGCGACAGTCTGCATGCTTAGTTTTTAACCCAATCATGGTTGATAACTATGCTGCCTTCTTTAATTGCACGCCGGTGGGTCGGGCGTCAGACTCTATGATGGCCCCGACATAAAGCTATTCATTTTAGTTGGTTGGGGCCGGAGCTTCTTGTCTGTTGCTTGGCCCACCGGGGTCCAACTGGTGTTTTTCTTTTGCTCCGGAGTTAGTAGGTTATTCGGCGCCCAGGGATCTCCATCGTCGGGCAGCTTACTCAGTCTGTGAGTCCTGGTTTTTGATTCATCAGGATGTTTATCATGATTTATTTGTTTGTTCTTGATGATTCATTGACTAGTTAGAGATTCACCACGAGGACCGAATAACTAACTAAATGTTATGAACCACTGCAGAAGCTGAGGGTGAGGTTATGGCCATGTAAAACCGGTTTAAGCCCGCCAGTAACTTTGTGTTACTGATCGTTCCAAGTCGATACTTCTGTGGTGGTTCTTTTTGTTTTATGTCTTGGTGTGTAAAAATTTTTTGTGCTGTTGGCGCCTTATGTATGTTTTCATATTTTTAGTTAAGTTAAGGTAACTGAGTGGCCACCTATTGGGAAAATAGCTGCCCATTCGGCTTACGATTGTTTCATGGTATAAGTACCTGATTGTTAGTTTGTTTTTTTCCCACCTCGGTTTTTGGAGTGGGAATCTTTTTCTGATTGCGCCTTTTCCTGATCTTTGCCTACTTGTACCTTTTCATTTAACCAGATATCCAATCGTCCAGTTTCTTCGAAAATGTGTTTAATTTTTTGTATCCATTTGGAGTTTATTTCAGTGCTTGTTCTAAGTTTGTGGTACATTTTATAGGCTATTTTATTGTCAGCATTTTGTGAAATAAGGCGGGTCCAGTAGTTGATCATTCGATACTTTATTGTCAATGCCATTGGGAATCTTCCCAGTTCACCGTACAACATGTATAGTGGTGTACTTTTACGAACCCTTAGAATACCGCGTAGAAACTGTGTGTGGACCGTTTCTAGCAGTCCACAATTTTCAAAACCAAAAACTTCGCACCCGTATGTTAAATAGGTAAAATTGTTTGATCGAACAGCTTTAATTGGAGATCTACTGGTTAGTATAGGTTTTTGATTCTTATACGAAGCAAATGCATCGCCTTTTTTGCCTGCTCTAATAAATGTTAACGTGCGTTTAGGAAGCTCCTAGATCTCGAAAAGATCAACCCCAAATATTTGTAATTGTCTACAATTTCAAGAGGCGAGTCATCAAAGTTGAATGCAAAATTACTGTTTCTTCGAGCCCCAAAGATTACTACCTTTGTTTTACTTTTATTTACCTCAAGTTTCCAGTCCGAACAGTATTTTGCAAATATGTTTAGATTGTTTTGAAGATCTTCTGGACTTTTACTCATTATCACCGTGTCATCTGCGTATAGCAGGACATAAATTTGCATATAGAAATACATATTTTCAGTCATGCATTCTACAGGTATACCTTCTGTGCTCTCGGTCAAAAAGTAATCTTCTAGGTCGTCTAGAAATAGGGAAAATAGGACTGGGGAAATGTTATCTCCCTGTCGTACACCGCGGTTACTAAAGAAAAAAGGCGAGTCGTTGCCCTCAACTGAGACACATGATTTAATATTCAGATACATATTTTTAAGGATCCGTAAGAAATTTCCATTAATGTCATTTTTAAGAAGTTTGCTCCAAAGCCCTGCCCGCTATACCGAGTCGAAGGCTTTGGAGAAGTCTACAAAGCAACAAAAGAGCTATTTCTTTTCGTATTTTAGCAATTCTATTAATGCATGCAATGCAAAAATATGATCTGTGGTTGCGTGGAATTTCCTAAAGCCAGCCTGATTTGGTTTTAAAAGTTCATTATATTCGAGGAACTGGGTTAACCTTTCATTTAAAACTGCAGTGAAAAGCTTCCCCATACAGCTAAGCAAAGTGATGGGCCGGTAGTTATTTGGGTCCATAGCATCCCCTTTATTTTTGTATATAGGTTTAATTCTGCCTTCTAACCATTGGTCAGGTATAAAGCCAGTATCCAAGATCAAATTAAATAAACATGCAACATTTGATCTTTAGTAAGCCTTAAATATTCATTCAATATTTGGTCTCTACCTGGGCTTTTGGAATTTTTTAATTTCTTTATGCATTTTTCTATTTCGTGGGACGCCGGGTCGCCCGCACTGTCATCTTCTTGTGAATAAATGTCGGCAAAGAAATCGTGAAACTGAGATAATGTAGGCGTTTCTGTTTTCTTGTGACTTTTGAGGCTATTTAGATACTTCCAATATTCTTTTGGTTGCGATTTTTGCATTTTTCGGAGTTTTGATTGTTGCATATTTCTATATTTGTTAATATGTGCATTCATTGTCTTTTTGTAAAAACGGCTTGCTATACATAAGTCATTTTTGCTCGCATCGGTTTTGAGTACGTTATGTTTTCGCCTGGCTAAGTGATATTTTCTGCGGGCGTTTTTACACTGGTAACCGAACCAAGGCTTACCATCATTGTTTCTACCATTATAAGAAGGCGGTCTAGTATCGAGAACCTTTTTTGCACTAAACTGGAATGCATCGTTAATTTTGGAGGCAATATAGTTGACGGATTCTTTTGTAATTGTGCTATTGTTACATAAGTGTAAATCGTTTAAAATTTGGTCAACGGAATTTTGATTGAAGTTTTCGACAAAACACTCGTATTCCGCTTTTTTTGATATGTTACATGTGGACAGATAAATCATGCATTCATGCTGAACTCTTTGTGCTTTTATCATGGCTTGATTTGACGCTATGCTAATTTGAATGTAGCCCCTGAAGCGTCGAAGCGTCCTAAGGCATTTTTTTACTTATTTTATATGAGGGTAGGGGAAGTAAAACGTGTATGATTATTGCTCGGACAGTCTTATCAGTGATTTTTGATGATTAATGCTAGCACCAGAGGCCAACAAGAGCAACTATAGCATTCATGTCAATTTCCAGATTTGGAAAACGCGTGGTTGCTAAGCAACAGCAGAACAGGACAAAATAAACACATTCTGAGCCTAACCGTGTGCTTTAAACCAAATAATGAAACAATCAAATAAATCTAAACAGCTAATGATGTGTTTAATCTTAATGCTATTCAAATGGCTTCTTAAAGGAATCGATTCGGAAACGCATATTTGGCCCTGAACATATTCATTTAGATGTTACAGTACGTGTTACAAATCAAATTCCAACGATTTACCCCATAATAAGTACACAATCATCGATTGAAAAGTACGCTTAAATGCGCCTCGAATCGCGAAGGTTGCCGCCATATTTATTTACCTGTGACGTCACTCACTCACTTTCGGTTGAGAGCCATGTACAAGCGATCGTACTCCACTTCATTTTATCGATAAAATTCGCAGATTAAGGTAAGAAAAACGAAAGAAATAAAAACAGAAACAAATGTCACTGGGATCTCACGGACGCAGGACTCGGCGTCCCGGGACGAGTAAATCTGGGCTCAGACACATGGTTTTCCTCAGTGGTGATTCCCGGGGCACAAGTTGTTTTGCCGCGATACGTCCCAATATTTACCTGTGTTTTGTTGTCTATGAGCCAAAAAAGCATCTTAGAGACATCCATCCGAGTGTATTTCGCACCTTTATGATGAAAATCCAATCAAAATTATGTAACGATAGTTAGGTAGTCGATAATCTTTCATACGTATAATGGCGATGAAACGATTTAAAAAATGGCGGTCGCATCTTTTGTTGGCGCGTGTCTTTATGTAAACAACTTTAATTGCAGTCATTTATGACAGGTCAGCTGACCGTTTGACACGTGTTTACCGTGTCACATGCTAAAAATAATTATCCGCATGAATGTAAATCTTTTCTGGATTGGTGGCAAACAAATTAGAGAGAAACGCATGCGCATTGAAAAACAATTAGTGATGGGCGGTTCACCTCCAATTATAAATTAAATAAAATAGATAACTGAAGAAAATTAATCAAATTATTTGAAAAAAAAGTGAGATTACCCCTGGAGTGTGTACCGATTCCGTTTTGGAATAAAGTGGATGAAAAACTTGTGAATTCATATTCTTTTTCTATTGTGCGCGATTCTTTGACTATTTGTATGTGAAATGTCAAAATTCGGAATAAAAACTACCGTGCGTAGATACATGTAACAGTAATTCCATTCCGTTCATACTGGATTATTAATAAGAAACAGTGAATATGTCTACACCTACGATTTTTTATCGCTTTGGGGGAAGCGAAAAACCGACGACAGGTATCTGGAAAAAACTTTTACCTCCTTTCTGTGGCTTGTTTTTACAGTTAATCGCCTGGCACTGAGGCATCTTCGGTAAATATTATTCTCCGGTATTATCACATAAACACTTCTATCAAGTTTTTTTTTTTTTTTTTTTTTTTTTTTTTTTGAATCAGTTTTACGTCCCTTTCAAGCTTTTTCACTCATATCGAGACGAATCAATCGGTAGGTGGGGCGAAAACCGGAGTACCCGGGGAAAACCACCTGACACACCCGCAAGCAGAACATGGCTTGTCTCACATATGAATTCGTGCCTCGTGCGAGGCGCGAACCCACATCGGTGAGATGATCGAATGATCAAGAGCACTGAAGTCAGCGACCTTAATCACTCGGCCACGGGGGCCGCCTCTATCAAGTTTAACGCAGATAATATCCACAAATACAAAATAAAATAACGAAATAATCGCGATAATATTTGAACGTCTTGCAATTGAAATGAGCGGCTTAAAGAGAAAGTGAGTGAGTGACTTCACAGCTTTATACTGGTTTCCGTGTTCACCGTGTAATTATCGATAAACCGGTAACCATACCCGATAAAGATGGCGATTCACTCAGATGCAGGAAAAAAACGAAGGTTTCCCAACTTTGAATACGAATACTTTGCGTTACAAACCCGATTTGCATTCTCTTGTACCAGGAATGAATTTATGATGGTATTTTACGTATACATACGGCGTCTTATGCGGTTCCGAATCCATTCCTTTAACAAAAACAAAAAATAAAAAATCTGAGGCTGTTATGGAACAAATATTAGATTTTAAAAAGACTAGCTAGATTTGATACAGTTAAATTTGAATTGGAGACGGCGCTGACTCATTTTGAAACTCTGTGTACAGTGTCTCTGTGACCAATACCATTTATAATTATGCTTTCAACAAACACATATTTAATCTTTATGAAATGTTGTTAACAGAATCAAGATACTGGTCTTCCATTCAGTCAAGTAAAGCTTTAATAAACAACAGTGTGTCGCGTCCAAGGTCAATTACGAGCAACCACAGAACTGGCATCGTAGCAAACTTTTGGAGGAATGTTTGAATAGCATACATCTTCAAATTTGGTTGATTGTATATGAGAAGCACATAAGTGTTATGAATAAAGAGTTATTAAATCATTATCATTAATTCTTGAATGACCCTCGTAAACAAAAAGGGAAAAAAAGATCGCTCAAATGCAGCAATCCCTTTGTCATTGGGGGAAGGGAAAGCCCTGATAAAAAAAACTGTGTTGGTCTGAAAAGTCCCAAGCAGCTCATAAACAAACTTTGATATCAAAATAATTTGTTATTTGGTATACGCACAGGAGTAGAAAATCACAATCTTCGCTGAGGAGATATCCAATTATGCAAATATGAAAATGGGCAGGAATACCTTGAATTTGAGCGTGAAAAGGCTACAAAAACAAGGACGGGAGAAGTCATTTCGCCCCAAACGTTTTTTTTTTCATCCAGATGACCCTGAAAACTGTCATGTGGAAGCCTGTAAGGTCTACCGGTCACAACGCCCTATGAAAATGGACTATCCGGAGAGCCATTTGTACTTAGCCATAAACCACAATCGCAAACCGGACTCAGAAATTTGTTAAAAGGGCAACCACTAGGAGAAAATTCATTGCGTGTGATGATGAAAAATATAACCATGAGACCGGAACTGCCAGGTGAAAAAACTAATCATTCGGTGAGAAACAAAATACATGAACAAAGCTGCTTCATGCTGGCGTGGCTTCAACAGTTATTCAAAAGTTGTCTGCCCATAAATTTGTAGAAAGTTTTAATAACAATACAGTGGCTTCTAATGAACAACAACGTGGAATGTCGGACATACTGAGTAGCAGATGTGTTGCTGTGGCTCCAGTAAACAACCAGTCATTTGTATCAAATGCCAACTGTTTATCCCCCATCCACAGCCACAGTTACTTCAACCACCTGCACGGGTGCATCGATGTCAAGCTCATTCTCGGCTTCAACGCCTTCGCATTTCTCAGGGGAAATCTTTCACGGAGCCAAGATTCCTAACTGTAATATAACTGTAAACATTATAATTACCCCCTGAAGTCTCCAAGGATGAATGTCGTGTCATTGACAGCGACAGTGACTAAAAACTAAAACGTTATCGGTGTAATGAAAGTACTTTCATTTTCAAACGAACTGGCATTGTATTCGTCCACCGGATAAAATACAGGACCAATCTGAATTGGAATAGAATAGAATGATAATTTTCCAATTCCTTTTATTTTAGTGTTTACTGTTATTGTTAAATAAGTGTTTAATTTACCGTTAAAACTGCACTTGGTGTTGTTTAGTTTTTGTAGACATGATAAACGCGTTATTACTCGTAGCTGCGCCAGGAAAGACTGGGACACGCTCGTCGTCGACTCGCGTGAACCGGTATTTCATGGGGCAGCTACTCGACGAGATTCGACCCATCGGATCAAGTTACTGAAGTGATCATGTGTATGCATAGGCGCCAACTTTCATATTCAAATCTGGGCGTGGTTGTGTACATTACGAAAACTTGCCCATGTAATATACAAAGATTTTTAAAGTTGTAAAAAATGAAAATTTTCAGAAGAAAAAAATTGATATTTTTCTTATTTTTGCTCGACACATAGATTGTTGGTACACGTTAGAACCGCCTCGGCGAGTTCCCCAGTTTTGCTATATAAAAGTGGGGTTCAGGGGGGTAAACATTACACGAGCATGTTTTCGTTGTGTAGTCCATCTGTTCAAGTTGGGAGGTTATAGGAAATGCGTAGACCGCTGTCACATATTTTCCGTTAGAAATCAGCTACCTGTTGGTTGTCCAATCCATTGAATTAGGCAAATTCATATTCCATTATTATTTTCGAACGGGTAAACCTTTGCGTTGATGTTTTTAACTGTATACCTATATCAATATAAGTCTGATAAAATATTCAAGAGGTACCACCCATACACTAACATATTTGCCGAATAATACATTACGAGAAAACACAATACATGCTTTGAACAAAATTTTTGAAAACTATTCGAATTGTTCAAGGTTGCATCCGAAAAAAAATCGAAACGAATCGGCTTGCGGCCTTTATCGCCATGTTCATTTATTCTTTTCAGATTTCGACTTATAGCAATATTCCGTGTGCTGTCTGTCTCTGTCTCCGGCTTCTGTTGATTTTCTTACCTGACATCAAAATAACAGGTAAGTAATGCAACGTAATTTAAATGAAACCGTTCTGGTTTAGTGCTGTTGGTACATTTGCTTCTGTTTGCACGCAATGATTTGAGACATCTGCCAATTAAATTTTGCATAATTAACAAAATCTATATCCACTTGCATTTTGGGGCGTTGTGGAAGGTTTGAATATACCAAGATACAATTAATAAAAAAATATGCCGTTACGTACATTGCAGTGTAAGATGCGAAATTACAGTAATTCTTTTGGCTTCATGTTGCCAAATCTGTAGGGTCACTGAAGAGGCTTAAGTAGCCGAAACCATGGTATGGCCCATCCCCTTTCTCATTAATATGTTCACTGCTCTTAAAGGATATCAGTTCTATTTTTATTTGCTAATGATATAGAGCGCGAACGGAAATACTGTGTATACGAAAATGTATTTGGAATCGAGTTATTTTACATGACCTAAAATATGAGGAATACAACTGACAGATGTTGCCGTGTTTGCTCTATAACATGACAGTGGCTCTTTCAGGCGGTGCACAAACATACCATGTGGCGTTTCTTGGACTAGACACACCAGCGGTAGCGTCACTACAATTCCTCCAAGTTGACGGCACAACCGATTCAAATGCTACAACAAGGCTCAACGGCTGTGAAACGCTAGACTTCAATAAAGAACTGATGAATCCATGTATCAGTAATTTGTTTCCTCAAGGTTCAAACGTAGTTGACTCTCGTGCAGTGAAGATAGAAACCTCCGTAGAGTATCCAGTACATGTTAACGTGAAACATAACGTCAGTGACGAAGGATTTCTCGCAATACCTGACGTTGCTCTGGGAACTGAGTACTACGTTGCGACGTTCTGTAGATTTGGCGGTTACTGTCAGTTCTCCGTGACACCAGTTGAAGACGGCACGTCAGTCATGGTGCGATTTCCAGTTGCCGTTAGCGGCGTACAATTTTGCATTAACGGCGTTGACGTGAGCGGGTCTTCATCAGCTGATATCCCGTTTCTCCTTGACGAATTTGACGTGTTACATTTCGAAAGCACTAATGATCTTACAGGAACATACATAACATCAAAAAAGAGAGTGGCGTTGTTTGCCGGTGCAAGGAACGTGCCCTCTACCTTCGGTGGACCCGTCACACACATGATTGAACAATTGCCTCCCGTAAATAAGTGGGGGACTGAATTTTTTGTCGTTCCTAACATCAATAACCAAGCAGGGGATGAATTTATCATCCTGGCATGTGAAGCGTCAACGAGGGTCCGAATCAGCGGATATTCCCCGTTTGTGATCCCGCAAGCCGGACAGTTTATTACACGGCGAATTGATTGGGGAATGTACTCGAAAATAGACGCTAGTTACCCTGTTCTCGTGGTTCAAATGATGTCAATTGACATCTACAACGACTCCACAAGCGTTGAAGGCAGTCCTTCAATGGTGTTAGCTCAGTCTAAGGGCAATTTTGTACACGACTACACATTTCGTATTGGTATTGGAGAGAGTCCTATCTCTGATGCAGCCGTATTTATGGCTATAATTGCAGAAACGTCTTTGAAAGAAGCTGGGTTCTCATCGCTTGACACTAGCATACGCACGGTTTTAAGTGGTGATTGGTCGCAGATAGGTAATACTGATATGTGGGTTTTGACGCCCTCAATATCGGGCAATATTCAGCAAATAAAACACAATAAACAGCAGCCGTTTGGTTTGTATGGCTACTTTGGACGAAGCAGGGCAAGTTTGGTATCTATGAATTGGAATGTCAATGCAGAGGTAAGAGGGTTGGATTTTAGTCGCTAGGCAGTTAAATAAGTCTATTTAATCTTCAAGGGCATCTGCGTCCAGAATAACACCCCCCACTAAAAGTTAAGGAAGATCTAAGTCAAAGCGGCTATTTTCAGCATCCAAACAGATGCATATAAAACATAATGAAATCAAACTTAACGATATTGTTATATAAATGACAATTCTTTTACATAATTATGCCTATTTTCGTAAAACAGTTATTAATTTTAACGGAAAAAATCGAGTCAAAATGTTTCACCAAACTAAGGTGGACCTCGACTTTAAGGAAGCATTGGAATTCTAGGCCCTTCTAGTTTAGATCAGATTAAATGGCATTGTCCAAGGAGCAAGAATGTCGGTCTTATTTGCTTTTTTCGTAGATATGCCCTGAAGTTTCTGAGCTGAGAAATTTGAAACACCAAATGACTTACCACCCATTTAGCGGTTTGCATTTTCTGAAAATCCTGAAATTATGGCATTTTTTCTATAAGTCCACAATTGCGCAAAAATTTGACTTGAAATTAATTTTCTGTGAAAGTCAGTCTGAAATGCATCCCGGCAGATGCGTACGGTCGGCGATGAAAGCTTGCTTGCATTTTTTTTTCAAAAGTACCATTGTTTTGTCAAAATTCAAATTTTAGACGAAGTGTTCGATAGGGCATTTCTTGTTTCAGTTTTCTGTTAGTCGGTAGCTTCGAGACATTTTCTAACAAATGGGATTGTCATTCTGGCTCTTTGGCGATTATCTTTAAATTTGGGTCAAACTCGTTTTACACTGTGCAGTATGGGAAATAATACAGTAAGTACAAAATAAAGCCCAAACCTTTGAAAGACATTTTTGTGGGATCAAAAATGCCGATCGCTCAACCATTTTTATCTCATTAGCTTTGCAACTCTTTAGAGAAATCCATGGCAGGGTTGTATCGAAACTCGGGCATGGCCCTCGTTTTGGGGAGAAAAATGTTAAAATCAACAATTTGGTTGCCCAAAATCTTTTTTAAGTAAAGGTAGGCAACGACCAGGAAATAGCGCAATCTGAAAGAAAATCCCACTCCAAAAACCGAGGTGGGAAAAAACTAAATATACAATCAGGTACTTATACTGAGAAAACATATTGAGAGCCGAATGGGCAGCCATTTTCCCAATAGGTGGCCACTCAGCCACCTAAACTTTACTAAAATTATGAAAACACACATAAGGTGCAAACAGCACAACAATTCTACACTAAGACATAAAACAATAAGAATATTCACAGAAATATGGCATTTGAACGATCAGTAATATAAAATTACTAGCGGGCTTAAATCGATTTTACATGGCCGTAACCCCACCCTCAGCTTCTGCGGTGGTTCACAACATTTAGTTAGTTCTTCGGTCTTCGGGGTGAATCTTTAACTAGTCAAAGAATCATCAATGACAAACAAATAAAGCATAATTAACATCCTGATGAATCAAAACGAGGACCCAACAGATTCAGTAAGCTGCCCGACGATGGAGGTCCCTGGGCCCCGAATAACTAACTGAAACCCGGAGCAAAAGAAAAACACCAGTTGAACCCCGGTGGGCCAAGCAACAGACAAGAAGTTCCGGCCCTCAACCGACTAAAATGAATAGCTTTAAGTTAAGGCCATCATAGAGTCTGACGCCCGACCTACCAGCGTGCAATTAAAGAAGGCAGCATAGTTATCAACCATGATTGGGTTAAAAACTAAGCATGTACACTGTCGCATAACATTCAAGTTATAACCTAGTATATGTGTGTAACGTGTAATGATTTTTCTGAACCTAAAAAAAAATCATTCATTCCTTTAAGTTTCTTATTTATAAACCAATTCACCTGGTTCCGAAAGGCCCTGAAGTAAAAGCGTCTTTAACCCGACATTATATTTGGAAATCAATTCATAGTAACCATGATAGAATTTAGAAAACGTTTTTCGAAATTTGGCCGTTAAACCTTTATTTCGAGGGTTGAAGTCCGTAACATGATTACAGACTGTAGCAAACCTAGTAAGTTGCGAAATGTATACACCTTAAGAACTCGACGAGGAACGTCACCATCCAAAAACGGAAAATTTACTATATCAAAATCAAAGTCATCCAGGCTTACCATAAATTTTAGGCGAAACAAATCCATTTGCGATAGAAAGATTGGCTTTGTTCAACTGTAGTTCAGGTGGATAGGATAAATTTCATTGACCAGACCTTCAAAAGTTCAGATGTTCAAAAGGCCATCGACGTACCTGGAAGTCGAATTAAAAGCCTCAATAACATTGATTACCATAGTTAAGAGAATCGATAAAATCTCTTTCGTAGCAGTATAAAAATAAATCAGCTACGATGTATGCAGTTTGCGTTTCGTTTTGTACATACTGTACAATGATGTTTATCAAATTTTGAGTAGTATAATTAGCCAACGCATTAGCTCTTGACATAGTGTTCAGTAACACACCATATTGTCTGAGAAAATAAAGTTGCAACCACTCATCTCTAAATATCTGTTCACTTATTATCAGAACCAAAAAGAGACACAATGTCTTATATTGTTTATGGGTATTTATGTGGGGGAACCAAAACGTTCGTGCACTACTGCCATTACTTCAAGTTAAAATGGTATGCGCTAATATGTCAGCCTTTTGCTGTTTATTTACAAAATATGTGCCTAGCTGGTATGCAAATTTTTAACAAATTGTATCCAAGTCGACTATTTTAATGACCCCATGAACAGACATACCCTCGACACCTAGAAGCACTCAGAAGATCCTCTAAATGAACAAGAAAAAGTAGATATTCTTTGGAACTTCATAAACCATCACTTATTGGACAATCAACTGTCAGAGTATAGCTTACTATAAGTTTGTATAGTTTAAAGCGTTTAAGACATCACATTTCTTCCCATATCGGAGGGCTCCCAGCTTTGTGTAGTCATAATATTCATATTCAGTCGCATTGTGATATTTCAAGAGAAGAGGGTGTCCATCTAAAAAAACCTATACCGCCTCAGACACCTTAATGCTCATATAAAACTACACATATACAAACGGCAAAGTTCAAAGTAGCTGTTTGCGTTTTGATTGTTTTTCTATTAAGGCTTCATTATCTAAAATGGACACACTTATTCGTGATCGAGTTTCCATATAATTGGGTGCGAGAGAATTGAGAAGAAACTATGCGGGATTTCTTGAGCTAAAACGGTGCTGCACAACATATAGAACTTGAAATCATGTCAACTGGTACCAATCAGTTAAAGTAAAGTTAGCATCAGCCTATTCTACAGGTTATTTATATTTATTTATTTTGACGCTGTCAAAGCCTAAAGTGCACTGTGCTCAAAAACGACGTTTTCTGGAGTGCTCCAAGGATTAACTGGTAGTGATAATGAAAGGGTTGTAATTTTGAAAAAAAAAAAAAAAAAAAAAAAAAAAACACTTGCTTATCTCAATGAAACTTTTCACATAGACTCGAAATGTGTAAAATTATTATATCACAAAAACATTTTGCTATCTATCACCATTTCACAAGTTTGACTTTAGTGCATGAACTTTCTGATCGCCCCTCGAACAAGTACAGTACATGGAGTTGCGCTGAACCAAGACTTACTTAAGTTCTATGTATCTCTTTCATCCAGATGTGTTCAAAGTCGGCGTCGGTGCCAGGAGACGGTATCGATAATGACTGTAATGGGGAAATCGACGAGGACACTGCTTGTTCACAGGAAGATTTGTGTAAGTCTCTTGAAATCATGAACGACTCTCGTATTTGTTGACTGAGACACATATGAGCCACCTCGCTGAAAAACCAACAATGTAGTTTCCGAACAGGTCTGACTCAAACCGACCTGTACAGTCACAGAAGCCAGCTAGAAGCTTGAAATTTCAGATCTAAGAAGAAGATGGACTGTACTATCCGGGTGGCGAAAACAAAGGCGCTGATCAGCTTCGCAGTTACTGCGAAGCTGATCTGCGCCTTTGGTTTCGCCTATGCAAATTGTTGTTTTCCCCATGAGGCGGCTCATTTTTGTAACTCTCTTGATATCATGAACAACTCTCGAATTCGTTGACTGACCCACGTATATTTAGTTCAGTTCAGATAACTAAGACCATATTAAGGGAATTTGCTGCTCACTAAAATTCTTACAATATATTCTATTTTCATCAGTTTCTTCTTGTCAACTTGGATTGTTCCGCCTAGGTGTAAAAGGTTGGACTTTGCTTCTGATACAGCTGACTAATGCTTAATTTTTCCTTTAAGTTAAATTTCCTTAAGTATAATCTTTTGAACCGCACAAAAGATATTCAAATGTTAAGTATATTTATATTGATTGGATTGCAATAAGTTTTGACACCAAAAAACGGTGATATATTTGATATATTCGCTAACTGTCCTATTATTTATAATAGTTGTAACACCCCAACAGTTGTATTTTTTTCGTATATCTAGTCATTTACGTAAACTAGTCAGCAATAAGAGTTATTTTATTATGTAACAGAAAAAGTCTTGTTTGTATCTTTCCGAAAGATGTTGAAAGAGTCGTACAGCGAAAAATGCCCTGGTCAACCGACTTTCACAGACTTTGGAAGGAACCGCCTCCCCGGTGTGACCGACAAGTTGTTCCCAGAGGGGCGGTCCCTCCCTATAGTATTTGGCAGTTTCGTAATGTTCAATGATTGCCTGAGCCTGCTCTGTTCTGTTCCTTAAGATAGTAAACAACCAGGGGATTTTCACAGCCCTTCCCCCTTTGAAAGAGTGTTAACTGGCACTATAATACAGTACAAAGGTGTTGACTGGCACTTGAAAAACAGTAGAATCAAACATGGCATTAGAATACCAAGGTGTATAACATGTCATTAGAACCAAACAACATGGCATTAGAATACCAGGGTGTATAACATGTCATTAGTTTTCGTGGCCACCACCACAGAGTGGAATATCGCATTTGTGCACAAACAGTAGGTACTCTACCTCACAGATCTTACACAGCGCTTTAGTTAGATGGGATTCTGACCCCATACAGAAGTACCATGGTACAGAAAGACCGATAATCGGCCAAACAGTCAGAAAAACGGGTGATGACAACTGCCGAATCAAGGGCCCGATTCGACCAGTTGTTTACAGTGTAAATAACGTTAAAATCTTACCAAAGTTTATTCTATTTGTTGTAATCCATCACAATGCGTTTAATTTTATCCATTATCCATGTTCATCGCATCACAGAAGTACAAAATTGGCGAAAATACACTTCGATTTCCCCACCACAAAATCGCTCAATGCAAGTCCGTCCGCCATATTGCCAATGACCATCCTGCATTCTGATTGGCTGTGGTGTTATGGGAATGTGAGGTGCTCTCCAATAAATAGCGAGCAAAAGCCAGCTAAGATTAGTCAGTTTCCGTGACTCACACAGATCACAACAGAAAACCTCAAGGACACAGCAACCTCAGCGGGACCAAATCCCTCATTTTGGTTCCTCACAGCTTCCTCAAAGACAAAAACAGTTGAGGTCCCTCACGAAGGCACCTCATTTCACAGCCTCCTTACCTTGGAAGGTAATTACAGATTTTGAGGTCCTCGCACAGATCCCTCATTGGCATGTTGCATGAGTACCTCACCACAGCACAGTAAACAGGTTCGGGTCAATTCAATACTAGGTTAGGGATACATAAATATTTTCCTCCTTATGAGGCGCACCCTCAACTGACCCTCACGAGGTTTCACAGCATATCAATTGATTGAGGACCTCTAACAGTTTCACAAACATAACACAGTTTAATATACATTAAAACAGAACAGACTTACGGACACCTGCTTGATGAACAGACGAATGAGATAGCAAACACTTGTTGAATTTGAGATTAACTTTAACAACTTACTGAATAAAACGTATTGTCAAAATTATAACATGTCTTTGTATTCTGTTGGTTGCTTGTGTGTCTGAGCGTTCTAGCGAACTGGGAATTACATGTGTCTCTCTGTTTACGCTACTGGTGGCAGCGCTTATACCTAACAAGTATTTTCGTAGTTTGTGCAGAGAGATAAAATAGTTCCTCCCAGATCGGCGGCACGCTACAATAGTATTTGGAAGCTGAAACCACTCTGCATAAATTAAAATTACCATTGTCTATTCCAGCGAATTCTTTCACTATCATTGATACAACAACGGCACAGACGATTCCCGTCGGCGGATTGGATCACGTGACATTTACAGTACGGTCATGTGATCTGCTGTTCGTCACACTGTCCACACCGGAACTGTTAGAGACCTACTTCCTGGTAGAATTGTCACCGGAGCGGATCCATGCGCATGAGTGCAATCCGGATTGTGACGGTGCGGACGGACGGTCTTATGAGAAGAATATGACAAGGGTTGCCAACTTCGAATGCGAATGTACTACTTATTACTTTATTAATTATCACGATTAAATAAATGTGACAGGCGTAAGACCAATCAGTAACGTGAGTATATCACAAATGTTACACACCGACTGCAGTTATAGTTGTCAGGTTGTTAACCCACATGAACACTTGAAAGCCGGATGGTATGACTTCGCTTCAGTAGAGGTAGGTTGGACTGGTCATACTTGTATACGACAAAGTTGTCCGAGTGTTTCTCGTACAAAAGTCGTCATACTGTGAAATCCACGAGAAAAACTAAGCTTGTCCAATGAGGACAAAAATCAGCAGAAACTAAGTATCTAATTTGTGTAATGGGCACTGGACACTTAGCGGACATTTAATCTGAATTGGCCGTTACCCAAGACTTTAAAGCCAGAATATCTGACATTTAATATGAAGTTCGTTTCTGTTTCTGGTTGTTTTACATGGCTAGTGTGCTATTGTTAATTTTTAGTGAAAGATCTATGAACCAGAAGCTAATTTAAAAAAAAAACAAAAAAACTGTGCTTTGACATTGTTGTAAACGACCATCTGCATCCCTAAAATACAGTTGGGCATTTCTTAGTGTGGTCCCCTGCCTAACCATGTAGATCTTCGATCGGTTAATATCCAATACGTAATTTCAGGTTTCCATGTATTACCTACGGACATTCTTGGAACCAGATACATGTTACCTAATCATACATATGTTGCCACCAATCACACGGGTTATCTAATGACACAGGGTTATGACGTAGACATAAACGGCGGCGTTCTCCATGCATCTAAATATAGTCTACAACCGGGGTTTACCGGCATGACGTCACTGACAAAGCCGGCTGCTATATTTAGCGGACATACCGCTGGAGACTACATTACACAAATACCGCCAGTGGATACATTAGGAAAGACACATTATATACCAGCTATTGACTTGACTGTACTCGATGCCATCGGTGGGATTATCGTTACGAGTACAGAAGACAGTACATATGTTATTATAAAAGGCGCATATGATCAGGTGAGATTGTATTAGTTTTTCCACGTTTGCAAAGTTTTCTTCTTTTTTTTTTAAGTTCTTTCTTAACATTATGAAAACGCTACCCATGCAATATACAGAGATTTTTATAGCTATGAAAATGAAAGTTTATAGCAGAAAAAAAATGTTTTTCTTATATTTGCTCAAAACCTAGATTGAGGGTACACGTTAGAACCGCCTCGCCGAGGCGATTGTACCGAGTACCCACAATCTATGTTTTGGAGCAAAAAATAAGAAAATAGTTATACCCCGTATCAGTATATCACAAATGTTACACACCGACTGCAGTAATAGTGGTCAGGTTGGTGACCACCAGGAACACTCGAAAGCTGGGTGGTATGGCTTCGCTTCAGGAAGTAGGTTGGTACACTTCATAACACCCTACCTCTTATGAAGCGTAGCCATACCACCCTGTCTCATACTTGTATAGGACAAAGTTGTCCGAGTGTTTCTCATATAAAAGTCGACATACTGTGAAATCCACGACAAAAACTGAGCTTGTCCAGTGAAGACACAGATCAGCAAGAAACTAAGTATCTAGTTTGTGTGATGGGCACTGGACACTTAGCGGACATTTAATCTGAATTGGCC
Source organism: Rugalucina vietnamica (assembly GCA_964017185.1). Lineage (NCBI taxonomy): Eukaryota > Metazoa > Mollusca > Bivalvia > Lucinida > Lucinidae > Rugalucina > Rugalucina vietnamica. The sequence goes on from OZ024879.1 coordinate 46,187,963, forward strand.
ATTGCCCAAGACTTTAAAGCCAGAATATCTGACATTTATGGCACTTGTGTAGAAGTTCGTTTCTGTTTCTGATTGTTTTTCTATATAGAAGTGGGGTTTAAGGGGGTATACATTTCACGGACATGTTTTCCTGATGGATACTGAGTCGATTATTTATTATAATCACCTTAGGTGTTGGGTGGGTGGCTTAATTCTGAATATAACGAAAATAATTTCCCCGAAAAGCAGGAAGCGCAATAGCTTGTGCATACGCATTTGTCCATTTTTGTGTGGTTCCTTATTATATTCCGATGTTTTCAGAAATCATATGCTGGTTGTAACTGAGTCATTTTATCATTATTATGTTACTTTTTACGTTTTTGATAAACATTAATGAGTTGAGTGATATGCTTTCATGGGGAAGGGTACCTATCAACAGTGTGGAAATATTTGAAAAATAAACTGAATACCCTCAGTTCGACCTGAATGGTTTTAGGGGACGTACAATGACAAATCAATAAATAAATTTTCCGTCTATCTATGACCTTAGCTCTTGCCGAATGTTAAGTAAGAGTAGAACGACTAGAAATGGAACCAGTTTAATTAAGTCTCACCCTCCTTAATTTAAATCATGCGGCACGTCTGTGTTGGTTATATTTGAGCCGCCTCGTGGGAAAACCAACAATGTGGTTTCCGACCAGGTCCGACATAAACCGACCTGTACAGTCACAGAAAAGAGCTAGAAGCTTGAAATTTCGGATTTAAGTAGAAGAGGAATTGTACTATCCGAGCAGCGTTTTCGCGGTTACCGCGAAGCTGATCTGCGTCTTTGTTTTCGCATATGCATATTGTTGGTTTTCTCATGAGGAGGCTCATTTGTTTTACGTTATTGTCCTTTTTTTGCTACATGTATGTACACCTGTATATATAGCTGCAATCAGTTATTAATTCACCACTGCAATATTCAGAAATAAGTTGACAACTCTTCTTGTTTTTGAACAATAGTCACTGGCAAAAATGGACAACTGGAGGAATTTGGTTATATAATTATTTTGTTAAGAATGAGGGTTAACATTTACTCTGTATATACAACATTAAGATCTTGTGATGTCGTAAGCATTTATTGATTAATATATGGAGTCCAATTGTTTAACAAACAATCGCTGATATTCGAGTTCAAAGATCCCACAAGGAACCAATGATAAGAATCTGGTACATTTTAATAAAGAAAAAAATCAAAGTAAGCAATATAAGGAAATTACACATACCGGTACCGTTTGTTTTTGTTTTTTTTTTTTTATCTCTACCTGTATGTGTGATTTTCCTATATTGCTTACTTTGATTTTTTTGTACCAGTTTTCAATCATTGCATACATTACTGAATAAAAATTGTACCAGTTTTTATCATTGCTTACCTTCCTGAATAAAATTGTACCAGTTTTCAATCATTGCTTACTTTTCTGAATAAAAATTGTACCAATTTCAATCATTTCTTACCATTTTGAATAAAAATTGCACCAGTTTTCAATCATTGCTTACCTTTCTGAATAAAATTGTACCAATTTCAATCATTGCTTATCTTTCTGAATAACAATTATACCAGTTTTCAATCATTGATAACCTTTTCGAATAAAATGCGAAGGTTGCTGACCATTGCTTACCTTTCTGAATAAAAAATGTAGCAGTTCCTTGCCATTACCGTTCTGGATTAAAAATAAAATTGAACCTTGCAATTTCACGTCATTGTTTACCTTCTTTTTCAAAATTATGTACTCTATGTATCAGTACGTCTTCAAAAATTTGTAAATTTGGTTGTGACCCAATCGTGGGTTCAGTAAAGGGTTGGACTTTAGGCTTAACTTTACCATATCTGAATTAAAATTGTACCAGGTATTGATCATTGCTTACTTTAAATTAAAACGGCTTGCTTTGATTCTAAATCAGGGGTATGAAATAGCCTACGAAGGAGAAGAGGAAACGAGACCGATAGACGAAAACACAAAAATGACCATTGAATCAACTAAACCCATACTGGTCAGTCTTCTTCTTGGGGATAGGGGAAATTCCTGGAGCACGATGATCACCATACCGCCCGTAGATCAGTACAAAACACAACATACGTTTCCTGCCATGGCAGATTTCGAATTGGTTTATTCCGTCGCCGTAGCGAGGGTAAGTTAAACCATTACGAAAACACGCCCATTTAATATTTAGATTTTTCTTACATTGTAAAAATTGAAACGTTTTTAGTTGATTTTTTTTATTTTTCTTATCTTTGCCCAAAACATAGATTGTGAGTACACGTTAGAACCGCCTCAGCGAGTCGCGAGGCGGTTCTAACGAGTACCCACAGTCTATGTTTTGGAGCAAAAATAAGAAAAATAGGTACACACCTGCATACTCCAGTTTTACTATATAAAAGTGGGGTACAAGGGGGTATCCATTGCACATACATGTTTTCCTGATGGGTAGTTTTTGGAATACTTTGTTATGCTGTTTTTGCAATACTGACCGACCATTTGATTTCTGGTTTACCGCACAGAAGATCCGAGCCTACCAGGAAAAGTGGTAAAGCATACAAATTGAAGTAATTTACTTGAGTGGCAATATTAAAATCACATTAAGCATGTCATGACATCTTATTGTAGGGTAGTGGAGTGGGACGCAAAGCAACAAAAATAAATAAATAAATAAATAAATAAATAAATAAATAAATAAATATAAAAATAAAAGCGATAAATTAAAGTTTTTGTTTTCATTTTAATGATCTGTTATGTATTTTTTGTATTTGCACAATGCATTCATTGTACCTTTGAATGTATTAAACTACTGACACGTGGAAAATAATTTTATGCGGAATTTCCAACCAATTAGTAATACTTGGTTTCTGTTCTTATAATTCAATAGAATGGCTCAGACGTAACTTCGAAAATAGCAGACTCGAGGGATTTGTCCTCTAATCAGACAGTACAGTATCCAACTGAGACGTTTTCTCTGACATTTCTTAGAGCCACTGGTGGAATTTATCAGAATGCTGTGGTCGTTGTGAAAAGTGATGAAAGTTTATCTACTCTAAATACGGTAAGGAAATGAGGCGAGGCGGTTCTAACGAGTACCCACAATCTATGTTTTAAAGCAAAAAAAAAGAAAAAATAGGTATACCCCTGCATACCCCAGTTTTGCTGTATAAAGGTTTGGTATGAAGGGGTATACATTTCACGGACATGTTTCCTGATGAAGTTAAAAAGTGGTTAATGCGGTATTTTTGAGAAACAAATTGTGAAAAATGCCAATATGCTAGTCGAGCAGTGTGCGCTTGTGCAAATGTTTTTCGGAAACTACCAGGGTGTGCGCTTTTTGGAGCATGTGCGCTTATTTGAACGAATATGGTATTCCAAAAACAAAATCCAAAACTTGATACAGTATCAAGTATAGAGCTTATTTGCTAGATGAGTATCACCTTTCACCTCATTTTTACATGTGTCTAGTAAATCTGAAGTGTACTTGAGTATACATACATGTATTATGTTTGCACATACACTGAAAGAAAGTTATAAGAGGCCGCCAAATATTTTTCCTTCTGGCTCAGAAAGTAAAATACGATCAATTACAATTGATGATCATATAAATAAACCGATGTCTAACAGTGGCTCTGTGAGTTAATGTGTGATACTTTTCACACAGTCGAAACACGAGTAAAGGTACTCTCATTTCAAAAAGACACGCTTTATTAACATCAAATTAAATGTCGTATTAAGACGTTGTGTTTATCATTTTAATTTATTTGAAAGTATTACTGACTGCTATGATGTTAGATTAAATCAAATCAAATATATTGCTGCAATACGAATTTTCGTTTCTGTTTTGTAAATGCAAGAACACAGCAACATGAATAACAGGAAGTCAGCTTTTTGTATATATAACAATCTTTGCGTTATTAGCAGCAGCCCGGGATTGAAATTTGTAGCGATTATTTATGTTTAATACTTGACTCTGATAGATTTTGAAAATTTTAAAAATCGTCCACAGATTTTATTCTAGTCGTTAAAATTTGGCATCGAAGTATATTTCTCATTTCCATGCCTCACAAAGTGAACTTAAAAGGGACTTATATGTTTAAAAGGTACATTGTTGAATTTTCCAAAAATCTCGAGGCACATTGTTGAATTTTCCAAATATTTCGAAAATAGCCTTTTTTTAAAATGCGTAAAAATCTACCAGTTGAGAAAATTCGAATGTTTCATGTTTTTCCAAACTGGAATGTCCCCTTTGATGACACCCGTTCCACATGTCAATAAACTGTGCGCTTTAACCAATTTGTATTCAAAAACAAAGATTTTTGCACTTTTACACGAAAACGCGTTCAGTGAAAGAAAGTTATTTCTGAACACTTTGCAACTTTACTTACTTGAAAGACACGTCTTTTGGGAAAAAAATCATTCAATTTTGAACATGGCTAAAAAATTAAAAATGAGTTTTGAAAACTTGTCTCTTATTCCTTTCTTTCAGTGTTGATTTAAGGCTTTTCGACCCCTCGGTGTATGTTATAAATAAAAATAAGACACATACATGTATCAAACTTATTCAACTAAAATTCTCCATATCATCACATAAGGAAGACGTGTCCATGAAAAAAATATCCCCTCAAACCCCAGTTTTATAATACAGTAAAACAGGGGTATACCTAATATTTTTTTATCAAAAATATGGATTGTGGGTACTCGTTAGAACCGCCTCGGTGAGGCGATTCTAACGTATACCCACAATCAATGTTTTGATCACAAATTTTAAACATATCAAATTTTCCCAATGAAAATTTCCATTCTTAATGCTGAAAAAATTATTTGTATATTGCATTGCAAATATTCGTAATGATCAAGTCTTACAGCTGCAAGAAACTTCTGTATATTGGCAAATAGTCGTATTAATTGTTAAAATACTTGACCTTTGTTTCCACATGTTAGCCGCCTGCCAACAGCGTCAATATGTGACTGCGAGGAAAACGAAAGATGAATACTTTAAAACAGCAGTCACACATAAGCGTATAACCCAAATGCGCGCCGGGCGTATGAAAAATTTTAACACGCTGAAGATTTTGGACGAATAAAAAAAAAACTTCTTTTTCTTTAACTTTTCTCTTTTTTCTTTAACTCGTTTTAGCAGTCACACATTAGCGCGTGACTGAGACGTGTGAAGGACGTATAAAAATCTCAAAGTTTTAGAGTACATTTGTGTTACGTCCAAGACACGCTAAACAAGTGCTACAGGCGCGCAGCGAACGTTCAACGCGCGTCTCACACACGCTCAGGGCACACGCTACTAAAGCAATATTTTATAAAATCAGAACGCGCATGTAGCGTACACTTGCACGCCTAAAACGTGCGCCAAACGCGTTCAAAGCGTGTTCAACGCGCAACTGTAACGCGCGTGAAACTTATTCGAAACGTATAAGTCACACGCCCGGGACACGCTGAGCTTCTAGAAAATTCTTAAACATGTTTAAAACATTTTTTATCTCAAACGCGCGCGAAACGGGCACCGATTTTTATCGACGTACAGCGACGCGCTCCGGACGTACAACAAGCGTACCCAACGTACTCGTAACCCGTTTGGAACGTATCTCCGACGTGCGTCTGGCGTATGTGTAATTTTTTAATTTTCTCAACACGCGCGCGTTTCACTTATACGCTAATGTGTGACTGCTATTTTACAACAATAACACTGGTCAACATACGCTCACTAATTTATCCTTTGAAGAAATGAAATTAAAACAAAAGAAAAAGAAAAACCCGGAACATTCTTTACAGTAACTTGTCTCACTTGTCTATGCTTTCTTCTTCACAGGTGTGCACGCTGACCAAAGAGACTATAGGTGGTCTACATATGCTCACTTGTCTATGCTTTCTTCTTCACAGGTGTGCACGCTGACCACAGGGACTATAGGTGGTCTACATATGCTCACTTGTCTATACTTTCTTCTTCACAGGTGTACACGCTGACCACAGGGACTATAGGTGGTCTACATATGCTCACTTGTTAGCTCACCTGAGCCGTTAGGCTCACAAGGTGAGCTTATAGGATGGCCATGATCCGGCGTCCGTCCGTCGTCCGTCCGTCCGTCCGTCGTCCGTCCGTCCACAATTTCAAAGATCTTCTTCTCTGAAACCGCTTGGCCAACCAAAGCCAAATTTTATATGATGCATCTATAGGAAGGGGGAACCAATGTGTATATAAGAAATCCAGGTCACATGACCAAGATGGCCGCCATGCCCATATATGGTAAAAACCCTTCAAAAATCTTCTTCTCCAGAACCGGTGGACTGATTTCAACGAAACTTGGCACGAAGCATTGATGGCTCAAGCACTACAATGTGTATATATAAATCACGACCCTGTGATGACCTTGACCTATTTTACGGCAAGGTCAACATAGGTCGCCAATGCATTTGAATGGGGAAAACTTTTAAAATGTCATTTAAAGTGAAAGTCTTGCAGGAAATGGGCAGTAGGACTGAATATTAATGATTCTGAAAAAAATGGACTCCAGGGGCTCATATGCCCCCACCCCGGGGCAATATACATGTATATTACCATAATATTCAAACATCATCTCCTCTGAAACCGGTTGGCCAATCAAAGCCAAATTTTATGTGAAGCATCAATAGGAAGGGGTAATCAATGTGTATATAAATAATCCAGGTCACATGACCAAGATGGCCGCAATGCCCATATATGGTAAAAACCCTTCAAAAATCTTCTTCTCCAGAACTGGTGGATCGATTTCAAAGAAACTTGGCATGAAGCATCGATGGCTCAAGTACTACAATGTGTATATAAATCATGACCCTGTGATGACCTTGACCTTTTTTACGGCAAGGTCAACTTAGGTTGCCAATGCATTTGAATAGGCAAAACTTTTAAAATGTAATTTAAAGTGAAAGCCTTAAAGGAAATGGGCAGTAGGACTGAATATTAATGATTCTGAAAAAAAAAATGGACCCCAGGGGCTCATCTGCCCCCACCCTGGGGCAATATACATGTATATTACCATCATATTCAAATATCTCCTCTGAAACCGCTTGGCAAATCAAAGCCAAATTTTATGTGAAGCATCTATGGAATGGGGGAATTAATGTATATATAAATTATCTAGTTCACATGACCAAGAGATGGCTGCCGCGCCCAAAAAAAGGTAAAAACCCTTCAAAAATCTACTTCTCCGAATCTGGTGGACCGATTTCAAAGAAACTTGGCATGAAGCACCAATGGCTGAAGTACTACAATGTGTATATAAATCATGACCCTGTGGTGACCTTGACCTATTTTAAGACAAGGTCAACATCGGTCGCCAATGCATTGGAATGGGGAAAACTTTTAAAAAGTCATTAGAAGTGAAAATCTTGCAGGAAATGGGTAATAGGACTAAATATTAATGATTATGAAAAAAAATGGACCTAAGGGCTCATATGTCCACACCCCAGGGCAATATACATGTATATTACCATAATATTCAAACATCTTCTCCTCTAAAACCACTTTGGCCAATTGAAGCCATATTTTATGTGAAGCATCTATAGGATGGGGGAACCAATGTGTATATTAATAATCTAGGTCACATGACCAAGATGGCCACCATGCCCATATATGGTAAAAACCCTTCAAATATCTTCTCTGAAACCGATAGATTGACTTCAATGAAACTTGGCGTGAAGCATCCATGGCTATAGTACTACAATGTATATATAAATCATGACCCTGTGATGACCTTGACCAAGTTTATGGCAAGGTTAACATGGGTTGCCCATGCATTTGAATGGGAAAAACTGTTAAAATGTCATTTGAAGGGAAAAACCAGCAAGAAATTGGCAAATGGACAGAATATTGATTATTCTGAAAAAAGAAAACGGCCCAAGGGCTTCATCTGCCCCTGCACTGGGGTTAAATACCATAATATTCAAACATGTTTATTGGTATATGCAGCAGACTCAGGTGAGCGTTTATAGGACCATTGGTCCTCTGGTCTATACTTTCTTCTTCCCAGGTGTGCACGCTGACCACAGGGACTATAGGTGGTCTACATATGCTCATTCTATGCTTTCTTCTTCACAGGTGTGCACGCTAACCACAGGGACTATAGGTGGTCTACATATGCTCACTTGTCTATGCTTTCTTCTTCACAGGTGTGCACGCTGACCACAGGGACTATAGGTGGTCTACATATGCTCACTTGTCTATGATTTCTTCGTCACAGGTGTGCACGCTGACCACAGGGATTATAGGTGGTCGACATATGCTCACTTGTCTATGCTTTCTTCTTCACAGGTGTGCACGCTGACCACAGGGACTATAGGTGGTCTACATATGCTCACTTGTCTATGCTTTCTTCTTCACAGGTGTGCACGCTGACCACAGGGACTATAGGTGGTCTACATATGCTCACTTGACTATGCTTTCTTCTTCACAGGTGTGCAGGCTGACCACAGGGATTATAGGTGATCTACATATGCTCACTTGTCTATGCTTTCTTCTTCACAGGTGTACACGCTGACCATAGGGACTATAGGTGGTCTACATATGCTCACTTGTCTATGCTTTCTTCTTCACAGGTGTGCACGCTGACCACAGGGACTATAGGTGGTCTACATATGCTCACTTGTCTATGCTTTCTTCTTCACAGGTGTGCACGCTGACCACAGGGACTATAGGTGGTCTACATATGCTCACTTGTCTAAACTTTCTTCTTCACAGGAGTGCACGCTGACCACAGGGACTATAGGTGGTCTACATATGCTCACTTGTCTATGCTTTCTTCTTCACAGGTGTGCACGCTGACCACAGGGACTATAGGTGGTCTACATATGCTCACTTGTCTATGCTTTCTTCTTCACAGGTGTGCACGCTGACCACAGGGACTATAGGTGGTCTACATATGCTCACTTGTCTATACTTTCTTCTTCACAGGTGTACACGCTGACCACAGGGACTATAGGTGGTCTACATATGCTTACTTGTCTATACTTTCTTCTTCCCAGGTGTGCACACTGACCACAGGGACTATAGGTGGTCTACATATGCTCATTCTATGCTTTCTTCTTCACAGGTGTGCACGCTGACCACAGGGACTATAGGTGGTCTACATATGCTCACTTGTCTATGCTTTCTTCTTCACAGATGTACACGCTGACCACAGGGACTATAGGTGGTCTACATATGCTCACTTGTCTATGCTTTCTTCTATACAGGTGTGCACGCTGACCACAGGGACTATAGGTGGTCTACATATGCTCACTTGTCTATGCTTTCTTCTTCACAGGTGTGGACGCTGACCACAGGGACTATAGGTGGTCTACATATACTCACTTGTCTATGCTTTCTTCTTCACATGTGTGCACGCTGACCCCAGAGACTATAGGTGGTCTACATATGCTCACTTGTCTATGCTTTCTTCTTCACAGGTGTGCACGCTGACCACAGGGACTATAGGTGGTCTACATATGCTCACTTGTCATGCTTTCTTCTTCACAGGTGTGGACGCTGACCACAGGGACTATAGGTGGTCTACATATGCTCACTTGTCTATGCTTTCTTCTTCACAGGTGTGCACGCTGACCCCAGGGACTATAGGTGGTCTACATATGCTCACTTGTCTATGCTTTCTTCTTCACAGGTGTGCACGCTGACCACAGGGACTATAGGTGGTCTACATATGCTCACTCGTCTATGCTTTCTTCTTTACAGGTGTGCACGCTGACCACAGGGACTATAGGTGGTCTACATATGCTCACTTGTCTATGCTTTCTTCTTCACAGGTGTGGACGCTGACCACAGGTACTATAGGTGGTCTACATATGCTCACTTGTCTATGCTTTCTTCTTCACAGGTGTGCACGCTGACCCCAGAGACTATAGGTCTACATATGCTCACTTGTCTATGCTTTCTTCTTCACAGGTGTGCACGCTGACCACAGGGACTAAAGGTGACGGCCTAGATAATGACTTGTCTATGCTTTCTTCTTCACAGGTGTGCACGCTGACCCCAGGGACTATATGTGACGGCCTAGATAATGACTTGTCTATGCTTTTTTCTTCACAGGTGTGCACGCTGACTCCAGGGACTATAAGTGACGGCCTAGATAATGACTTGTCTATGCTTTCTTCTTCACAGGTGTGCACGCTGACCCCAGGGACTATAGGTGACGGCATAGACAATGACTGTGACGGATTGACAGATGAAGAATATTGCTATAGCAACGACACACCGGGAAATATAGATTATGATATCGACGGTGATTTCAACGAAGACTGTTCGAAGCAGGGCGGAAGTAAGCTCATTACGGAAATACTTGTACACGCGTTTCTCCCTGAACACTGGGAAATGCCCGCAGCTTGATAAAATAATCTGGAATTCGTAGTTTTCAAAACAATTTTGCTATCATGTCAATATATGTAGAGCAATTATGCCAATAATCATTGAGACTTTAAATTCTAGTATCTTATGACCAATACTGATGCGGTGATTTTATTTCTTAAATAGTTAATTAATAAGCTAATACAAACCATGAGAAATACTTTATGAAAACGGAAACCAACATGTAACAGTGAGTGAAAAGGCAATTTCAATTTCCTTCACAGCTGCTGATACGCCCAGCTCCACCCTTAAATTCAACATTGTATCTGCATCGGTGCCCCGTCCTGTAACGTCAACATCGGCGAGTACTACCACAGATAGACCGACAAGTCCGGGCGACTTGAGCTCGGAGTCGCTAGGGACCGTAATCCCCACCTTACCACATGGTACAATCCCCACCTTACCACATGGTACAGGATTTAGTGATCCGAGTATAACATTTTTAGCGTCGATGGTTGTGGGCTCTCCAGTGACTACAACACCAGCTAGTGGAGCTACAACTGTCAGTAAGGGCACTTTATATCATCAAGAAAGCATACCAGTGAAATAAATATCCCCTTACACAATTTAATATGAACCGCAACGCGAGAATACCGGTCTTCGGGGTTTACGACCAGGTCCGACACAAATCGAGGTGTACAAGCATAGGAGATGGCGAGAGGCTGGAAATTACGGATCTAGAAATTAAATATAATAAAAGTTTGATCCTTTGGAAGCAGTGAAAACATTCAAAGGGCATTTGTACTATCCATCCTTGCGGCAAAGACAAAGGCGCTGATCAGGTTTTCGCATATACGAGGTCTGTCCCGGGAAATCATAAAGATGTCTGATATTTCGTGAACGGTTCGTTGAAATTTAAAGATATGTTCATGCCTTTAAACGACATTTGTACTAAGCTATGTATGAAAATATGAGTTCAATCGCTTACAAATTGCAAAAGTTATGGAGATTTATATGATGGTGTATCAGCGTTAACGGAGCATGTTGAAAATCATTTTGCTACGTTTTTGTGGAGGGGTGGTTGAATGTTTTGCGTGCAGTCTCTTTATTAAAGCCGTAATGGTGATGAATATTGTCATCTAAGCATTGATTAAGTCTTCTTAGTTAAAATTATAGTCAATAATTTGAGTTGTAGATGATAAGTAGAAAAAATAGCATGGTCAATTTCATTTAACTAGTAAATTTTACCCCTCTCGACTTAGCAGTAAGATGATTGCGGCGACGAAGAGAAATAAGACACACACATACACACACACACACACACACACACACACACAATCTCAAATAAGACATAACATGACCAACAGAAAAAACAAAAATTTGACCTTTGACCTTGATGACCTTTGACCCAATTGGACCCATAAATCTTAATCAGTGATCAACCTGTATACACTCACCAAGTTTCATGTAAATCGGACCAAGGACTGCCGAGATACAGAAATTTGACCTTTTACCTCGATGACCTTCACCTTTAAGATCGGCCCACGGACCTGGGAGAAGTAGGGGAACAAACAGAAAAAACATGACCATCAGAAAAAACAACATAAATTTGACCTTTGACCTCGATGTCCTTTGACCCAATTGGACCCATAAATCTTAATCAGGGATCAACCTGTTACACTCACCAAGTTTCATGCAAATCGGACCAAGGACTGCGGAGATACAGAAATTTGACCTTTGACATCGACCTTTAAAAATGAACCCCTCAAGCTAATATCCGGGGCCACCCTCAACCTTTCTAACAAGTTTGGTAAAGATCGGCAAAAGGACATGCGAACATAAATTTGACATTTGACCTCGATTACCTTTGACCCAATTGGACCCATAAATCTTAATCAGGGATCAACCTGTATACACTCACCAAGTTTCATGCAAATCGGACCAAGGACTGCCGAGATACAGAAATTTGACCTTTGACCTCGATGACCTTGACCTTTAAAAATTGAATCCTCTCAAGCTAATATCTGGGGCCACCCTCAACCTTCCCACCAAGTTTGGTGAAGATCGGCCCAAGGACCTGGGAGAAGTAGGGGAACAAACAAAAAATACATAAATTTGACCTTTGACCTCGATGACCTTGACCTTTCAAAAAATGAACCCCTCAAGCTAATATCCAGGGTCGCCCTCCACCTTCCCTCCAAGTTTGGTGAAGATCGGCCCAAGGACCTGGGAGATACAGAAATTTGACCTTTGACCTCGATTACCTTGACCTTTAAAAATGAACCCCTCGAACATATATGCGGGACCGCCCTCAACCTTCCCACCAAGTTTGATGAAGATCGGCCCAAGGACCTGGGAGAAGTAGGGGAACAAACAGAAGAAAAAAAAACATAAATTTGACCTTTGACCTTGATGACCTTGACCTTTAAAAATGAACCCCTCAAGCTAATATCCGGGGCCGCCCTCCACCTTCCCTCCAAGTTTGGTGAAGATCGGCCCAAGGACCTGGGAGGAGTAGGGGAACAAACAAACAAACAGACAAACAAACAAACAAACAAACAGACAAACGTAGCTCAAATTATAGTATGATATGAGGGAACACTAATTTTATTTTAGACTGAAATAAAACAAAAAGGTCGCTTGTTTAAAATGACAACAAAATCGAGCATTTAGAATATTTAAAGAATAAATGCATACAGAATCATCACAGGATTATTAATGACACAATAGAAGGTTGATTTTATAAATTAATTTTGTTAAATATACTTACCTGGAAAGAAAAGCTTGGGAAAGGTCTAATTTTGCGCCGCAAAACATACATTACGTGACTATTTTCCAATAAAATAATTGCAGTAGGTTTAAGAAAATTTCAATAAAATCAAAGCTGATGCTGGAAATTATTTCAAACTTTCAAAAACTTATCTTACATAATTACTCGTGCAACTGATAGTTAGAATTGTGTAATATCACCTCAACTCGCAATTACAGGAGCTGTTGAATTTGATCTTGATGAATTTCAAAACAGTGTTTTTGACGTGCGCCGTAGACACGTACCACCCTTGGAATAAATGCATATAAATGTGTTGTGTTAGGGCTGAATTCATCCATATTTGTACGAAATGTTTATTAGATGTAATCAAACAGATCATATAAATTTCATGAAATTCTACAGACACATTACTGTATTATCACAAATGTCTACGTATTTCTGGGACAGACCCCGTATAGCCAAACTGTTCGCTTCGCGTGACGCGGCTCAAATTATTGTGAAATTGTGATGTACAGGGTTATTCATGTTTTAATTTCTCATCCAGAACAGATTCTTGAAACTCGTTAGGGTTCTCACCTGTGTCCACAATCTATGTTCTGAGAAAACACTTTGAAAATAGCATTGTTTGACTACATTTTTGCACCTTACGAGTACCGGTATATTACATTGTTTTATATAATACATGCACTGGATCGATCAGTGTGGCGTTATCTCATCACTTTATGAAGTAATAGGAATGCCCAGCTGTAAGAAAGGGTCAGTATGTATATGTTCACCGTGTGTATGTTTGTGTGTGTTACACCCTATGGGCGGTTTGCCTTTATCAAGTCAAGATGATAATTAGTCACCAACATGACAAGCATGTCCCAGTGCGTGCCTTATTATGTTGATTGAAAAGGCTAGGTAGCCACTGGTACCATTTTTATGCCCCCAAACTTTGGAAAAGTTGGAAGAGCATATTACTTTTGGCTTGTCTGTCTGTCTGAGCGTCAGTGAGTGCGTGTGCACGTACGTCTGTTAGTCATCTTTTTGAAACGGCCAGGGTTTTGAAATTTTATAAACATATGAGCCGCCTCTGCCCCGGGGCTATATACATGTATATGACCATAATATTCAAACATTTACTTCTCTGAAACCGCTAGAGCAAGTAAAGCCAAACTTTATGTGGAGCATCGTTAGGAAGGGGAAATGAAATTTTTTTATAAAAGGTCAAGGTCACATGACCAAGATGGCAGCAATGGCTATAAATAGCAAAATCCTTTAAAATCTTCTTCTTCAGAACAAGAAGGGCTATTATTTTGAATTTTTGAATGAAGCATCAGGCAATGGAGCTCTACAAAGTTTGTAGAAATCATGACCCTGTGATGACCTTCACCTATTTTTTGGCAAGGTTAACTTAGGTTGCTAATGCATTTGAATTGGAAAAATAAGTGAAATGTAATTAACATGGACACTTACTCGCGAATTTAAGAACTCGCTAATAATTTGGAAATAGAAAATTCGCAAAATAAAAGTCTCGCGAAAATTTCCGAATTTACAGTAGGTCAAGGTCATCCCAGGGTCATGATTTTTACAAACTTTGTAGAGCTCCATTGTCTGATGCTTCATGCCAAGTTTCAAAATCATAGGCCTTCTGGTTCTGGAGAAGATTTTTAAAGGTTTTTGCTATTTATAGCCGTGGCGGCCATCTTGGTAATGTGACCCGGACCATTTTTATAAACTTTTGTTCCTCCTTCCTAAGAATGCTGCACATGAAGTTCAGCTTTGATTGGCAAAGTGGTTTCAGAGGAGAAGATCTTTGAAATTGTGTACGGACGGACGACGACGACGGAGCATGGCCATCCTATAAGCTCACCTTGTGAGCCTTCGACTCAGGTGAGCTAATAAGAACGTATATATTTATTTTCGTCTGATAATTTTCATTTTCAGCCCCTGTTTTACCTACAACAGCAGCCCCTGTCGACACCTGCATGACCGACTGTATTTGTCCATGTGGCTGGGTGAATGTCCAGAACTACACGGCTGAGGAAGTACAACAGAAAGTTGTTGAGATTCAAAAGAAACTAAAAATAGATAAAGCTATCCTTAGTGCTTCGGTAAGACAAATTGTGGCACGGTCGGTCATTATTACGAAAACTTGCCCATGCAATATACAATTTTTTTTAGCTTTAAAAATTGAAATTTTTCAGCTGAAAAATATTGATATTTTTCTTATTGTTGCTCAAAACATAGATTGTGGGTACACGTTAGAACCGCCTCGGCAAGGCGGTTCTAACGAGTACCCACAATCTATGTTTTGGAGCAAAAATAAGAAAAAAAAATAGGTATACCCCTGCATACCCCAGTTTTGCTATATAAAATGGGATTTTAGGGGGTAAACATTACACGGACATGTTTTCCTGATGATTTCCGAATCCATTTGGGATGTAGCAATGCATGGACCCTTTTTATGTCCTGCGAATACTTTCCAATTTATATGTACATATACAATTAACAAATTATGCTTTGCAAAATAGGCTCATAATTTATCTGGAATAAAAGAAACGTGGCCTCGTAACATAAAGACAAGTTTATAAAAATAGTTTGCTTGTACTTTTAAAAAAGTGACAATTAATTAGCATAACTTGATTAAATGTTTTGATAAGTAATTTCATATACGTGTATCATAATAAAGATAAAGGACATACTTATTTGCTACTAGACATTTTTCACTTTTGAACGTAAATGCTGCTGGTGCGTGCGGTTACGACTTTCTGTGTGATGGGGGACGACTCGTGAGGGCATATGTGAGACTAAGACGAGGGGCAATATGAAGAATTACACAGTCAAAACTACCAACAGCCCAGCGGAGACGAATTAAATAAGACATGCAATAAATGTTATAGTGTAGGACGTCTATCTCTGTAGCTCAGTAGGTAGCCAGCTAGGATTCAAAACGAAAGGTTCTGGGTTCGAGTCCTGGTAGGACCGCTTTTTTTTCTTTTCTTTATTTGTCTCCCCTGTGACAATAAAGCTAAGGAAATAAAAAAAATGTATTATCAGCTGATTATATTTATTGGCGAATGCAAGAATCAGGAAATGCCCTTGTGCATAAAATACTTAAATCGTAAAGGAATTGGAGTGCGAAAGGTTCTGGGTTCGAGTCCTGGTAGGACCGCTTTTTTTTCTTTTCTTTATTTGTCTCCCCTGTGACAATAAAGCTAAGGAAATAAAAAAAATGTATTATCAGCTGATTATATTTATTGGCGAATGCAAGAATCAGGAAATGCCCTTGTGCATAAAATACTTAAATCGTAAAGGAATTGGAGTGCGAGACGGCACCTCACATTAATGTTTCTCTCTTGTTGACTTTTAACCTGTTGAAATCGACAGCTCGATCGTATTTGTTTTGGTAGAAGAACTGATCTTCGAGCGATCCTCATGTCAATATTTCTTTCTTGGGGACATAAAAATGTTCATATTCTGAAGGCTTGTACAGGAATAATGTGGCTAGGATAAGTTAGCCACCCTGAATGACTTTAAATGTTTTCCGCGGACGTAAGGCACTAACTCAAATAGTATAGTGTACCTGTACAGACATATGTTTTTATATAAGGTGTAAAAACTACAGTTTCACGTGCTGTCTCGTGAGCGAACATAATTCATTTGGCATGTTTATACATGTATTTCAAACAGATACTCGAAAGCTTGGTGGGGTTTATTTGGTTGATGTTTCGTTTTGATCCCATACAACACCCATCTGCATGTCATAAGGGCTATATCCTAACTACATTATGCATATAGCCATACTAATAATTTGAGGTTTTGTAGGCCTTCAACAGTATTTCAGCCATATCGAGTGCGATAATTACGAATTTTAGATGATTTTGCAAGCCACAGGCCTTCTGTATGATCCTCATTTATTCTCTTGTAGTATGCGTGCTGTTTGTCTGGTTGACTTCAAATAAATATAATTAATCTTCAAACTAACACAGTGTTATTTTCAAGTAAATAAATGATGATAAAACTAAGAAACATCTAGTCTTCTTTTTAGCTCACCTGAGCCGAAGGCTCACAAGGAGAGCTGATAGGATGGCCATGATCCGTCGTCCGTCGTCCGTATCATATGTGGCCAATGTGGGGCTCGAACACACACAAGACACAGCGGTGAGATGAACGAGTGATTAAGAAACAGCGCTCTCAACCGCTCGGCCACGGGGGCCGCTTAGTCATTAGAGGCGGTCAGCATTATCTGTACCAGCCTTCAGAAAATAAATGTTGACGTGAGGATCGGTCGCGGGTCCGCTCTTCTGCCGATTACGATCAAGCTACCGGCTTAAATCGGTGAAAAGACAAGAAGACTTAGTGAAAAACCTATACGTGCGGACTGCCTTCTCACTACACACGTTAATCCACAAATTAACGATTTTAGTATTAAATGCAGTAGTGCATTTTATGAGTTTTGCTTTTTTTTCTTTTCTTTTCTTTTTCATTTTCTAAGCTATATTGTCACAGATGCGAAAAAAAGGAAGCAATTAAGAATAGAAAAAGAATTTTTGTTCTATCCGGACTCGAACCCAGGACCTTTTGGTTTTATTCCATACATGCTACCTACTGAGCTACAGAGTAAGACGTCGTGGACTATTTCTTTTTTGCCTGTCTTGTTTAATTGGTCTCCGTTAGACTATAGGTAGTTTTTACTTAGTAATTATTCATATCGCCCCTCGTCATCGTCTCAAATATGCCCTCACGAGTCGTCCCCCATCACACCGAAAATCGTAACCGCACGCGCCAGCAACATTTACGTTCAAAAGTGAAAAATGTCTACTAGCGGCTTCCTGGCACAAGAGCTAGTTTGGGAGCAGGAAACCGAAAACTCTCGAAAATGGAATTTTTGACACCCCCATGACATTGGGGGCCCTGGCTACCCATCTCATCCTCTTTCAATCCTGATGAGACTTGCCACATACTTGTATATACTATACATCTATGTCGTAGTACTAGCGGCTTCCTGGCACAAGAGCTAGTTTGGGAGCAGGAGACCGAAAACTATCGAAAATGGAATTTTTTGACACCCACCATGATATTGGGGGCCCTGGCTACCCATCTCATCCTCTTTCAATCCTGATGAGACTTGCCACATACTTTTATATAACATATACATTTATCACAGTACTAGCGGCTTCCTGACACAAGAGCTAGTTTCGGAGCAATAGACCTAGAAGTGTCGAAAATAGCCAATTCTGTACAGGAAAATATGACCCTAGAGCCGTTGGGGGGCCTGGCTACCCCCCTCATCCTCTTTCAATCCTGATGAGACTTGCCACATACATTTATATATCATATACTTTTATTACAGTATAAGCGGCTTCCTGGCACAAGAGCTAGTTTGGGAGCAAGAGACCGAGAAAGATCGAAAATAATTTTTTTGCACCCTCCTCTGACATAGTGGGGGGTCTGGCTACCCATCTCATCCTCTTTCAATCCTGATGAGACTTGCCACATACTTGTATATACTATACATCTATGTCGTAGTACTAGCGGCTTCCTGGCACAAGAGCTAGTTTGGGAGCAGGAAACCGAAAACTCTCGAAAATGGAATTTTTGACACCCCCCATGACATTGGGGGCCCTGGCTACCCATCTCATCCTCTTTCAATCCTGATGAGACTTGCCACATACTTGTATATACTATACATCTATGTCGTAGTACTAGCGGCTTCCTGGCACAAGAGCTAGTTTGGGAGCAGGAGACCGAAAACTATCGAAAATGGAATTTTTGACACCCACCATGATATTGGGGGCCCTGGCTACCCATCTCATCCTCTTTCAATCCTGATGAGACTTGCCACATACTTTTATATAACATATACATTTATCACAGTACTAGCGGCTTCCTGGCACAAGAGCTAGTTTCGGAGCAATAGACCTAGAAGTGTCGAAAATAGCCAATTCTGTACAGGAAAATATGACCCTAGAGCCGTTGGGGGGCCTGGCTACCCCCCTCATCCTCTTTCAATCCTGATGAGACTTGCCACATACATTCATATATCATATACCTTTATTACAGTATAAGCGGCTTTCTGGCACAAGAGCTAGTTTGGGAGCAAGAGACCGAGAAAGATCGAAAATAATTTTTTTGCACCCCCCTCTGACATAGTTGGGGGTCTGGCTACCCATCTCATCCTCTTTCAATCCTGATGAGACTTGCCACATACTTGTATATACTATACATCTATGTCGTAGTACTAGCGGCTTCCTGGCACAAGAGCTAGTTTGGGAGCAGGAAACCGAAAACTCTCGAAAATGGAATTTTTGACACCCCCCATGACATTGGGGGCCCTGGCTATCCATCTCATCCTCTTTCAATCCTGATGAGACTTGCCACATACTTGTATATACTATACATCTATGTCGTAGTACTAGCGGCTTCCTGGCACAAGAGCTAGTTTGGGAGCAGGAGACCGAAAACTATCGAAAATGGAATTTTTTGACACCCACCATGATATTGGGGGCCCTGGCTACCCATCTCATCCTCTTTCAATCCTAATGAGACTTGCCACATACTTTTATATAACATATACATTTATCACAGTACTAGCGGCTTCCTGGCACAAGAGCTAGTTTCGGAGCAATAGACCTAGAAGTGTCGAAAATAGCCAATTCTGTACAGGAAAATATGACCCTAGAGCCGTTGGGGGGCCTGGCTACCCTCCTCATCCTCTTTCAATCCTGATGAGACTTGCCACATACATTCATATATCATATACCTTTATTACAGTATAAGCGGCTTCCTGGCACAAGAGCTAGTTTGGGAGCAAGAGACCGAGAAAGATCGAAAATAATTTTTTGCACCCCCCTCTGACATAGTGGGGGGTCTGGCTACCCATCTCATCCTCTTTCAATCCTGATGAGACTTGCCACATACTTGTATATACTATACATCTATGTCGTAGTACTAGCGGCTTCCTGGCACAAGAGCTAGTTTGGGAGCAGGAAACCGAAAACTCTCGAAAATGGAATTTTTGACACCCCCTATGACATTGGGGGCCCTGGCTACCCATCTCATCCTCTTTCAATCCTGATGAGACTTGCCACATACTTGTATATACTATACATCTATGTCGTAGTACTAGCGGCTTCCTGGCACAAGAGCTAGTTTGGGAGCAGGAGACCGAAAACTATCGAAAATGGAATTTTTTGACACCCACCATGATATTGGGGGCCCTGGCTACCCATCTCATCCTCTTTCAATCCTGATGAGACTTGCCACATACTTTTATATAACATATACATTTATCACAGTACTAGCGGCTTCCTGGCACAAGAGCTAGTTTCGGAGCAATAGACCTAGAAGTGTCGAAAATAGCCAATTCTGTACAGGAAAATATGACCCTAGAGCCGTTGGGGGGCCTGGCTACCCTCCTCATCCTCTTTCAATCCTGATGAGACTTGCCACATACATACATATATCATATACCTTTATTACAGTATAAGCGGCTTCCTGGCACAAGAGCTAGTTTGGGAACAAGAGACCGAGAAAGATCGAAAATAATTTTTTTGCACCCCCCTCTGACATAGTGGGGGGTCTGGCTACCCATCTCATCCTCTTTCAATCCTGATGAGACTTGCCACATACTTGTATATACTATACATCTATGTCGTAGTACTAGCGGCTTCCTGGCACAAGAGCTAGTTTGGGAGCAGGAAACCGAAAACTCTCGAAAATGGAATTTTTGACACCCCCATGACATTGGGGGCCCTGGCTACCCATCTCATCCTCTTTCAATCCTGATGAGACTTGCCACATACTTGTATATACTATACATCTATGTCGTAGTACTAGCGGCTTCCTGGCACAAGAGCTAGTTTGGGAGCAGGAGACCGAAAACTATCGAAAATGGAATTTTTTGACACCCACCATGATATTGGGGGCCCTGGCTACCCATCTCATCCTCTTTCAATCCTGATGAGACTTGCCACATACTTTTATATAACATATACATTTATCACAGTACTAGCGGCTTCCTGGCACAAGAGCTAGTTTCGGAGCAATAGACCTAGAAGTGTCGAAAATAGCCAATTCTGTACAGGAAAATATGACCCTAGAGCCGTTGGGGGGCCTGGCTACCCCCCTCATCCTCTTTCAATCCTGATGAGACTTGCCACATACATTTATATATCATATACCTTTATTACAGTATAAGCGGCTTCCTGGCACAAGAGCTAGTTTGGGAGCAAGAGACCGAGAAAGATCGAAAATAATTTTTTTGCACCCCCCTCTGACATAGTGGGGGGTCTGGCTACCCATCTCATCCTCTTTCAATCCTGATGAGACTTGCCACATACTTGTATATACTATACATCTATGTCGTAGTACTAGCGGCTTCCTGGCACAAGAGCTAGTTTGGGAGCAGGAAACCGAAAACTCTCGAAAATGGAATTTTTGACACCCCCCATGACATTGGGGGCCCTGGCTACCCATCTCATCCTCTTTCAATCCTGATGAGACTTGCCACATACTTGTATATACTATACATCTATGTCGTAGTACTAGCGGCTTCCTGGCACAAGAGCTAGTTTGGGAGCAGGAGACCGAAAACTATCGAAAATGGAATTTTTGACACCCACCATGATATTGGGGGCCCTGGCTACCCATCTCATCCTCTTTCAATCCTGATGAGACTTGCCACATACTTTTATATAACATATACATTTATCACAGTACTAGCGGCTTCCTGGCACAAGAGCTAGTTTCGGAGCAATAGACCTAGAAGTGTCGAAAATAGCCAATTCTGTACAGGAAAATATGACCCTAGAGCCGTTGGGGGGCCTGGCTACCCCCCTCATCCTCTTTCAATCCTGATGAGACTTGCCACATACATTTATATATCATATACCTTTATTACAGTATAAGCGGCTTTCTGGCACAAGAGCTAGTTTGGGAGCAAGAGACCGAGAAAGATCGAAAATAATTTTTTTGCACCCCCCTCTGACATAGTGGGGGGTCTGGCTACCCATCTCATCCTCTTTCAATCCTGATGAGACTTGCCACATACTTGTATATACTATACATCTATGTCGTAGTACTAGCGGCTTCCTGGCACAAGAGCTAGTTTGGGAGCAGGAAACCGAAAACTCTCGAAAATGGAATTTTTGACACCCCCCATGACATTGGGGGCCCTGGCTATCCATCTCATCCTCTTTCAATCCTGATGAGACTTGCCACATACTTGTATATACTATACATCTATGTCGTAGTACTAGCGGCTTCCTGACACAAGAGCTAGTTTGGGAGCAGGAGACCGAAAACTATCGAAAATGGAATTTTTTGACACCCACCATGATATTGGGGGCCCTGGCTACCCATCTCATCCTCTTTCAATCCTGATGAGACTTGCCACATACTTTTATATAACATATACATTTATCACAGTACTAGCGGCTTCCTGGCACAAGAGCTAGTTTCGGAGCAATAGACCTAGAAGTGTCGAAAATAGCCAATTCTGTACAGGAAAATATGACCCTAGAGCCGTTGGGGGGCCTGGCTACCCTCCTCATCCTCTTTCAATCCTGATGAGACTTGCCACATACATTCATATATCATATACCTTTATTACAGTATAAGCGGCTTCCTGGCACAAGAGCTAGTTTGGAAGCAAGAGACCGAGAAAGATCGAAAATAATTTTTTTGCACCCATCTCTGACATAGTGGGGGGTCTGGCTACCCATCTCATCCTCTTTCAATCCTGATGAGACTTGCCACATACTTGTATATACTATACATCTATGTCGTAGTACTAGCGGCTTCCTGGCACAAGAGCTAGTTTGGGAGCAGGAAACCGAAAACTCTCGAAAATGGAATTTCTGACAACCCCTATGACATTGGGGGCCCTGGCTACCCATCTCATCCTCTTTCAATCCTGATGAGACTTGCCACATACTTGTATATACTATACATCTATGTCGTAGTACTAGCGGCTTCCTGGCACAAGAGCTAGTTTGGGAGCAGGAGACCGAAAACTATCGAAAATGGAATTTTTTGACACCCACCATGATATTGGGGGCCCTGGCTACCCATCTCATCCTCTTTCAATCCTGATGAGACTTGCCACATACTTTTATATAACATATACATTTATCACAGTACAAGCGGCTTCCTGGCACAAGAGCTAGTTTCGGAGCAATAGACCTAGAAGTGTCGAAAATAGCCAATTCTGTACAGGAAAATATGACCCTAGAGCCGTTGGGGGGGCCTGGCTACCCTCCTCATCCTCTTTCAATCCTGATGAGACTTGCCACATACATTCATATATCATATACCTTTATTACAGTATAAGCGGCTTCCTGGCACAAGAGCTAGTTTGGGAACAATAGACCGAGAAAGATCGAAAATAATTTTTTTGCACCCCCCTCTGACATAGTGGGGGGTCTGGCTACCCATCTCATCCTCTTTCAATCCTGATGAGACTTGCCACATACTTGTATATACTATACATCTATGTCGTAGTACTAGCGGCTTCCTGGCACAAGAGCTAGTTTGGGAGCAGGAAACCGAAAACTCTCGAAAATGGAATTTTTGACACCCCCATGACATTGGGGGCCCTGGCTACCCATCTCATCCTCTTTCAATCCTGATGAGACTTGCCACATACTTGTATATACTGTTGTGGCCCAAGTCTCGAGTCCGAACCAGTGTTCATCACGAACTACATGTTTGTTGTTTATCTCCTGGGACATTTTTATCGTGAATCGATGTCTTTGCTTGTCATGCGACCCTATGTACATAAATTGTAAATGAGAATGTTCTTACCTTGTTCCGCATGACTAATCCATTTTTGTGGCTGTTTATATGTGAATTTTTGGTAAAATGTCCCATATTTGCACTTTCACTTGCTGGCATAAATTTCGTGTTGACTATTCGTGTAAGCGTGACGTGTGAAGTGAGAATGAGGCTGTCAGTCTGTTGCTAAGCAAAAGTTACGATTGTCAAAAGCGAAAGTTCATTTTCAACACCCAGATTTTCACATAAATCATTCAAATACATTTATCCCATGGTAATGGTCATTTAGATCATTCTTTTACCTTTCATCTCAAGGTCCGTTTATTGTATATTTTATTCATGGTTGTCGAGTAATTCCCGATTTTCTGCGACGACCTGTGTTTTTCCATTTAAAGATGGCGGCGTGTTTACAATTTTTTTCGTCATCCTACAGCATCTTACATAACGTTACGTTGTAAGGTCTCGTGAAGTATCGCACCCGACGTCGCTTTACATTGTAGTGCGCGTGAACTTACACTGTAGATCCCTGTAAACTACAGAGATCTACGGCGTAGGCCTTCACGGGTATATAAGGAAACGCGTAGGATGCTGTAGGGACTCCATCTTTCGATCTCGTTGAAAGCAGCTGCGTTTCTCGGTCTGTGCTGCTTGAATTTTGGTTTTTTGGCTTTATTTAACGTTTTCTTCGGTTAAAAAGGCAAAAATAGATAGGAAATAAATAAATTAACACAGTTTCGGCTTTTGAAAAGTTTTATTTATTGAACTTGACACTTAATCGGAATTAAATAAAAAACAAGACAATACTAATACAAGTTACAACTTTTATCAAGAGTTAACATTTTTAAACATTGTTAAAGCTGACATAGCCTAGTGTGCAAGTGATTGTTCATTATTTTTGCAATAAATCAGCTCATTAAACCCCATGCTACCAATTTTCATCTCGTATTTCATGTTCTAGTCATATTTATTGCTCATAGCCATTTATTTTAATTGTTGAAAGAAGTTAACATGATCTAAGAATTATTATTCATAAAAATTGTTGAACATTTAATCATCTTTCTTCTCATTCCATACCCATTGAGTTTAGAAATAAGTCATGCATTTTCATATCCAAATCATCCTTTTGTTGGAGTCCACGCCTTTGTTAAGTTTATTATTTTATTGAACGCCCAGCAAGATAACAAAAGCTCTACTGGTCTAGGCCTCTACATAGGCAGTTACTGGGGCAGCGGTCCGCACGAGCCGGCGCGCAACATCATTGGTGGCACAGCGGTGGAATCCGATCGTCCTAGTCGGATTCAGCGATACGAGCCCAGAGTTCAACATGGCTAGTAATATAACAGAGCGCGATGCGAACAGCCCCTCCGGAGATGGTAGAGTCGACCAGTATACGGAAGGCCATCCAGATTCGCAACAACAAACTACACCCGCACCTCACACAGTAGGGTATAGGTCCACATACTTCGGCACAGGTACCACCCAAGAAGCCGAGGTGACAGACGACGCCTCAGCAGCGACCGCACTAATGCAGTTGCAGGGGTCCGAGCGGACTGAAATGCAGTCAAACGATACTGGTACATTACAGGAGGTCCTCAGAGGCAATGGTCTGCACCAGATATGACACAATATTATACCCATGCACATTCATACCAGAGTAGATCTGATACTGGTGTAAGGGTAAGAACAGGTAACCAAGAGCACAGCACATCCTACCCCTCACAAAGCAGCACAAGTAGCCAAATTACTGCAGTGCAAGACACTGTTATAAATCTCAGTAATGTAGTCTCAGCTATGCAACAACAGCAGGCACATATAACTAATACCCTATGCAACCTTACATCTATGATGCAGCAAAGTGCAAATTCTGGGTTACAGTCACATAATGACACACAACCTCCCTCAAATAGCACGTACAATATTCAAGGCAACTCGAATACTGATAGCGCACAGTCTAGAAGTTACGTTCATGAAGCGTCAGCTGCAGGTCAGCAGCAGGGGTGGTATAGCAGGGGTGATAGGCAGTTACCGGAAAGCTATTCGCGTGGTTTTCAGCAGTCGCGAGGCGTTCAAGAAGAACAAGAACAATGGGGGACTGAGGATAGATCCCCGGCTTATACCATCAGGGACGGTCAATACCGAAGGCGACGTCAGGTAAGCCAAACATATGGTTACACACCTTCAGAAGTAAAACTGCCTCCGTTTAATGGAAAAGAGGAGTGGAAGGTGTGGATAAGCCGGTTTGAGTCAGTGGCAAAGAGGTACCACTGGGACGACGAGACCAAGCTCGACAATATCCTGCCTAAGTTACAAGGTAGGGCTGGTGACTTTGTGTTTAACCAGTTATCCGAGGACACAATATCTTGCTATCCAATGCTTATTAAGGAGCTTAACAGTAGGTTCCATACGGTAGAGACTGAGAAAGCATTTGCTGCCAAGTTCAGCCAGAGAGTGCAGAAGAACGATGAGACTGCAGAGGAATATGCTGCTGAATTAAAGCGGTTGTACGCCAAAGCTTACAAGAGTAGAGACAGTCGAACCAGACAGGAAGATTTGGTAAGAAGATTTTTAGATGGCCTAAAAGACCATGACGCCAGATTTGAAGTGGAATACCACAAGGAACCCACAGACATTGATACAGCAGTCTACCATGTGGTAAACTTTATCCAAACCAGAAGAAGGAATAGCTCTGACACGTACGCAGACAGAAAATTTAAAAGGTCAGTTAGAAGGACAAGTCAGGAGAGTGACGTGGAAGATAATGATATAGGGGGCAATGAAGATGTAGATAGCTGTGAGTATGTGATGAGATTGCCTACTAAAGAAGAGTCATACCATGGTAAGAAATCTGTAAAGCATAATCAAAAGACCGAGACGGGCTCTGTTAAGCCTGACTCAAAGTCCATTACTGATTTAAAAAGCATGATTGAGGTTCTGACTAGTAAAGTTGAAGCGTTACAGAAAGGCGCTCGACAGCCTCCTGAGTACAGTCAGAAGGGGTATAACACAGGTAATGGCAGTAGAGTGGTCTGTTATGCATGTGGCATCAAAGGACACATTGCTAGAGAATGTCCAACCAAGACGAGAGAACACAGCAATAGGAGCAGTGGAAATGGTCAGCCTTCCCACAATGCAAAGGTAGGGGGAGCAGCTGAAGTAAAAGAAAACCCTTTAAACTAGAAAAGGCAGTCTCTGATGGCCGCAGAGACGCCTTATCTAAGGACAATGGCCAGTGTGAGATACAAACCCAGATAAATGAGATTGTTAAATCCATAAGGCATGTCAGGAAGCTACCTGATGGAGTATATATAAGGGGATCCGTTCAAGGGTACCCTATACTTTTTACAGCTGACACAGGCGCGTCGAAAACGGTCCTGTCGAAGCGTGTGTATGAGTCCATGAGACCAGATGAAAGACCACCGTTGAGTAAAGCATGTAAGTTAGTCGGAGCAGGCGGTACCACCATCAACGAACTAGGAAAAGGTGAGTTCTCAATACAACTAGGTAATATGCATATGCAAATAGAGGCAGTAGTTGCAGAAATCGATGACGATGGACTTCTAGGGGTAGACGCCTTGCAGAGTAGTAGCAATGGTCCTGCTGATATCATGATGAGTAAAGGTGTTCTGGTAATTGACAAGCAGGAGGTACCTATCATACAGGTAGGGCTTAATACAAGAGTGAGAAGAGTTACCGCTGCGGATCACTTTGTGATACCCGCTCAGAGTAAAGCTATCATTGATGTGTTCATTGAACGAAAGGATCATGATGATTTCTCAGCTGAGACAGACTACATCATTGAGCCTACTGCGCATTTTAGAGAGACCTACCCTCTACAGATGGCGCCATCGCTCACTAACATAAACAATGCCTGTACAAGTAAGGTAAGGTTACTAAACCCCTTTCCTACAGCAGTGTCAATCAAGCAAGACGCCGTCGTAGGGCAAGCCGAGCCGATAGATGGTTTACCGAAGTTGGTGGTGAAACAAGAAAATGCAAACGAGGCAGACAACTATACCAGAATAAGGCGGCTGCAATTTTGCAAGCAGGGGTCGAGTCAAGCCGATCATAAGGTAGAAGATAAAGTAAGGTACGTAAAAGAAAGTGAAGGAGTAGACGTGCCGGAACATCTTCGTGACTTGTACCAAAGAGCCACCAGGGGGTTAGATGCCGCTGGAAAACAGAAGGTAGCAGATTTGCTTAGTCGTTTTCAGGATACCTTCTCTAAAGGTGAGTGGGACATCGGTTTGACCGATCTGACAGAGCATGAAATCCCTACTGGGGATGCTAAACCTGTAAAGCAGCCACCTAGGCGAGTACCGCTAGCACACGCAGCAGATGAAAAGAAAGCGATAGACGACCTAAAGGCAAAAGGGGTAATAAGAGAGAGTGTGTCACCATGGGCAAGTCCCATCGTATTAGTGTCTAAGAAGGATGGAGGGGTTCGCCCGTGTGTAGACTATAGGAAGGTAAATGAGCTAGTAAAACCTGAGGCTTTTCCCCTTCCGAGAGTACAAGACTGTCTAGATGCAGTGGCTGGATCTAACTTATTCAGTACATTTGACCTGACCAGTGGCTATTTCCAAATAAAGGTAAAGGAAAGTGTCATACCGAAAACAGCCTTCGTCTGTAAGTATGGGCATTTCGAAATGACACGCATGCCCTTCGGTCTTAGTAATTCGGCCTCAACTTTTCAGAGAACTATGGAATTATGTCTACAAACTTTGCAGTGGGAGACATGTCTCATTTATATTGATGACATTATAGTGTTTGGAAAGGATCTGGACCAACACATGCAAAGGGTAGAAGAGGTTCTGACTAGACTTCGAGACGCTGGTCTAAAATTGA
This sequence comes from Rugalucina vietnamica, assembly GCA_964017185.1. Lineage (NCBI taxonomy): Eukaryota > Metazoa > Mollusca > Bivalvia > Lucinida > Lucinidae > Rugalucina > Rugalucina vietnamica. The sequence goes on from OZ024879.1 coordinate 46,216,665, forward strand.
AAGCAGACAAGAGTCATCTCCTTCAAGAAGAGGTAGTATTTCTAGGTCACGTAGTGTCAGGAGCGGGCGTAAAACCCAATCCGACAAACATAGCAAAGATAGTAGATTGGCCTAAGCCGAAAACCGCAAAGCAGATCCGTCAGTTGGTGGCAATGGGGTCATACTACAGAAGGTACATCAAGGGCTTCGCGTCAATGGTTAGACCAATGGTGGATCTCACTAAGAAAGGCAGAAGGTTTGTATGGGACGCAGCATGCGATGAAGCTTTCACAAAGCTCAAGAAATCCCTGGTAAGTGCGGACGTGATGGGTTACCCACTGAATGAGGGTGGTGATTTCATTTTAGACGTAGATGCTTCAGACGTTGGAATTGGGGGAGTGCTTCATCAAGTACAGCAAGGTAAAGAGAAGGTAATTGCGTACGCAAGCAGGGCACTGAACAGAGCGGAGACCAACTACTGCATAACAGAGAAAGAGCTGTTAGCAGCAAGGTACTTCATAGAGTACTTCAGGCAGTATCTCCTAGGAAGGAGGTTTATAGTAAGAAGTGACCACCAGAGCCTGGTATGGTTGTTTAAGCTGAAAGAGCCGAGAGGTAAAATAGCCAGATGGATAGAAGTTCTAAGTCAATACAACTTCGAAATACAGTACAGACCAGGTAAGAGCCAGGGCCATTGTGATTCTCTATCTCGTTGTGAGAATCCAAGGGCATGTGACTGTCCAATGCAAGATACAATGGAACCTCTGAAATGTGGTCCGTGTAAGAAGTGCTTGAAGAGAGCCCAGGACATGTTGCACGAGCAATTTTACCAAGAACTTGTGGCCAAAGATTCAGAGATACCGCAGCCAGGCAAGGAAGCAGAAGTAGTCAAAACATTAGAGAGTGTGGAGGAAGCAGATGAAGCCGGTCCAAGTACACCAACACGTGACGAAGCGCCTGAACGAGAGCACAGAGAATACCAGAGTATAGTGTCTTGGTTTCAGGGCAGGTCAGCATCAGAGTTAGCAAAACTGCAAGCAGAAGATCCAGACATTGGTCCTGTCTTACAAGGTAAGCTCGCCAACACTAAACCTAGTAGCCAAGATATGGCAGTGAGAAGCCCAGCAGCTAGGCACTACTGGATCCTCTGGGACTCATTGGTACTACAGGACGGCCTACTGTGCAAGAAGTACTCTAGGAAGGATGGGACAGGTCAGTATTTGCAGTTCGTAGTACCCTCAGGCATGAAGAAGGAAGTGTTGTACCAGATGCATGATTCCATGGTTTCAGGGCATATGGGCACCAAGAAGACCAAAGAGAAAATCCTACAACGTTTTTACTGGTATGCTCTCAAGGAGGATGTGGGTTTGTATGTGCAAAGATGCGACACTTGCGCAGCAGACAAAAAGCCGCAGAAAATTCCCAGAGCGCCTATGGGTAGTCTGCAAGTCGGTGCGCCCGGAGATTGTATTGCGACAGATTATATAGGGCCTCTACCCGTGACTGAAAGAGGAAATAGGTACATTTTGGTCTTTACTGATCATTTTTCCAAGAATGTGGAAGTGATACCAGTGTGTGATATGACCGCCGAAGTATGTGCTGACAAACTCCTAAATGAGATAATTTCAAGATGGGGTTGCCCATTATCGATCCACAGTGATCAGGGCAGAACATATGAGAGTAGAGTTTTCCGAGAGCTCTGTAGGATGCTTGAGGTAAGGAAAACAAGGACAAGTGTCAGAAACCCTCGTGGAAACGGGCAAGTGGAACGGTTTAATCGCACCTTGCTCCGTATGATAAGAGCATATCTCTGTGGAGAGCAGCGTGAGTGGGACTTGCATTTGGGTTGTATTGCCGGTGCATATAGGGCTACGCCGAATGAAGCGACCAGAATGACGCCTAACCTCTTGACCATGGGGCGAGAAGTGAGACTGCCAGGTGAGTTGGTCTTTGGGTCAACTAACACATACGATGGCGAGGAAATAACCACCTATGGTGAGTATGTAGATGTCGTGAGAGCCAGAATGCAACACGCACATGAAGTGGCGAGGAAGCACATGTCTTCTGCCGCAAAACGCAGTAAAGACCTATACGACACCAAGGTGGCTTTTAATAGGTACAATGTGGGAGATGTAGTGTGGTATCTGATGGAAGTGAAAAAGTTGGGAGTAGCTCCAAAACTTGAATACTGTTTTGAGGGTCCTTATGTGATAAAAAGAAAAATCTCAGAACTAGACTTCGTGCTTCAGGTGGACAGAGCAGGAACAGAAAAGCCTGTGCATCACAATAAGTTGAAGCCATACGAGGGAAAGAACCTTCCAAAATGGGTGAAGAGGGCTAAGAAAGCGATTCTTCAATCCAAACAGTAGTTACAAGAAACCAGAGTATATCTTGCTTGGGTAGAGGGAGTAAGCAAGTATGTAAGTTAATAAGGTAATTAAGCTATAAAAAGCTTATGGGGGGAGGATTTTAGATAAACTTAAATGACAGTAACTAAAGAGGTGCTGAGAAACTCTTGAGTATTACAGGAAAGGCTTATAGCTGCCGAACAAGGGGAAGGCGTCTTGGGCTAGAAGATGCTATAGCGGAACTGGTGAGAAGATAGAGGCAAGGAGATTGCGATTAGAGTCTTGACGTAGTCCGGAGATGCTGAAAGGTAACAGAAAGAGAATAGAAGGTAAAGTAGCAATGAGGAAGATGCAGAACGGGTTTTGTTTAAAGAAAAGGTAAAGGATGGAGGTAATTGCATTGAGTCACTAGCGTCGAATGGGTATTTTTGCGAAAGAGATAGCGATCGAAGCGGGATAGTTTGAAGAATGAAGAAGAATGTCAGGAGGGAAATCGCCGCAGAGTCTCCGGGGTTTTGCCAGTAGTACGGCAGTTTTGAAATCTAGGGTAAAGTATGGCCCAATGAGGTTGAAATAAGCTATGAGTAATCACTTGCAAGGGTTTGTGTCAGCATTTAAAAGGGGAATGGGGGAATCTTATGCATTGTTATTTTATGACTGCAGGCCATGGATCAGTTGATTGAAAACCTACAAGCCGCTGGGGTGGATAGAGAGAGAATAGATCGAGCGAAGAAAAGGGGAATAGCCTACCAGTGTCTGAGGTGTGAAGAGAGGGATGGTACAAAGACGATAAATATAAAGTGTCGGATAGAGGACCATATCCTGAGATACCACCTGAGCCAGGACCAGCAGCCCTTCTTCTGTAAGCTGTGCGGTTTCCGATGTATGAGAAGGGATCAGCTGATAACGCATGTAACAGCGTATGGGAAGCATGTATTGATCGCCGCTAAAGCCCGGGTGGTGGATCCCGTTCCGTACCTGGTTGAGAATGACAAGCCCCACGTCTTTGGAGCTCAGGACTACCGGGCCCACACGCCTGAAGCCAGCCTGTTACATTGGCTGCGTGTGTCTGAAGGAGACCTGGCAGATTCACAGGGTGCGGCATCAACAACCAAAGCTGGAGAGAAGAAGCCTAGGCCACGACAGACAGCGGCGCCCATGACATCGTTGATGAATGGGAGTTCAGCAGGCCAGCAATCGCCTATGGTGCCACTGCCCCCAACGCCAACACTAACTCAGCTGGTTCCTCAACAGAACTGGCCTTTCATGTACGGACAACAGCCAAGTGTTGCGATGAATACACTCTCGGGCCTCCTATCGGCTTTTGTTCCCCAAAGGCCTCAGCTAGATTTATCCAGCCAGGTCAACGCACTGATCCAGAGTTTGGTGGGAGGAGGTAACGCTACAGAGCAACCCCATGAGTCGGCTACGGAGTATGAGGCTGAGGACTTAGACGCCATACTGCCACAGATAACCGACAGTGACTTGCAGGATGTAGAACTCCCCTATGCAATGTCAGAGGTGGTGCAAGAAGCCCAAGCAGAGGCCATATCCAGTGAGAAGCAAGAAGGTGTGGAATCAGGGACAGTCAGTAAAGAGCAGGAAGAAGCAAAGAAAGAAACAGTGAATCAAGGGCAAGTAGAGGAAAGGATAGAGATAGAAGTTGGGTCTAAGCAGGAAGGTGTCGCTGGGGGAACTGTAAACACAAAAGGGCAAGATACAGATAAAGAAGAGGCTGAAGCTGGTCCAAACCAGACACAGGAAGACCATGAGGCTGGAGACAGAGGCGTTGAAAAAGAAGCAGATGGGGCCCAGGTCAAGATGAATAAAGTGCAGGAAGTAGGAGCAGTAGAGAGAAGTGATGAGAAGCTCGAGCAAGTTGCTGGGGATAGCAAAAGGCAAGAGAAAGCAGAGGCGGTCGAAGCGAGTCAGAGCCAAGGGTCAGAAAGAGAGGACACCAGAGTCATAAAAGTTAAGGACAACGAACCGCAGAGAAAGCAATCAGAGACGACCGATGGAGATGAAGAGGCCACTGAAACTCCAAGTTATCCCCCGTATACACCCACACCGATAAGTAAACTGAGGGAGAGGGAGAGCCCAGCAGTAGTGCAAGAGGACATACTGGACCTCACAGATGAGGATATGACCCTGTCAACGCCAAAAAAGAGAACGAGAGAAGAAGATCATTACGAAGGCCACAACTCAAAGAAAGCCAGGGAGGGAGAGAGACCGACGTTGCCAGTAGATATAAGAGACTTGAGTGAACGGACATTGGTCAATATAGTAGATAAGAAGCAGAGGGTAGCAGAGCGGACAATAGTGGCGGCAGAAAAGATATACGGTGCACTGATTGACGCGACATGCGTATTAGGGAAGTTGACAGATGCGGTCTCGAGATTGAAAAATACAATGGTGGAGAATGAAAAGGAAGAGGAAAGGAGGGAAGCCAAAAGAGCTGAACGGGAAAAGAGGCGAGAGGAGGAATGGAGGAAGGCGCTGGGCAGATTGAGAGATGAGGAAAGGAGGTGGGAAGAGAGAAGGAGAGAGTTAGAGAAGAAAGAAAGAGAGGAGAAAGAGGAGAAAAGGAAAGAGGCAGAAACAAAGGAAAAGGAGGAGAAGGAGGACCGAGACAGGGAGGAGCGGCGAAGGAGGGAGAACACGGGAGAGGATAGGAAGGAGGACAGTAAACGGGGAGCAGAGGGCAGTGATAGGGACGATAGAAGGAAGAGGGAGGACAGGAGAGGAGATGACAGGGATAAGGAAAACCAGCAGAGGCCACGGTCGGTATTAGGGAGAGTATACACGAGGGATAACATCACAGATGGAAGCAGGAGAAAATGAAGATTTAAGGAAGAGAAAGCTTAATAAGTGGTTATAGCATGGGGTATTAAAGAGAGAGAGAGAGAGAGAGAGAGAGAGAGAGAGAGAGAGAGAGATTGAGATTAAGGTTAAGTGTGCGAAAGAGGTATGTATCTGGAAGCAGTTGTTGTTATATTTTTAAGTTTCTTAAACTTAGTCAACACTTTAAATTTTCATGTTACAGTCAATTGATTTAACTGATTGGAATGTAATCTCTGGTCACGGAGAATCCGGTCAGTTTAAGGGTATAAGGACTTAAGTTTAGGGTAGATTAACACATATGCCGTCATTTCATGTAAGCCTTTGTCAGAAGTTAAACAATGCAAGTTAAGTTAAAACAATTATCATATCATAGCACATGTACATAAATGATGTTCTGTCTGATTATTAATGAAATATTTAAATGCATCATTATACATTATAGTAACGTTTTGCAATGTAAAGTTCTGCTTCATATTGAGTTTGTCTAATCCACTTCTGACACCATGTTGTTGTAGTTAACATTTATCTAGGATAAATGGCTAACATGGGGTTCTTATTGTTTGTGGATGTGAGACTTGGTACATTTGCATTTTTCCCGTCTTGCTCGTTTGTTGGAACTTAAACGAGTTGGGAGGGGGAAATTGTTGTGGCCCAAGTCTCGAGTCCGAACCAGTGTTCATCACGAACTACATGTTTGTTGTTTATCTCCTGGGACATTTTTATCGTGAATCGATGTCTTTGCTTGTCATGCGACCCTATGTACATAAATTGTAAATGAGAATGTTCTTACCTTGTTCCGCATGACTAATCCATTTTTGTGGCTGTTTATATGTGAATTTTTGGTAAAATGTCCCATATTTGCACTTTCACTTGCTGGCATAAATTTCGTGTTGACTATTCGTGTAAGCGTGACGTGTGAAGTGAGAATGAGGCTGTCAGTCTGTTGCTAAGCAAAAGTTACGATTGTCAAAAGCGAAAGTTCATTTTCAACACCCAGATTTTCACATAAATCATTCAAATACATTTATCCCATGGTAATGGTCATTTAGATCATTCTTTTACCTTTCATCTCAAGGTCCGTTTATTGTATATTTTATTCATGGTTGTCGAGTAATTCCCGATTTTCTGCGACGACCTGTGTTTTTCCATTTAAAGATGGCGGCGTGTTTACAATTTTTTTCGTCATCCTACAGCATCTTACATAACGTTACGTTGTAAGGTCTCGTGAAGTATCGCACCCGACGTCGCTTTACATTGTAGTGCGCGTGAACTTACACTGTAGATCCCTGTAAACTACAGAGATCTACGGCGTAGGCCTTCACGGGTATATAAGGAAACGCGTAGGATGCTGTAGGGACTCCATCTTTCGATCTCGTTGAAAGCAGCTGCGTTTCTCGGTCTGTGCTGCTTGAATTTTGGTTTTTTGGCTTTATTTAACGTTTTCTTCGGTTAAAAAGGCAAAAATAGATAGGAAATAAATAAATTAACACAGTTTCGGCTTTTGAAAAGTTTTATTTATTGAACTTGACACTTAATCGGAATTAAATAAAAAACAAGACAATACTAATACAAGTTACAACTTTTATCAAGAGTTAACATTTTTAAACATTGTTAAAGCTGACATAGCCTAGTGTGCAAGTGATTGTTCATTATTTTTGCAATAAATCAGCTCATTAAACCCCATGCTACCAATTTTCATCTCGTATTTCATGTTCTAGTCATATTTATTGCTCATAGCCATTTATTTTAATTGTTGAAAGAAGTTAACATGATCTAAGAATTATTATTCATAAAAATTGTTGAACATTTAATCATCTTTCTTCTCATTCCATACCCATTGAGTTTAGAAATAAGTCATGCATTTTCATATCCAAATCATCCTTTTGTTGGAGTCCACGCCTTTGTTAAGTTTATTATTTTATTGAACGCCCAGCAAGATAACAAAAGCTCTACTGGTCTAGGCCTCTACATAGGCAGTTACTGGGGCAGCGGTCCGCACGAGCCGGCGCGCAACAATACTATACATCTATGTCGTAGTACTAGCGGCTTCCTGGCACAAGAGCTAGTTTGGGAGCAGGAGACCGAAAACTATCGAAAATGGAATTTTTTGACACCCACCATGATATTGGGGGCCCTGGCTACCCATCTCATCCTCTTTCAATCCTGATGAGACTTGCCACATACTTTTATATAACATATACATTTATCACAGTACTAGCGGCTTCCTGGCACAAGAGCTAGTTTCGGAGCAATAGACCTAGAAGTGTCGAAAATAGCCAATTCTGTACAGGAAAATATGACCCTAGAGCCGTTGGGGGGGCCTGGCTACCCCCCTCATCCTCTTTCAATCCTGATGAGACTTGCCACATACATTTATATATCATATACCTTTATTACAGTATAAACGGCTTCCTGGCACAAGAGCTAGTTTGGGAGCAAGAGACCGAGAAAGATCGAAAATAATTTTTTTGCACCCCCCTCTGACATAGTGGGGGGTCTGGCTACCCATCTCATCCTCTTTCAATCCTGATGAGACTTGCCACATACTTGTATATACTATACATCTATGTCGTAGTACTAGCGGCTTCCTGGCACAAGAGCTAGTTTGGGAGCAGGAAACCGAAAACTCTCGAAAATGGAATTTTTGACACCCCCCCATGACATTGGGGGCCCTGGCTACCCATCTCATCCTCTTTCAATCCTGATGAGACTTGCCACATACTTGTATATACTATACATCTATGTCGTAGTACTAGCGGCTTGCTGGCACAAGAGCTAGTTTGGGAGCAGGAAACCGAAAACTCTCGAAAATGGAATTTTTGACACCCCCCATGACATTGGGGGCCCTGGCTATCCATCTCATCCTCTTTCAATCCTGATGAGACTTGCCACATACTTGTATATACTATACATCTATGTCGTAGTACTAGCGGCTTCCTGGCACAAGAGCTAGTTTGGGAGCAGGAGACCGAAAACTATCGAAAATGGAATTTTTTGACACCCACCATGATATTGGGGGCCCTGGCTACCCATCTCATCCTCTTTCAATCCTGATGAGACTTGCCACATACTTTTATATAACATATACATTTATCACAGTACTAGCGGCTTCCTGGCACAAGAGCTAGTTTCGGAGCAATAGACCTAGAAGTGTCGAAAATAGCCAATTCTGTACAGGAAAATATGACCCTAGAGCCGTTGGGGGGCCTGGCTACCCTCCTCATCCTCTTTCAATCCTGATGAGACTTGCCACATACATTCATATATCATATACCTTTATTACAGTATAAGCGGCTTCCTGGCACAAGAGCTAGTTTGGGAGCAAGAGACCGAGAAAGATCGAAAATAATTTTTTTGCACCCCCCTCTGACATAGTGGGGGGTCTGGCTACCCATCTCATCCTCTTTCAATCCTGATGAGACTTGCCACATACTTGTATATACTATACATCTATGTCGTAGTACTAGCGGCTTCCTGGCACAAGAGCTAGTTTGGGAGCAGGAAACCGAAAACTCTCGAAAATGGAATTTTTGACACCCCCCATGACATTGGGGGCCCTGGCTACCCATCTCATCCTCTTTCAATCCTGATGAGACTTGCCACATACTTGTATATACTATACATCTATGTCGTAGTACTAGCGGCTTCCTGGCACAAGAGCTAGTTTGGGAGCAGGAGACCGAAAACTATCGAAAATGGAATTTCTTGACACCCACCATGATATTGGGGGCCCTGGCTACCCATCTCATCCTCTTTCAATCCTGATGAGACTTGCCACATACTTGTATATGACATATACATTTATCACAGTACTAGCGGCTTCCTGGCACAAAGGCTAGTTTCGGAGCAATAGACCTAGAAGTGTCGAAAATAGCCAATTCTGTACAGGAAAATATGACCCTAGAGCCGTTGGGGGACCTGGCTACCCTCCTCATCCTCTTTCAATCCTGATGAGACTTGCCACATACATTCATATATCATATACCTTTATTACAGTATAAGCGGCTTCCTGGCACAAGAGCTAGTTTGGGAGCAAGAGACTGAGAAAGATCGAAAATAATTTTTTGCACCCCCCTCTGACATAGTGGGGGGTCTGGCTACCCATCTCATCCTCTTTCAATCCTGATGAGACTTGCCACATACTTGTATATACTATACATCTATGTCGTAGTACTAGCGGCTTCCTGGCACAAGAGCTAGTTTGGGAGCAGGAAACCGAAAACTCTCGAAAATGGAATTTTTGACACCCCCTATGACATTGGGGGCCCTGGCTACCCATCTCATCCTCTTTCAATCCTGATGAGACTTGCCACATACTTGTATATACTATACATCTATGTCGTAGTACTAGCGGCTTCCTGGCACAAGAGCTAGTTTGGGAGCAGGAGACCGAAAACTATCGAAAATGGAATTTTTTGACACCCACCATGATATTGGGGGCCCTGGCTACCCATCTCATCCTCTTTCAATCCTGATGAGACTTGCCACATACTTTTATATAACATATACATTTATCACAGTACTAGCGGCTTCCTGGCACAAGAGCTAGTTTCGGAGCAATAGACCTAGAAGTGTCGAAAATAGCCAATTCTGTACAGGAAAATATGACCCTAGAGCCGTTGGGGGGCCTGGCTACCCTCCTCATCCTCTTTCAATCCTGATGAGACTTGCCACATACATTCATATATCATATACCTTTATTACAGTATTAGCGGCTTCCTGGCACAAGAGCTAGTTTGGGAACAAGAGACCGAGAAAGATCGAAAATAATTTTTTTGCACCCCCCTCTGACAGAGTGGGGGTCTGGCTACCCATCTCATCCTCTTTCAATCCTGATGAGACTTGCCACATACTTGTATATACTATACATCTATGTCGTAGTACTAGACATTTTTCACTTTTGAACGTAAATGCTGCTGGTGCGTGCGGTTACGACTTTCTGTGTGATGGGGGACGACTCGTGAGGGCATATGTGAGACTAAGACGAGGGGCAATATGAAGAATTACACAGTCAAAACTACCAACAGCCCAGCGGAGACGAATTAAATAAGACATGCAATAAATGTTATAGTGTAGGACGTCTATCTCTGTAGCTCAGTAGGTAGCCAGCTAGGATTCAAAACGAAAGGTTCTGGGTTCGAGTCCTGGTAGGACCGCTTTTTTTTCTTTTCTTTATTTGTCTCCCCTGTGACAATAAAGCTAAGGAAATAAAAAAAATGTATTATCAGCTGATTATATTTATTGGCGAATGCAAGAATCAGGAAATGCCCTTGTGCATAAAATACTTAAATCGTAAAGGAATTGGAGTGCGAAAGGTTCTGGGTTCGAGTCCTGGTAGGACCGCTTTTTTTTCTTTTCTTTATTTGTCTCCCCTGTGACAATAAAGCTAAGGAAATAAAAAAATGTATTATCAGCTGATTATATTTATTGGCGAATGCAAGAATCAGGAAATGCCCTTGTGCATAAAATACTTAAATCGTAAAGGAATTGGAGTGCGAGACGGCACCTCACATTAATGTTTCTCTCTTGTTGACTTTTAACCTGTTGAAATCGACAGCTCGATCGTATTTGTTTTGGTAGAAGAACTGATCTTCGAGCGATCCTCATGTCAATATTTCTTTCTTGGGGACATAAAAATGTTCATATTCTGAAGGCTTGTACAGGAATAATGTGGCTAGGATAAGTTAGCCACCCTGAATGACTTTAAATGTTTTCCGCGGACGTAAGGCACTAACTCAAATAGTATAGTGTACCTGTACAGACATATGTTTTTATATAAGGTGTAAAAACTACAGTTTCACGTGCTGTCTCGTGAGCGAACATAATTCATTTGGCATGTTTATACATGTATTTCAAACAGATACTCGAAAGCTTGGTGGGGTTTATTTGGTTGATGTTTCGTTTTGATCCCATACAACACCCATCTGCATGTCATAAGGGCTATATCCTAACTACATTATGCATATAGCCATACTAATAATTTGAGGTTTTGTAGGCCTTCAACAGTATTTCAGCCATATCGAGTGCGATAATTACGAATTTTAGATGATTTTGCAAGCCACAGGCCTTCTGTATGATCCTCATTTATTCTCTTGTAGTATGCGTGCTGTTTGTCTGGTTGACTTCAAATAAATATAATTAATCTTCAAACTAACACAGTGTTATTTTCAAGTAAATAAATGATGATAAAACTAAGAAACATCTAGTCTTCTTTTTAGCTCACCTGAGCCGAAGGCTCACAAGGAGAGCTGATAGGATGGCCATGATCCGTCGTCCGTCGTCCGTATCATATGTGGCCAATGTGGGGCTCGAACACACACAAGACACAGCGGTGAGATGAACGAGTGATTAAGAAACAGCGCTCTCAACCGCTCGGCCACGGGGGCCGCTTAGTCATTAGAGGCGGTCAGCATTATCTGTACCAGCCTTCAGAAAATAAATGTTGACGTGAGGATCGGTCGCGGGTCCGCTCTTCTGCCGATTACGATCAAGCTACCGGCTTAAATCGGTGAAAAGACAAGAAGACTTAGTGAAAAACCTATACGTGCGGACTGCCTTCTCACTACACACGTTAATCCACAAATTAACGATTTTAGTATTAAATGCAGTAGTGCATTTTATGAGTTTTGCTTTTTTTTTTCTTTTCTTTTCTTTTTCATTTTCTAAGCTATATTGTCACAGATGCGAAAAAAAGGAAGCAATTAAGAATAGAAAAAGAATTTTTGTTCTATCCGGACTCGAACCCAGGACCTTTTGGTTTTATTCCATACATGCTACCTACTGAGCTACAGAGTAAGACGTCGTGGACTATTCCTTTTTTGCCTGTCTTGTTTAATTGGTCTCCGTTAGACTATAGGTAGTTTTTACTTAGTAATTATTCATATCGCCCCTCGTCATCGTCTCAAATATGCCCTCACGAGTCGTCCCCCATCACACCGAAAATCGTAACCGCACGCGCCAGCAACATTTACGTTCAAAAGTGAAAAATGTCTAATTAGAACAAAAATACTTAATTTGACTTTTAAGCGCATTCACCATTTTTGCATTATCGACTAGTTTCCAGCTTACAGAAAATCAATATTGGAAACACAGGTAATCAAAACCACCCTGACCTTGAAATCAGGGTGGTTTTGGTTACTTGTATTTCTAATATTGATTATTTCTATGCTGGTAACCAGCCAATAATACAAAAATGGTAAATAAAACAGCTATACTAAGTCTATGCTTATAACTCCAGAAGCGCAAGAAGAGGAGTGCCCAGGACAGTAGACCTACAGCTATGGGGATAGGCTATGTCGGACTGGTTTTCCTGATCGTCATGTTTGGTTCCATCTTCCTTTTGGACTTTGCCGCCATAAGACGTGACATCATGCTATTGAGGGAGAATCTTAGAGATGTCTTTGACGCTTGAAAACCGAGAAATACCATTTTATCTTTTTTAAGTCAACAACAAGACATTTGAGCCGACCCATGGGAAAACCAACGATCTGCATAGGCGAAAACAAAGACGCAGATCAGCTTCGCAGAAACTGCGAAGCTGATCAGCGCCTTTGTTTTCGCTACTCGGATAGTACAATATCTTTTCTACTTAAATCCGAAATTTTCAGATTCTAGCTTTTTTCTGTGCTTGTACAGACAGGTTTGTATCGGACCTGTTCAGAAACCACATTGTTGGTTTTCCCACGAGGCGGCTCATTTGTACTGACTGTGATTTTAAGCTCGACAAAGGCTCATAAGGTGAGCTTCTTTTATGGTAGCCGAGCCGGCGTCCTCATTACGAAAACTTACCCATGCAATATATGGAGACTTTTGCAGCTGTAAAATCTGAAAATTTTGATTGAAAAATTTTGATATTTTTAATATTTTTGCTCAAAACACTGATTGTGAGTACACGTTAGAACCGCCTCAACGAGGCGGTTCTAATGAGTACCCACAATCTATGTTTATTATCAAAAATAAGAAAAATAAGTATACCCCTGTATACCCCAGTTTTACTATATAAAAGTGGGGTTTAAGGGGGTATTCATTGCATGGACATGTTTTCCTGATGCTGCGTCAGTTCATGCGTTCACACTTTCAAACGTAAATATCTCTAAGACAACTAGGTCAATTGTGATCAAATTTTGTCTGAAGCATCATGGGGACGCGGTAGCTTCCATCGACTTACAATGGGGAAACCATAAAAATCTTCTTCTCTAACCACAAGGTCTAAAGCTTTCATATTTTGTGTGTATCAACGTATAGTGGTCCCCTTTATAAATAAATTATAATGGTTTGATCCTTTGGGAGCAGCAATTTTGGTCATACATGTACGTCATTTTTCAAATGCCATGTCTTGGGTGAGTATTCTGAGGACCAATGGTCCTTGGTTTTATAGTTATACTCACAATTTTGAAACTATTCATATTCTTAGTGCACATAATAGAACCAATACGGTACTTTCATGTCAACTAAGCAACTATGTCAAAATCTACAGCCAAATGGAATTTTTAAATGGAAATAGGACTTGCTGTCCTCCTCATCTTTGACATAAGTAAACATCTGATAGCATTATGTCCAACAGGTATTAAGATAGCCTGAAACTCTACTTACATATTTTCGGACCTGAGAATCTATCAAATCGAAGTTTTTAATGCACACATTTGGCTATTTAGGATACTGATACAGGATTGCTTTACCTTAAATAGACTTCATAGGTATTAACGGGACATAAAGTAAAGATAGTGATTGTCCAGCCATGCATTGTGTGTTTATGTACATATGATTTACGTCATGAGAAAACCAACAAAGTAGTTTACGAACAGGTCCGACACAAACCAAGCTGTACCAGCACAGAAGATGGATAGTGACTGAAAAGTTTGGATTTAGAAGGTAAGGAAAGTGTACTATCCATGTAGCAAAAACAAGGCGCTGATAAGCTTCATATTTACTGTGAAACTGATCTGCGCCTTTGTTTACGCATAAGCAAAAGGTTTGTTTTCTCATGATGCGGTTCATATTCTTCATCAAAAAGTTAATGAATGCTTATGGAGCATGTGTACTGATTCGAACAATAATGTTTATAATTGTAGTTATTAGTTTTTCATATTTTCCTAGATGTTCCTGCTTGTAAGCTCGACTGCACGAAGTGCATAGAGCTATTGCAGTCATCCAGGTCGTCCACGTTCCCGTGCGCGCGCGCGTTCCCTTGCGCGTCACACTTGCGTTAAAGTTGTCTAGAAGTACATATCTTGACAACCACTCATCAGAAAGCATTCATACTTAAAAATAGATACCCTGTAGGGTTAGCTTTTATTCCATGGCATCGGGCCCCTGGGTCCAGGTCAGGGGATGGGGCTGGAGGTTAAAATCTAGAACACCTTCAAAAATGGCCATTCTTGCGTTAAGGTTTTCTAGAAGTCCATATCTTGACAACCACTCACCAGAAAGTATTGATAATTGGGCCGTTTACACCCTGTAGGGTCGGCTTTCATTCCTTGGCATCGGATTCCTGGGTGCATGCAAGGGGGTAGTGCTAGAGGTTAAAATCTAGAACACCATTAATGATAATGGCTTTTCTGTGATATAGTATTCTAGAAGTCTATATCTTGAAAACCTTTTATCAGGGGGCTTTCATACTCGGACCATAGGTACCCTGTAGGGTTCAGTTTATTTCATGGCATCGGATCTCTGGGTCCATGCCTGGGGGTGGGGCTAGAGGTTAAAAACTAGAACAATGTAAAAAATAGATGTACTGCTGTGTAACTTTTACAAGGAGTCCATATCTTGCCAACAACTTATCTTAAAGCGTTCATACTTCATACACTTTAGGTTCCATGTCATCGGACCTCTGGGTCATAGTCAGGGGGTGTGGCTAGAGGTCAAAATCTACAACTCCCTATTTCTTTTTTCTGTTTATTTCTTAATAGAAACAACTTAGGAGGATGGCTGACCATTCATCTTTTGACTTTGTGACACTTGCTTGTGTGTCTTGACAGTACTGGTCGGTTGACCTACTTTCCATGGTTCAGTGATTTTGCCTTATATCTTGACACTCAATTAATATATTTTCTTACTTCTTTCAGATTATGAGTTAGTATGACCAGGCCTTTGATCCCAATATACTTATAGGTTACTGTGACCTAATTTCACGGTTCACTGATTTTGCCTTATATCTTGACGCTCAATTAGTATATTTTCATGCTTTTTCAGATTATGAATGAGTATCGCCAGACCTTTGACCCCAATATACTTATACCTAATTTCATGGTTCAGTGATTTTGCCTTATATCTCGGCACTCAATTGGCTTATGAACGAACTTTCTTTCACACTGGGTATGACAGGACCTTTGACCCTAAAGTAGTCCTAGGTCATTATGACCTAATTTCACGGTTCAGTGATTTTGTCTTATATCTCGGCTCTCAATTGGTATATGAACATGTTGTTTTCACGATATGTTTTCATTTGACAAGACCTTTGACCCTGAAGTATTCCTAGGTCACTGTGACCTTATTTCATGGTTCAGTGATTTTGCCTTATATCTCAACACTTAGTTGGTATATGCTTCTTTCAAGATATGTTTGCGTATGACAAGGCCTGTGACCTAATTTCATGGTTCATTGACTTTGCCTTAAATCTTGACAGTCAGTTGGTACTTTTACATACTTCTTTCTGATTATAAATGAGTATGAACAGACCTTTAACCCAAACATACTTGTAAGTCACTATGACCTTATTTTATGGTTCAGTGATTTTGCCTTATATCTCATCACTCAATGGGTATATGTTCATATTTCTTTTACATTATGAGTAAGTATGACTAGACCTTTGACCCTGAAATACTTATAGGTCAGTGTGACCTTATTTCACGGTTCAGTGATTTTGTCATGTATCTTGGCACTCAGTTGGTGTATGAACACACTTCTTCCACAATATGAGTGAGACCTTTAACTCTTAGGTAGGTATAGTTAACTTTCATGGTTTAGTGATTTTGCCTTATTGCATCAAGGCAAAGAGATGTGTGAGCATAATGCTTTGAGTTACAGGTCGGGTTTGGCCTTTTGTTAGACAAAGGTCAGAAGCAGACGAGCACGCTGTCCTCCGACAGCTCTTATTTTCTTTATGTTCATATATATGGCACACGTATGATTATCCTGTGGAAATACAAGAAGCTAGGTGCAATGTATTATTTTTCATAGCTTATTTTAGAGGAATTGTTTATTATTATAACTTCAATGGTGATGAATGTATCAAAGACAAAATTTAGCTTAGGCCAAAAATTATGTGTTCCCTGTTTCATGCGAAAAAATTTAGGGTCGGTGGTCGGTTTTGCATTCTTAGTAAGACAATGTTTATGGTGTTAACCCTTAAGACATTATGCAATGTGGATAAGATATCTATATATCTGGTCATTACATAATGAAATAGGCAAAAATGGACTTAAAAATGTAAAGAAAAGCAAATTACCTTTCTACGCTACATTCGCTAGTTTTTGATCATCATTGACAAAAGATGTAAAAGAATTCAAAAATTCTTACTTGCGAATTTTAGCTCGACAGGTTGACCCACCTGTTTTATATCCCGCCGAAATTTGCAAATTAACAAGTTTTAGATTGTTGTAAAAACACGCAATCCAATCAATAAACACCATCTAAAAGTTCAGTCAGATTGTCATTTTATACAAAGAAACATTTCAAGTGTTTTTAGAAATATCCATAATCTCGGAAGCTCGACCTGGGCCTTCATACCCGAACATACGATACCGTCAAATCAGATTGTTCACTCAAAATGACTGGGCGAGGAATTCTGACAGCAGCGAGCAAATAAATGGTTGCGAAATACGAGATTCAGGGAGACTGGCATTTTAAATTAGAGTCGGTCACTCCAACCTATTTTTCTCTAGAGAGAGATCTCAATAAAATCTATTTACTTAAGGTCGCTGTAAAAAATAGTGTCGTTTGTGAAACCGGAAGCACACATATTTTGGCCTGATATCATGTATGGTTTTTGTGTATTTAGTGGACAGCAGACATTAGACAGCCTATTCAAATCAGGTGTTCTCCAGATGTTTATGTGCCAGGATCTGAAATAAGGAACCTTATGGCAATAAAATTCTAAATTGATATATTGTAGAAATGAAGGGTTTTTTTTTTTTTTTATGCCCCCAACTTTGAAAAAGTTGGAAGGGCATATTGCTTTTGGCTTGTCTGTCTGTGTGTGTGTGCGTCCGTTAACTTTTGAACGGTGAATGGTAGGGCTTTGAAATTTCATGTGTGAATTCCTCATGAAAAAATAGTTGACCCGTATTTTTTTTCATGTCCGAGTTATGCCCCTTTTCTGAGTTATGTCCCTTTGAAAACAAAATTTGAAAATCTTGTGTGCAAGATATCTCAAAAAGTATTTGAGCTAGAGCCTTCATATTTGGTATACTGATTGGGGCTGAGGAGTAGATGACTTGATTAAGTTTTGAGAACTTTCCGTCAAATTTTGACAAAAATACGGAATTTTGAAATTTTGATTGATTTTTCCACTTTTCGGTGAAATTTGAAACTTTTGAAAGGTGAATGTTAGGGTTTTGAAATTTCATATACAGATTTCTCATGAAAAAATAGTTGACCCATATTTTTTTCATGTCCGAGTTATGCCCCTGTTTGGAGTTATGCCCCTTTCAAAACAAAATTTGAAAATCTTGTGTGCAAGATATCTCAAAAAGTATTAAAGCTAGAGCCTTCATATTTGGTATACTTGTTGGGGCTGAGAAGATGATCACCTGATTAACTTTTGAGGACTTTCCGTCAAACTTTGACAAAATCACTCGATTTTGAAATTTTCAAACCATTTCTAACTTGTATGTTAAAAGCTTACATTCTGTTTCTGGATCAAGGTCAAAACAGAGGCAACCGAACAGCTTCCTCAGGAAATTAAATTTCACTTCATTCGAATGAAATGAATCATACAAGCTGCCAGTTTAGGGGCAAGCATACAGTTGGGGGCATAGTGTTTTACAAACACGCATTTCTAGTTTTACGTCCCTTTCAAGCTTTTTCACTCATATAGAGACGAATCAATCGGTAGGTGGGGCGAATACCGGAGTACCCGGGGAAAAACCACCTGACACACCCGCAAGCAGAATATGGCTTGTCTCACATATGAATTCGTGCCCCGTGCGAGGCGCGAACCCACATCGGTGAGATGATCGAATGATCAAGAGCACTGAAATCAGCGACCTTAACCACTCGGCCACGGGGGCTGCCGAAATGAAGGTTCAAGTTCTTATTTGTATGCTTAAAGTTATGAAATTGCTGCACTTTTAAACATGACACTATGAAAGTTATTAATAGCAGTTTGATGTTGATGACCTAACTGTTAAACGTGTCAGTATAAGGAAATTTACAGACAAATATTGATATTTAAAACGGAAAGAGCGCAGAATTCTCTGTGTTTCTGGAAGTTCTCTGTTATTGAATCAGTGCCATTCAACACACTGTGCAAAAGACGCAAATCCTAATTCTGCATTTAAACATGCATTCGAAATTCCCTGTTTAAAAGATGTGGGTTGTCCATGTGGCATAGCTGTTGTGTTTACAAGCCTTGAAGTTCTATTATATTTTTCTTCTTATTTTATTATGTTGCAAGATAAAAGCATCTAGATGCAAGAACAATGCAAAATATTAGAAATTTTGAATTTTTTGTTTTATTTAAATCGTCGAAGAAGTACTTGAATGCCCCAAAGGACCCTTTTGTCAGACCTGCACTCATGTATTTTCATGATTCAGGGCACAAAGTCATAGACAGATTTGTGTTTTCTACTATTATGTTTTAATGGACAAAGTTTGTCAAACATTGACGATGCATTAAACTGTGCCTTCATTGTGATATGTATTGTTTGCATTTGAACATCATGCAAAACCAAAAGTGCTGATCAGCTGTGCAGTTACTGCCCAGCTGATCTGCATCTTTATTTTTGCATATGTAAACTGTTATTTTTCTTATCACACTGGTCCGTCGTTCATGACAGTAAACTAAATCTCCGTCCAGCGAACTAAACAGTAACGTATAGAAAATTAAAGCAATGGCGGATTTCTCTTCGGCAATCTTTTTCTGATTGCGCCTCTTCCTGATCTTTGCCTACTTGTACCTTTTTGTTGAGAGCGAATCGGTTCATAAGATTTGTTTATTTATTATGAGCTTCTCTTGTTGTTTATCCACACAAAATATACTTTACGGAGCAATACAACTATCATGCTTTCAGATTAGATCTATACTTCCTTTAGGTAACGCCGCATTTACTTTTAATGCTGAACACAGCTTTAACGGATGATTGCAAAAGCAAGCGTTTTGTAGATCATCGTGAAAGAATGCCTATTTTGTGGCTCAAATTCGACAATTAATGGTTTGATTCTTATTGTAAACAAAGGCATTGATTAATTAATACGATTTCAACGAAATGTTTTGTAAAAAGTCATTTGACAGTAAAGTTATCTATAATTTTTCGTTACAACGTATTCGACACTTAAATCAACTTGACGGACTTTGAATACCTTATTGTGCAGCGATGTTAGATTAGTAAGTTAACATCCCAGGAATCAAACCTTAGATTAGTTTGGGCACTGATATGTGAGATCAGCCTGATTATGTGAACTGGTAAAGTTAAGTGGCAATCCCTTGTTTTGAGTCATGCAATAAACATGCGTGTCCACTTAAGACTAAAACTCACAACATTCTCTCGTCCTCGCTAAGCTATTTTGTTTCGTTCTCATCATGAAAACATGTCCGTGTAATGTATACCCCCTTGAACCCCACTTTTATATAGCAAAACTGGGGCATGCAGGGGTATACCTGTTTTTTTTATATTTTTGCTCCAAAACATAGATTGTGGGTACTCGTTAGAACCGCCTCGCCGAGGCGGTTCTAACGTGTACCCACTATCTATGTTTTGAGCAAGAATAAGAAAAATATCAAAAATGTTCTGCTGAAAATTTTCATTTTTTGCAATTTTAAAAATCTCTGTATATTGCATGGGCATGTTTTCGTATAGACGGAATATTTCCATCGGTATTCCGTTAGACTTCTCCATACCGACGGAAATGACTTCTATTGAGCCCTTAGTCGAAAATGAAAAACCATCGAAGATCCCAAAGAAATTGAAAATTATGTTATGTTATATCTTTTCTGACTAATAGGACTTAATTTATATTTATTCCAGATGTAAAATGACGCATATTCATAAAATAATTCATGTTTTCTGTTGAAAATATCACATACGTCTATCAATAGATAAGGGGAGACTACTGTAGAATATGAGACAATAATAAGAAAATCGATTTCTTTTTGCAAATTTATTGAAATTCTGCAGGCTAAACATATGTTTACTAAAAGATTTATGCATTTTCTAACAAAACATCACAAAAATTCTAACAACTATCATCAAATAAAGTAGCTATAAGCTTCTTACGAAATCCATAATCTGTTCGACCATGGGAGAGGAGCGAGGTCACGAAGTGTATCGGAGTGCAGGTTAGCCAGCTGATCTAGTTTTCGTAATGTGTTATGTGCATGGTTGTGAGGAATCTATGTTTTGTTTGTTATGTAAATGATTTACATGTATTTTATAGTAATTTTTGTAGCATTCATTATTTTAAATCATTATGCAGTCTGAGATGTCCTATACCTTATGTTTCTTTTTGATAAGTGCAAGGATAGGTGTGATCATAGCATTACGAAAACACGCCCATGTAATATACTGATTTTTCCTATTTTGTAAAAATTGGAAATTTTCTACTGAGAACCGCCTCGCCACAATCTATGTTTTGGAGCAAAAATACGAACAAGTAGCCCAAGGGCAACGATCGCTCACCTGAGAGTCAACAAGTACAGTCACTGGACAGAGTATTTGGGTTTTTACCATAAATAG
This sequence comes from Rugalucina vietnamica, assembly GCA_964017185.1. Taxonomy (NCBI): domain Eukaryota; kingdom Metazoa; phylum Mollusca; class Bivalvia; order Lucinida; family Lucinidae; genus Rugalucina; species Rugalucina vietnamica. The sequence goes on from OZ024879.1 coordinate 46,237,726, forward strand.
TGGCCATCTTGGTCATGTGACCTTGAAACCCCACTTACATCAGCAGACGAGCTCTTGTCTGGATTGTGTATCCTCTTGTCTGTCATTTTGGTTCCCTTGAAAAAAATCACTTAACAAGGTCAGGGTCCTAAAATGACCCCTGGGCCAGGGCCATATTTGACCTCAGGGGCATGATAGGCAGGATGTATGAAAGCTGCACATGACACTGTTGTATATCAAATATACAAGCTTTGTGTCATGCTGTTGCAGAGAAGATTTTTTTTTATGTATTTCCATTATAAGTCTATGGTAGATAATAACATGCCTTGGGCGTGGGCTGTATGGACCCAAGGGGCACCGTTGGCAGCATTTTTAAAGAAGAGTATTATACGTTAGTCGACACAACATATGAAAGCTCTGGGTCATATGGTTTCGGAGAAGAAGATTTTATGTTATTCAAATTGTAAGTCTAAGGGAGGTATTAACCCCCTGGGGTGGGGGCAATTTCTGACCCAAGGGGCATGCTTGACATGATTTATGTAAAGCTCCACATAACAATGCATGGTTGGCTGGATTTATAAAGAGGACCACTACACATTGCTACATACAAAATATAAAAGCTCTGGGCCTTGTGGTTTTGGAGAAGATTTATGTTTTTCCCATGACACCCCCCGGGGTGGGGCCCGCATGGACCCCAGGGGCACGTATAGGAGGATTCATAAAGAGGACCACTATACATTGTTACACACAAAATATGAAAGCTCTGGGCCTTGTGGTTCGGAGAAGATCTTTTTTTTTATATATTTTTTCCATGACGCACACACGGCGGGGCCCGTATGGACCCCATGGACACGGTTGACAGGATTTATAAAGAGGACCACTATACATTGCTACACACAAAATATGAAAGCTCTGGGCCTTGTGGTTTCGGATAAGAAGATTTTTTTATGTTTTTTTTCCCCATTGTTTGTCTATGGGAGCTATTGAGCCCCGGGGTGGGGCCATTTTTGACCCCAGGGGCATGGTTGGCAAGATTTATTAAGAGGGCCACAACACATTGCTACATACAAAAGATGAAAGGTTTCGGTGAAGAAGATTTTGTCATGATGCCCCCGGGGCGGGGCCCGTATGGACCCCAGGGGCACGGTTTGCAGGATTTATAAAGACGACCATTATACATTGCTACATACAAAATAGGAAAGCTCTGGGCCTTGTTGTTTCGGAGAAGAAGATTTTTTTACGTTTTTCCCATTGTAAGTCTATGGGAGCTATCTGTTGCAATGGAAACCAAAGATTTAATCCGACCTGGCCCAACACCTAATACAACCTTTCCTTCTCCTCAATGATGCTTTAGATAAAATTTGATCACGATTGGCCTTGTTGTCTTAGTGATATTTAAGTTTGAAAAAGTAGACGGACGGACGACGGCTCGACAACCATACTGTAAGCTCGTCTTGTGAGCCTTCGGCTCAGGTGAGCTAAAATATACCCCTGCATAATCCACTTTTGCTTATATAAACGTTTGCTATATAAAAGTGGGGTTTAAGCGGATATACATTACACGGACATGTTTTCCTGGTGAGAAATGATAGGTGATCATAGGTGTGCAACACTTTATGTCAAAATGATGAAAATTAAGAAAAAAAAAACCCATAAAATGTGAATACTTTCTTTTGCCCATCAGTATAGATGTATATTCTTAATCAAAGTTCAAGGGTGGTCGGGTAGCGATATGGGCCCCCGCCCATTGGGGCCGAGGAGAAATAGATGGACTGCTTGTGCCTCCAGGCAAAGCTTCAAATCTATTGACCGACCATCTTATTACTGGTTAACCTCTCTTGTCTGAGTCTGCCCAGGGACAGTGGTGCACTCAAACCATCCATACATATAAGGCGTATTGGCTATGTTGGGTGGTTATATTTACGAAGCACATTTTGGGTGTCATGACATCCTAATGTTGGGTAAAAGTTCGATAAAATTGAGGCAACGTCCCGACATGACCATTGCTGTTGACTTGGACGTAAAGCATCAGTTCAAACAAGCAAACAAAATCAGTCAAAGTTCTAAGAAGTTACCTTCAAATAACCATATAATTCCCAGGTAAAAAGTTATATTGACTTCGTCAACATGTTCACTTGAAACAAAATGAAAAGCCGTAACATGATGCCATAGGGGCGAAAGCCGATCAAAGAATGGCACCAGAACCATAAGCATGTTGATTTAAGAGTTTCCGCTAATGCAAATTTGTGATACACGCTACCATGGTTACAGAGTCAACTTTATTGGTACTTTTATTAGCATGTATGGTATCATACTATGGGGTCAGTTTACGGTAAAGCCAGAATACCCACAGATGACCTTATCCCGAAGAATAGGCGTTGTAGAAATCAACACTCTTTGGCTTTTCAGATACCTTCAGCTAGCAAAGAAGCGTACAAAAGTAGTTTCTTTCAACAGACTATCAGGAACTGGAATGACCTTTTCTAAATTTTATCGTAGACACTATGAATTGATTTCCAAATATAATGTTGGGTTAAAGACACTTTTAAGTGAGGGCCTTTCGGAACCTGAATTTTATGGTGACTTGGTTTACAAATTAAAGAAACTTAAAGGAATAAATGATTTTTCTCTTCAGTTCGGAAAAATCATAACACGTTACAGACGTATAGGTTATAACTTGAATGTTATGCGACAGTCTGCATGCTTAGTTTTTAACCCAATCATGGTTGATAACTATGCTGCCTTCTTTAATTGCACGCCGGTGGGTCGGGCGTCAGACTCTATGATGGCCCCGACTTAAAGCTATTCATTTTAGTTGGTTGGGGCCGGAGCTTCTTGTCTGTTGCTTGGCCCACCGGGGTCCAACTGGTGTTTTTCTTTTGCTCCGGAGTTAGTAGGTTATTCGGCGCCCAGGGATCTCCATCGTCGGGCAGCTTACTCAATCTGTGAGTCCTGGTTTTTGATTCATCAGGATGTTTATCATGATTTATTTGTTTGTTCTTGATGATTCATTGACTAGTTAGAGATTCACCACGAGGACCGAAGAACTAACTAAATGTTGTGAACCACTGCAGAAGCTGAGGGTGAGGTTAGGTGCCTGTAAAACCGGTTTAAGCCCGCCAGTAACTTTGTGTTACTGATCGTTCCAAGTCGATACTTCTGTAGTGGTTCTTTTTGTTTTATGTCTTGGTGTTTAAAATTTTTTGTGCTGTTGGCGCCTTATGTATGTTTTCATATTTTTAGTTAAGTTAAGGTAACTGAGTGGCCACCTATTGGGAAAATAGCTGCTCATTCGGCTTACGATATGTTTCATGGTATAAGTACCTGATTGTTAGTTTGGTTTTTTCCCACCTCGGTTTTTGGAGTGGGAATCTTTTTCTGATTGCGCCTTTTCCTGATCTTTGCCTACTTGTACCTTTCCCTGATTCTCTTATCTCCTTTGCTGAAATGTCTGATGGCTGTGTGTCCAAGTTCGCATCTCTTGTGAGAGCCAGGGACTAATTTCCCTCCTGGCGCATCCCCCCTGATGAGGTGTTGTCAATTTGGCGAGTCACCCCCCCCCCCTGATGAGGTATTGTCAATTTGGCGAGTCACCAGTAAACCATTCAGATTCAGATCATTTTCACTTTCAAAGCTACAACCCCTCTGTACTGTATAATTATTCAGCTTTAAACACCATACGCTGCACACATTTTTACTAAAATACTTAGAGCAATTGCGACCTCGTATAGCAGCTCAGTTATCATGTCACGTCAGATAGATAGGATGACAAAACACGTGTACAAAAATGTCCATAAGTTTTGGACGGTTGGGAGGCTGGCTATAAGCCGACAATCGCAAGGTGTGTTAGATGCAAAGGATGTGAGAAAACTATAAAGGTTTTCCGTTTGAGTGTTTCTGGCAGCTTTTGTGTTAATCGCATAAAATATATGTTGCATTCTCTGTAAAATTAAAGGTTTGTTACATGCAACAACATGTTGGCAACATAAATCAGCATAAATCTGTGTCAAAGGGGAAGGGGGTCAGATTTTTTCAAAAACTATTTTGTCGGAAAACAACTTTTTTGCCATAATTTATCATGAAAATACTACAGTATGCTTATTGCAACCTAAAATTTTCGGTAGAAACTATTTATGCACGAATAACAGGTACATCACTTTTATCAGGTTTATAATTCTAAAGAACGCTGTCCACCACTTTTGCAAGAACCTGTACCTTAAATATACCATTCAAAAAACCCAAGCAACTTTCACTTTGAAAAGTGACTCCACGTGTTTTGTAGACATTAGGGAAGTTCTTCTGACAATGGCTTGCATGAATCAAATGAAGGTAAAACCAATATTTGTGTGGTGCTGAAGTAACGTAAGGTTTTAAGTCCACGGAGGCATATCTCAAATCAAACATAAACCATCGAAAATTGAGAAACATATTTCGAGCAGTATATTTATATGCATTACTTATAATTATACACTTTATGTGTATACCTGTTAAAATAGGACAGATAGTCTGTTCATTCATGTAGAACATACATATACAGTATATTTCCATAGCCTTGGTACATTGCAGATAATAGAGCTGGGCCAATTTATCGGTATTGGGGCTTTTTGACAGCCTCACCCTCCCCCTTGCCCAAACATGACATTTCGATATAATATGTCATTTACAAAAATACAGTTGTGTTCGAAATATTTTGATTGGGCAAAGGGGGAGGGGGGGACATGGACTTGACCAATTTAGTCAATGTAAACGATTTACAGGTGTGTATCATAATTTTCGTAGCATTTATTATTTTAATCTGAGATGTACTAGCCCTTTTGTTTCGTTTTGATAAGCGCAAGGATATGATCATAGGTGTGCAACATTTTAAGGCAATAATATGAAAATTAAGAAAAATGGAAAATAAAATGTGAATACTTTCTTTTGCATCTCAGTATAGATGGAACTATGCTTGTATCCTCATTAGATTATCTTATGTACTTCAACTGAATACACTTTTCTGGGATACCCTTTTCCTGAATACAATGTTGTTGAGCCTTATGGTGAAAAACAACAACAACAACAACCAACTAATTAGAAGCTTGGCCTATCATAGAACTATTTGAAGCAAAATCAAAGGTTACTGACGAGATGATCTGCTTGTTTGTTTTCAGTATCAGTATTGTTGTTTTTAGATGTAGTGGCGCATTATTTTAATGAATAAATCTTTCACAAATTAAAACGAAGTTGACCTCATACTTTTGTCCTCATAAGACAGTTTCCTTTCTAAAATTCTATGTTGGATGGTGATGGTAAATCAGTTTGTAGACACACACACACACACACACACATACACACAATGCCAGTTTGAAAATTCATACTAGGAAAGAACTTAAATGTTGAATGTCATTTGTTTGGCTCATTTTGTGTTGTACATCCCAAAGTCTTTGACTGTCAGACAGGATCTGGGTTTAACGTCTCATTGGAAATCAATGCTTATCAAGATGAGACTAAGACTATGGCCCGATCTCCATATGACCTTAGCTGTTGAGTGGGAAGTAAAATGCAAAATAAATCGGATCTATAGCTGCTGAAAAACTGCTGATGTTCTCCATGTCATCACCATAATTTGAACATGCACATCTTATGAAAATGATCCTATATACACATTAAAAAGGTTCAAGTAGGCAAAGATCAGGAAAAGGCGCAATCAGAAAAAGATTCCCACTCCTAAAACCAAGGCGGGAAAACCAAACTAACAATCAGGTACATATACCATGAAAACATATCGTAAGCCGAACGAGCAGGTATTTTCCCAATAGGTGGCCACTCAGTTACCTAAACTTAACTAAAATATGAAAACATACATAAGGCGCCAACAGCACAAAAATTTTAACACCAAGACATAAAACAAAAAGAACCACCACAGAAGTATCACCTTGGAACGATCAGTAACACAAAGTTACTGGCGGGCTTAAACCGGTTTTACATGGCCATAACCCCACCCACAGCTTCTGCAGTGGTTCATAACATATAGTTATCTCTTCGGTCCTCGTAGTGAATCTCTTACTAGTCAGTGAATCATCAAGAACAAACAAATAAATCACGATAGACATCATGATAAATCAAAAACCAGGACTCACAGATTGAGTAAGCTGCCCGGCGATGGAGATCCCTAGGGCGCCAAATAAACTACTAACTCCGGAGCAAAAGAAAAACACCAGTTGGACCCCGCTGGGCCAAGCAACAGACAAGAAGCTCCGGCCCCAACCAACTAAAATGAATAGCTTTACGTCGGGGCCATCATAGAGTCTGACGCCCGACCCACCGGCGTGCAATTATAGAAGGCAGCCTACTTATTAACCATGATTTGGTTAAAAACTGCGGGGGAAATCCCGTAGGCAAAAGTCCCCATGGGGAATATGTTATTCCTTTGTACTCATTTAACAGTGATATAGACTTAATTCTAATCAGTTTCGAAGCAAATGTTTCATATTATATAGTTATCCAATATGTCGTGATTGACCTTTGTCCACGGGATGTTTTCCCCATGGGAAAAAAGGCGGATTATTTATCACATGGGAAAATAGAAATCACTAGAAACTGTACAAAATAATGTTTTAAGGAATGCTGAATGTCAAAATAATACCTTTCAAGATCAACTGTGGCTAAATATTGGTTTTAAAATTTCACTAAAACCCATCGGGGATTTTCGTTTAAAAAATCCCGCTTTAAAAATTCCCAATGGGAAAAATCAGAATTCGAATTCAACAGCTATAACAAATATGTATGTTTTCATATTTTTAGTTAAGTTAAGGTAACTGAGTGGCAACCTATTGGGAAAATAGCTGCTCATTCGGCTTACGATATGTTTCATGGTATAAGTACCTGATTGTTAGTTTGGTTTTTTCCCACCTCGGTTTTTGGAGTGAGAATCTTTTTCTGATTGCGCCTTTTCCTGATCTTTGCCTCCTTGTACCTTTTTAGAATCACAGTTTGACATGCAGGATTGCAAATTGTATGTAAAAAATAAACATTTCAAATTGTATTGGGTTTCCCATTAGGATTTTTTACCTTGGGGGAAAATTCCTGCAGGTAATTTCAATTTTTCCCGCGGGGATAAGGATTTCCCGCGGAGTTTTTGAAATCCCCGCGGGGGTTTTGACATTTATCGCTTAATATTTTTAGGTGTTATTAAGGGTCCAATTGTTATAGGATGTACTTAATAGACACCATGGTACGTACGATACAGTATGTGTGGGTCTCATGTATGTTCTGTTTAGGTACAGAGTCACCTTCTGTTGAAGCTGGTGGGACTACTTCTGATACAGCGACCCATTAATAGACCATGAGAAAGTTCTGAATGGAAGGTGTATAGGTGGATAGCGCTTTAGCTACTGTAAGGGCCTTGGATATTAAGTGGAAATCTCCAATGGAACAAATTATAAACATTGGACACTAATTTGAAGTCTAAGTATTATCTAAGTATCTAAGTATTACTGAGGATTATCAAATTATATTGTTCTCAGGAGGATATAAAAAAATCTCTTCCGTTATAGCTGACTGGGCTAAGTATAGAAGTATAAAACTGAGAAAATAAAAGTAAGGATAAAGTGAATGTTAATCAGGATCAAGTTCAATCAGGTTATGCGGTGCCGAATATTGGTTTTCCATGAATAGATGCAGCCATGGTCAGCCATATCAAGTCCCTTTTGGTCGTCCTCTTATGATGTTTCAAGGACCTCAGTTCCAACTGATAGTTATGGATTGCCTAAAACAAAGTTTTTGTTGTCTTAGTGTATCATCTTCATAGTTCTCACTTTGGCTTCTTTGGGATGATTAAGGCTATACGTTATGAAGCACATGTTTTGATGATATGTTGAGGGTTGTAAACCGATATTTGGTGGTACATGTATCGTCATTTTAAGGGTATAGCCTACATGGGGTACCAGTTTAGGTGTGGGTACTTTCTGGTCTTTACGTTGCTTGATCTTAATTTTACGTAGGATTTTCTATATAAAATAAATAACATAATTGAAAGCTATCTAGAGCACATTCTGCTTTCCAAATGTATTTGCTTGCAGCTAGATGCCTTTGTATTTACCCAGGAGATCTAATCTCCCAGTGGATTTATTCACGTGGGTGGGGACTGGGTGTCTCTCTGTGGTATTTCCTTCTATGCCCTTTTCAGGACACATTGAATATAGTAGTAAAAATGAATTTTTGCCCAGATATCTCCTCTTACGAAAGAGGTTCGGATTTTGACCCAAGTGTGATGGTGCAAGTTACAGAAGAACTTTGGGTCAATTCACACGGAGAGACAACCCAGCCTCCCACTCACATGATCTTTGCAGACCGTGATGAAGTTTCTCAATGAACCATGTTGAGTTTGATAATTTAACATTTAGATACTTACAAAACTTATGGTAGGAAATTTGCATATATGTTTCAAAGAATGGAGAAAGTTAGATCACCGTGATAATGATTTGCTGTAGATATTGTACCTATGTTAAAACATTTCAGGAGAATTGGAATGGTAAGAGTGACCCCTCTTACTTTGTTTACCTTTGACTAGACAGTTCAAATCTTAGTCTCTGCCATGACACGTGGTACCTCAATTTATGGTTAAGGGATCGTCTTTTCACACCAGACACTTCGCAGAAAGTATCTCGTACTGTAGATAGGTAAGTTTTTAAGGTTTCTCTCGAAGATAAATTGGACTAGAACCACATTCATGGTACAGATTTCTAGGAAATATTCTAGTATTCAGTTTGCAGGTTGGTCTATGGTGTTAACATAATCAGTTTCGAATTTTAAAGGTAATGCTTTCATCTATCATTCTACAGGGCTACAGTTGTACCAATAAGTTATTGTAGAGAGTTTAGTGTTCCTTGCCTGATGTACATTGATTTTAGATTACTTAATAAATTGCGGAAATGTCAAAATGTCTCGCGCCTGGTCAGGAATTTTGGCTTGTTTCAAAATTTATGCGCGTATATTGTGTGTCATGTGCTAGTCCGACTAGGTATTTTGTATCTGGATTAGAGCATCTTTCAACTTACCCAGTGTCGTTTTGTGTTAATTACTGAAGGAAAAGAAATTAACATTTTTTTTTGTCATTTATTCTTTATCAAGTCTTCCAATCATACAATACACGATGTTATACAAATACATGAAATATATATATATATATTACATTGCGTGAACATCGATGCATAAATAGTTTATGCTAAATGCACATTGTTACATGTGTAGCTCGAGTTGGAGAATAAACTTTAGTTCTTTTCTAAATTTAGACATGACTAAAACATAAATGCTGTTGATATAACCACCTTTTAGTTCATTGCAAGTACATGTATTAATTTTCCACAAAGATGTTCACGCAATTACGCTCCGTTATAATACGATTTCAAAGAGTAATGAAAACCCATTGGACTGGGAGACTTAACATTGAATATTCTAAGGAAAAATGAAAAAAAAAGAGAAAAATGAAAAAAAATGAGGGGAAAAGTATGTATCCATGGCGTACCTTTTAAGTTGTAGGTAGCACAAATGACTTTTTTCGTCCTTTAGCCGTACAGAGACTGGTCAAAAATTACGGTTCATATGGTTTGTTATCTTGATCTTAAAGTTGTTAAAATACTTTTATGAGATTGTTGTTAATTAGCAATGCGTATTAATTGCCATTTTCTTTGATGAACTTCTACTTTGTCTTTAGAAAGAGCAATGTATTCTTCTAATTCTCTTGTTTGCTGCAATAAACATAGAAAACCATTTATATCTGGTACTTCCGATTTATATTTTGAGGAAAAGATATATTGTTTTACTAAAAGTATTATAAAATTAAAGACTGAATTTTTAATTTTGTTTTTGAAACTTGTTCCAAAACTTATATTAAAGTAGTTCAGCTGAATATCAATGTTATTGAATGTCAGTATTTCTTGAATTTTAGACCATAATGCCTGTATATACCAACAATGCCAAAATAAATGGAAGTTGGTTTCTTCCTGCATAGAGCAAAAATCACATAATACTGATGGGGTTAATTTACATTTAAATAAATATTTATTGTTAGGTAATATCCTCATGAGGTATTTATATTGGAAATTCCTTAGTTTAACATCGATTGTACAATTGAAGCTCATTAAATAGAACTGGGGCCAATTCAACTCTTGCTGCGGGAATTCTTTAGCCCATTTTTCTTCCGCCTTGATGTTGTTAACAGTTGCACTTTTAAATTGTAATTATAAGTTATACAGAGTTTTGTTCACCGAACCTTTTTGCTGAATTACAGCGTTTAATGCTTTGTTTATTTTTTCAGTTAAAATGTTGTGGTTTTCATTCTTTAATTTATTCTTCAAAGCTTTCGGTATGTTTGAAACTATGTTGTAATACTTAAGGAAATCGTTTTCAGATATACCATACAAATCTTTAAGTTGGTTAACTGTATAAAATTGTCTTGTTCTAAAGTCATATATATGTTCTATTAGTTTTATTCCCTTATCATACCAGTCCCGGTAAAAGAATATTATTATTGCATTTTATTTGTGAATTATTCCATATTATTTATTTTGTAACTGTTTTTGTAGATCCATTTTCATTAATTTTACACCATGCCGTTAACACATCTCGTAGAAATAAATTATTCTTTTTATAAATTAACATTTTATAAAACTTAGAGACAATATTCTGGCTAGCAAGACTGTGTCTTTGAAGACATTGCAATGGTATTCTGGAAATAGCTGGTCTTTGCTTCTTGCAATGCTGACTATTTTCTAGGGCGGTGAACAGAGCCATACGTTTTGTTTCTAAAACAGTAGAGGTATTGTTGTGTATGAAGAACTTAGAAATGAACTGCTGTTTGGCAAATTTACACAGCTGATTATCGCCCGGTGTTCCTCTTGCAGAGATAAGACGTATTTGTGGAGAGTTCTAGGAACAGATCTTCTCCTTTTTTTCCTTAGGGAGCATATCATACGCAGTAAGACAGGAACTTAGAACTTGGGGATTATTTGGATGACAAGAGCTTTGAATCCTTTCTTTATCATGAAAGAGGTACAGGCTGAGATTAATTCAAGAGTTGTTACGGGTCATAGGGTTGGCATGCTGTATTTTGTTATAAATCATATGTTGTTAAAGTATGGGATCCCACATTGAATGTTTTAAAAGAGCTGTTTATGTTGACCTTTAATGAGGAACATTAACTTGACTACTTTGGTGAGAAACATTAACTTGACTATCCGGTATATTCATACTGGAGATAACCCTGCAGATGAAGTGTCTAGCTAGACGCCTGTCATGTAAGGACGCAACCTTGGCTAGGGATAAATGGTTAGTGGTTGAGAATTGGTCAATTTGGGCAATGGCAATATAATCAAATGCTATGTTGGATAAAAATTGGAACACGCAATGAATGTATTTCTCAATCGGCAGCGGGTGTGAATAGATATTTTCATAAGATATTTCCAAGGAGATCAATACCTATATTTTCCCACCATTATGCCTTATCTTCCCTCTGATTAGATTCTATTGGAATCAAATTCAAAGCTTTTAAAGTTCGGGTAGCTGCCTAGATAGAGTGGTCGCCTATTAAGATATAGCTGCTCATTCGGCCTTCTTCTTGTACAAAAACCTGATTGTCAATTTAGTTTTTTCCACCTCGTTTTTGGGGCTGGGAATTTATTTCTGATTATGCTATTTCCTGATCATCGATTACTTTCACCTTTCCATTGTTATCCCTGCAGTGAAACCAGCCCCGTTGTGGTAGCGTCTCTTTTTAGTCATTTGTTAGGTGTGGAAAGTTCTAGGAGTAAAGAGTATTATATTCTGTTCGTCTTCAAAAGCTACACAACTTGATTTCAAAAGCTGAGAATGTGAACTGTTTTTGGCAAAAATAATATTTCACCGATTTTATTTTTTCTTTCGATAGAATTTTGTACCGGCGACCGGTTCACTTGTGTTCGTCATTTGCTTGTACATGTATGCCTGTAATGCTGGTTTTTCAGGTCTGTAAGACCTGCGGAGCACACAAGCAACAAAAATAGTTAAGATGTTTATTACTTTATGGAGAGACGTTATCTTTATAGATAGTTCATGATATGCTAAGAAGAAAAAGAAAACGGCATGGAAAGTTTTTTACTTGATTGCAGAGGTGAAAGCAGTTTGTAGTATTATTCTAATATGTAAGATGTTTCTCTGTGGGAGAAGATAAAAGAGAAAACTCAAATTCACGACATTGGGAGCACTATTTTGGTGAATAGATAGTTTTCCATATTCTTGTAGTATTTTGTTGTCTGCTGGTACAGTACATGCCATAGTGAGACAACTGAAATCCATTTTACAAAGCGTTAGTAGAGGTGATAAGTGGTTTGAAGAGACTCAGGGACGGTAACCCAGTTTCAAGTTTGGAAGTTAAGAAGTAGTTGAAGGCTATAAAAGTAGAGAAAATCTAAGGTTCACCTTTCCCAGAAACAAGCCAAGCCTCTTTTGTGAGACATTTTGTGCGATCATGCAGTCTGGCCGTTTATGTCTATGGAAATAGGAAGACCCACATTCGACCAAGCATGTGTTGGATGAATTAGCAGATTCATGCTTTTAGGGCTGATTAATATCAGTGTTTTTGGCATTTTATGTATGTCATGAGTTGGTACAGCCGCGGTAGTGTAATGCATAGCGTATTTGCTTAGCAATCAAGAGGTTGCGGGTTCGAAACCCGGCTGGTAGATATGCCTGTCATGTTGGTGACAAATGTTCATCCTGACGTAATAAAGCTAAACCGCCCATAGGGGTTAAGAGAATAGTAACTTTGCTAACATATTTTTGTATCCTTTATTATTGACTCAAGGGAGTGTTGTGGCATAGTGGTAGAGCTTCACACTAAACAGAGGTCCCGGGCTCAATTTATGCGGGGTTGCTGTTTCTTAGTTTTGGATCACCTGGAAAACAGTTGTTTCGACCGAAATGACTTACAATTTGTTTGTTTGTTTGTTGTTTAACGACGCATCAACCCTGATGGGTCATTAGCGTCTAACAAGGTAAAACGTTAAAATATATTGAACTCGTATTAAAAAGTAACACTAAGTAAGATATATATGTCGTTGTAAAGAAACGATATATGAAATAATAAGATTGGTGATTTAAAAATTATATTATATAAAACAGATTTACTTGTCTAAGAAATGATAAAATCTTTCCAACGGGTACATCTTTGAACAATTCTTTCAAGTTATTAACTTGAAAACAAGAAATTCGCTCTGCTGCAAAGTCAGTGCATTCTAAAAGAAAGTGTTTAACTGTGAATGGTGTATCACAGCCAATGCATTTGGGTTCATCTTCTCGCTTTAATAAGTGGGAATGTGTTATTCTTGTATGACCAATTCGGAGACGAGCAAGAACGATTTCTTCTCGTCTCGAAAGTTTATGAATTGCTTTTGGTCGTTTAACGATCGGTTCGACTTCCCCCAATTTATCAAACTTCGCTCCGTTCCACATTGTTTGCCATTTGTCAGAGATGTACTCGTTAATAAAAGGTTTAAAATTGACATAAGGAATTTTAAAAACAGTTTCTTCTAGATTTAACGATTCTTTAGCGTTCTTATCAACTTTCTCATTTCCATATATACCTATATGACTGGGAACCCAGCAATAGATAATTGTTTTCAATTCCGCGATGGTATGATGTTTTATTAATAGTTTTTGTATTTGAGGGTTTTTGGATGATGTATGGTTTAAGGCCTGTAGAACTGACATAGAGTCAGAAAAAATAATAAATTTGTCCATAAGTTACTTTCATTTATGAAGTCTAAAGCTAAGTCTATAGCTTTAGCTTCCGCTGTGAAAATTGAAGAGCCATCAGGTAAACGTAATGTTTTGCAATTGCCGTTTGTAAAAGTAGCACAACCAACTTTGATTTCTTCTTTTGAACCATCAGTATAAATACATTGATAGTCAATAAATTGAGATTGTAGTTGATGAAAACTTTCTTTTAGAAGGTGTGGATTTGAGTCGGATTTTTTCCCTGTATGTAGAGTCAAATTAACTTCTGGTTTTCTAATGCACCATGATGGTATTTCGGAAACAAAATGTTCTTCTATTTTATCTTTTTGGATGTTTGCTGATTCTAAAAGTGGTGCAACCCGTAAACCAAAGGACCGGATAGCCTTTGGTTTACTTTCGTAAAGCTGCACGACTTCTTCAGAAATATATGGCGGAAAAGACACCTTATGAACTGGATTTGATCGATTAGCAGCAATTCTAATGGCGTACTGTAGGGCAAGTTTCTCTCGTCGTAAATATAGAGATGGCTCTTCAGCCTCAACATAGAGGCTTAGGATGCAATATGTTGGACAAACTTGTCGAACTTTGCAAAAACGATTTGGTGAGCACTATCGTAGAATCAGAATGCCCAAAAATAATGATACCTTTCTGTACCAGCATTTTAAGCGCACTGGTCATTCTCCCAATGATGTTAAAGTTCAACCAGTGGAGAAAATCTCATATGATGAAAATTCTTCAGTTAGATTCAAAAATATTAAACGATTTGAAACTGAACTTAAATGGATAAAATTACTGCAAACACCCTTTCCACTGGGATTTAACGACAACATTTACCATGAAGGCAATATTTCCAAAATGCCCGATTTTGATGTACTTACACTTTCAGAGTCTCGTAAACGTAAATCTAGATCTCATGGTATACGGAAAAGGGGTAATGACAAACGTAAACGGTGCGCTGCATTGAAATTGAACATTTCCCTTAATGATTTAGCTGTTAAACTAAGGATTCACGGTCGACATCCAATGCTGTCTTATCTTAGTTCTCTACCTATTGCTGCATTACGTTCCCTGGACACAGAGGCTAATAGATTTTACGATAGAAATCATCAAATGTATGACGCTGCACTGTTAACAAGATGTTATACTCAGCATGCTCTTCGTCCATTTATCGATTCCGAATCTAATCACATTAGAAGTTTTATTAAAATTCCTTTCATCAATAAAGGAATTGACTTTATTGATTTACCAAGCATATTCCAGGATAAATCAGTGATACAGTCTATACCTACCTACTTCCAAAATTCAGAACCTCCTATTATTTGTTACAAATATAACAAACCAATCAGAAATACTATTTTTAATTTCAATAAACTTGTTTCTGATCTTGATATCCATGCTAATACTCCTAAGTCTTGAGATTGTAAAGATTCAAAATATGTTTATCAACCAGCTGGACATATAGTTACTGGAAATTTAAAAATAATTTCGGATTCTAGAATTCGCAAAATTGTTTCTAAAGGTCCGAAATATAGATTCCCTTCCTACATTAATTTCGACAAATGTAGAGAGGAGATTGCATCTGCATTAAATGATTTCGGTAATCGATGGTGTAAACGAGAGGGTGTTGAGGATAATGCTCTTAAAGAATGGAAAAGAAGTATCTTCACTATCGTGGATAAACGTATTAAGTTTTATTCACAAAATACTAATCTTTTACCTTCTAAACCCAAATCGTCATTTAGGCATTTGAAGCAGGGTATCCAAGAATTTCATAGAAAGTATGTCTTGGTTCCGGCAGATAAAGCCGCAAACAATGTTGTTGTCGTTTGTAGACTTCACTACATTAACACCTTAAAACAGGAGCTTGATGGTACCAGGGCTTATCTGGAGACAGATACTGATGAGGTGTCTGTAGTAAATGCCCACTTAAACGATTTACCTGTTAAGTTTTCTGTTTGTGTCAATGAAGGCCAAGACAAACTTCCTACGATGTATTGGTTACCTAAGCTTCACAAAAGACCATACAAAGCTAGATTTATTGCAAATTCTAGCTCTTGTACTACCACTGAACTTTCTAAATTATTAACTTCTTGTCTTACTGCTATCAAATCTCATGTTATAAGATACTGTGAGACAGTGTATGAAACTTCAAATAAAAATTGGTTTTGGTCAATAAAAAATTCTGGTGAGGTGCTCAGTAAATTGAAGTGTAGAGGGTTCCGTGCGACAAGCTTGATTGATTGATTGATTGATTGATGTTTAACGACGCGTCAACCCTAATGGGTCATTAGCGTCTAACAATTGTAAAATGCATAATTTAGTTCAGAGAAAAAGCAAAAAATATGGTAAGAATTATCAAAGTTATAAATAATTATTCCGCTAGATGAAAGATATAGTGATTAAAATGAAATGATAGAAATGGAGAAAGGTATAAATATGATTTAAGTTAAAAATTTATATTTTGTTAAAAAGGTTAGTTCGTTTTAAAAATGACAAAATGCGTTCAACAGATACATTTTTGAACAAATCTTTCAAACTGTTACTTTGAAAGCAGGAACGACGTACATCTATAAAATCAATGCATTCAAGCAGAAAGTGCTTGACAGTTAATTGTGTGTCACATCCAATACATTGAGGTTTATCTTCTCGTTTAAGTAAATATGAATGTGTCAATCGTGTATGTCCAATTCGAAGACGAGAAAGAACAATCTCTTCCCGTCTCGAAAGTTTATGAATTAATCTTGGTCGTTTTACACGAGGTTCAATTTCTTTCAATTTATTGTCATCTGCTCTGCTCCAAATTGATTGCCATTCATTAAAGACATAGTCGTTGATAAAAGGTTTAAAATTGATAAAAGGAATTTTAAAATCTGTTTGTTCTAGGCTCAGTGATTCTTTTGCTTTCTTGTCGACTTGCTCGTTACCATATATTCCTACATGACTGGGAACCCAGCAATAGACAATAGTTTTAAATTCAGAAATGCTATGATGTTTCAGCAATATATTTTGTATTTGTTGGTTTTTGGACATTGTATGGTTTAGGGCCTGAAGGACTGATAGAGAATCAGAGAAAATTACGAATTTGTTGTACGAGTTACAGTCATTAATGAAGTCTAAAGCTAAGTCAATAGCCTTAGCTTCTGCTGTGAAAATTGAAGAACCATCAGGTAGACGTAAAGTTTTGCAAACGTCTTTGGAATAAGTAGCACAGCCTACTTTGTTATCTTCCTTTGAACCATCAGTATAAATAAAATGATAATCAGAAAATTGTGACTGTAGTTGGTTGAAATTTTCTTTGAGAAAGTGTGGATTTGATTCTGATTTTTTCCCTGTGTGAAGTGTCAAATTTACAGTTGGCTTTCTAATGCACCATGGTGGAATTTCAGAAACCGAATGTTTTTCTATTTTATCTTGTTTGATTTTTGCTGATGTTAAAAGTGGTGCTACTCGTAAACCAAAATACCTGATAGCATTTGGTTTACTTTCATAACGCTGTAAGAGCTCGTCAGAAATATATGGTGGGAAAGTTACCTTATGTGCAGGATTAGAGGGGTTTGCTGCAAGTCTGATGGCATACTGAAGAGTAAGTTTTTCTCGACGCAAATATAGTGATGGTTCTTCTGCCTCAACATAGAGGCTCTCAACAGGTGACGTTCGAAAAGCCCCAAGAGCTAGTCTTAGTCCTTGGTGGTGAACTGTATCAAGCATACTCAGGTATGATTTTCTAGCTGATCCATACACAATGGATCCGTAATCCAACTTCGACCGAATAATTGACCGATATAGCTGCAGAAGGACAGTGCGGTCAGCACCCCAGTCGGTATGCGATAAAAACTTTAGTAAGTTTAATGCTTTTAGACATTTTGCCTTCAAATACTTGATATGCGGTATAAAGGAAAGCTTTCGATCAAATAGAACTCCTAGAAATTTAAAATCTTCAACCACTGGAATAAGAGATCCATATAAGTAAAGTTCAGGATCATCATGTACTTTCCGTAGCTGACAGAAATGTACACATTGTGTTTTCGACTTGGAAAATTTAAAACCATTATGCGAAGCCCACTTTTCTATTCTATTTATACACTGCTGTAAGTGTCTTTCAATAGTTCTCATACTTTTCGATCTATAGCACATGCAAAAGTCATCTACATACAATGATCCATCTGTTTTAGGATCCAAACAGTCCATTATGCTGTTGATCTTGATATTGAATAATGTTGTAGACAGAATGCTCCCTTGTGGGACACCCTGTGCCTGATCAAATTGTTCGGATAAAGTCGATCCAACTCGAACCTGGATCCATCGATCCGCAAGGAAACTTTCTATAAATGTAGCTAATCTGCCTCTAATTCCGAGATCATGGAGATCTCGTAGAATGCCATACCTCCAAGTGGTATCATAAGCTTTTTCCAAGTCGAAAAACACGGCCACCACATGCTCTTTAGCAACAAATGCATCTCGTATGAATGTTTCCAGTCTTACCAAATTGTCATTGGTACATCGTTCAGATCGGAAGCCCGACTGAACAGGTGAAATAAGATTGTTACTTTCTAAGTACCAGACAAGTCTAACATTAATCATTCTCTCTAAGGTTTTACAAAGACAACTTGTAAGTGCTATTGGTCTGTAATTGTTCGGTTCTGTGTGGTCTTTTCCTGGTTTAGGAACTGGTATAACTGTGGCTAGTTCCCAACTTTCGGGAAACTTCCCAGTTTCCCATATATCATTGAATATTTCTAATAGAACTTGAATTGAGCTAGGAGGAAGATGTTTAAGCATTTGATAGTGAACTTCGTCGGTACCTGTTGCTGTATCATGGGCTTTACTGATAGCATCCTTCAGTTCATCTAAATTAAATGGTGTATTATATTCTTCATTATTAGATGACTTGAAATTTAATGTAATTTTTTCCTGTTCTTTCTTGTATTTTTGAAAGTCCTTTGAGTAATGGCTTGTTGATGAATTTGAACAAAATTGTGATGCCAAAGTGTCTGCTATATCTTGCTTTGTTGATGCCAATTCAGATCCGTTGTTAAAATTTGAATTAAGATGTTGATAAGTACCAGTTTTTGTTTTACCTGATATTTTCCTAACCATATCCCAGACCTTTTTGGTTGGCGTTTTGTAATTTAATTTTGACACATATGTTCGCCATGATTTACGTTTGGCTGATTTAATTGTCCGACGGGCCTTTGCTCTAGAATTCCTATAAGTATTTAAATTTTCATGAGTTGGAAACTTACAGAACCTAGATAGTGTTTGTTTTCGTTGCTTGATAGCTTCTTTACAATTGTCATTGTACCATGGGTTACTTTTCTTTGGGTTTGTCGAGGTTTTTGGAATGCATTTTTCAGATATACTTATTAAAGAAGAAGTAAAAGTTGCTATAGGATCAGAAGATTCTGAGAGAGAAGTGTTAGTAAGGGATTCATCACATAAAGTATGAAATAAATCCCAATTAGCTTTATTTAGTTTCCATTTAGGATTATGATCTGCATCGTGATCCTGAATGCTTTCAATTATTATCGGAAAGTGATCAGACCCGTGTTGGTCTTCACATACAGACCAATTATAGTCAAGATAGAGAGAGGGATGAAAGAGTGAGAGATCAATAGACGAAAAAGTACCTTTTCCAGAATCAAGATAAGTTTTAGATTTATCATTCATTAAGCAGATGTCATTCTGTGTGATAAATTCCTCGATTAACTCTCCTCTGGGGTCATTATCGTTACTACCCCAAAGTAAATTGTGACCATTGAAGTCACCTAATATCATAAAGGGAGAAGGGAGTTGCTTAAGTAAAGAGTTAAGATGTTCAGATCTTAGTTCGAAGGAAGGCGGGATATAGACAGAACAGAAAGTAATCTCTTTGTCAAGAGTAACAGAAACAGCTTTAGCTTGTAAATTTGTTTTCAACTTAATTTCACGTTGAGGTAAGGAAGACTTAACTAGAATAGAGCTTCCACCAGAAGCTCTGGCACAATCACAGTGGATGTGATTGTAAACATTAAAGCCTTTGAAAGTAAAGTTGTCGTCAGTTTTCAGGAAAGTTTCTTGTAGACAGAAAACAGAAGGTCCTACTAGACTTAATAGTAATAGTAATTCTTCATAACGTGGTTTTATGCCTCGACAATTCCACTGTATAATTCTTTGTTTACTTTTGTCCATTAAATAATTTACAGAGAATTAAAAAATTGACCCTTCTTAGATGTAAAAGACTGGAAACTAAGTATTTGGAATTCTTGGAAGATGCACTTTGCGAGGACTAGGAGGAGTGACATCTGCCTCCATGCTAGTTTCTTCAAGGCAGTCATAGTAATTGTCAGTTCTTACGGGGTCATCAGCCCCTTTCGGTACTCTCTCGGACAGAAGCTTCCTTCTATCCTTTGGTGAGAGAGGCTTTGGTGGTGCAGGAGGCTTTCCTCCTGCCGTTGGAGGTTTACCTCCAGTTGGAGGTTTACCTCCTGCAGTTTTGTTGGACGGAGGGTTTTGAGCAGGAGGAGGTTTGCCTCCTGCTTGTGCAGGGGATGCTTTACCTCCTGCAGTCTGGTTGGTACCAGAAGGGGCATCGCCTCCTGGATTTTGATGTGTTTTAATTTGAACGTCGTATGTTTCATCAGTCTGTGTCATGGCATCTACAAGTTTGACTTGTGTGCGACAAGCTTGTCCACATATGATTTTTCTACTCTGTATACAACATTACCACATAATCTAATTAAAGAAAAACTTCTGGATTTGATAGAGTGGACCTTCAAAAGGGCATTAAAAAACTATGGTTCACTTTATTTGGCATGTAATGACAGAAAGGCTTTTTTCACTTCCTCTGACCAAAGTCGGTATACCCTTTGGTCATGTCAGAATGTGTGCGACGCCTTATCCTATCTCCTTGATAATATTTATATTAGATTTGGGACCAAGTTATACAGACAAATTGTTGGAATTCCGATGGGTACAAATTGCGCACCTCTCGTAGCTGATTTATTTTTATACTGCTACGAAAGAGATTTCATGGATTCTCTTAACCATGATAATCAAGCTGATGTTACGAGGCTTTTAATTCCACATCTAGGTACCTCGATGACCTTTTGAACATTGACAACCCTTATTTTGAAGGTATGGTCAATCAAATTTATCCACCTGAACTTCAGTTGAACAAAGCTAATATCTCAGATACCGAAGCCCCCTTTTTAGATCTACATCTTTCTGTTGCAAATGGATTTGTTTCTTCTAAAATTTATGATAAGCGCGATGACTTTGATTTTGATATAGTAAATTTTCCTTTTTTGGATGGTGACGTTCCTCGTCGTGCTTCTTATGGTGTATACATTTCGCAACTTATTAGGTTTGCTAGAGTCTGCAATCATGTTACAGACTTCAACGCTCGAAATAAATGTTTAACGGCAAAACTTCTCCAACAGGGCTATCGGTATCATAAACTTCGAAAAACCTTTTCTAAATTTTATCGTAGACACTATGAATTGATTTCCAAATATAATGTTGGGTTAAAGACACTTTTAAGTGAGGGCCTTTCGGAACCTGAATTTTATGGTGACTTGGTTTACAAATTAAAGAAACTTAAAGGAGTAAATGATTTTTCTCTTCAGTTCGGAAAAATCATATCACGTTACAGCCGTATAGGTTATAACTTGAATGTTATGCGACAGTCTGCATGCTTAGTTTTTAACCCAATCATGGTTGATAACTATGCTGCCTTCTTTAATTGCTCGCCGGTGGGTCGGGCGTCAGACTCTATGATGGCCCCGACTTAAAGCTATTCATTTTAGTTGGTTGGGGCCGGAGCTTCTTGTCTGTTGCTTGGCCCACCGGGGTCCAACTGGTGTTTTTCTTTTGCTCCGGAGTTAGTAGGTTATTCGGCGCCCAGGGATCTCCATCGTCGGGCAGCTTACTCAATCTGTGAGTCCTGGTTTTTGATTCATCAGGATGTTTATCATGATTTATTTGTTTGTTCTTGATGATTCATTGACTAGTTAGAGATTCACCACGAGGACCGAAGAACTAACTGAATGTTGTGAACCACTGCAGAAGCTGAGGGTGAGGTTAGGTACCTGTAAAACCGGTTTAAGCCCGCCAGTAACTTTGTGTTACTGATCGTTCCAAGTCGATACTTCTGTAGTGGTTCTTTTTGTTTTATGTCTTGGTGTTTAAAATTTTTTGTGCTGTTGGCGCCTTATGTATGTTTTCATATTTTTAGTTAAGTTAAGGTAACTGAGTGGCCACCTATTGGGAAAATAGCTGCTCATTCGGCTTACGATATGTTTCATGGTATAAGTACCTGATTGTTAGTTTGGTTTTTTCCCACCTCGGTTTTTGGAGTGGGAATCTTTTTCTGATTGCGCCTTCTCCTGATCTTTGCCTACTTGTACCTTTTTGTACAGGTGATGTTCGAAAAGCACCCAGAGCTTATCTTAGGCCTTGATGATGCACTGTGTCAAGACAACTGATATATGATGGTCTTGCCGATCCATATACGATGGATCTATAATCTAATTTTGAACGAATGAGGGAACGGTATAGCTGGAGAAGGACAGTGCGATCGGCACCCCAGTCTGTGTGTGATAATACTTTCAGTAAGTTCAATGCTTTCAGGCATTTGGCTTTTAAGTACTTGATATGTGGAATGAAAGAAAGTTTACGATCAAAAAGAACTCCAAGAAATTTAAAATCTTCAACTACTGGAATAAGAGAACCATATAAATAAAGTTCGGGATCGTTGTGTACTTTCCGTAGTTGACAGAAATGTACGCATTGAGTTTTCGACTTGGAAAATTTGAAACCATTATGTGAGGCCCAGTTTTCTATTCTGTTAATGCACTGCTGTAAGTGCCTTTCGATAGTTCTCATACTTTTTGACCTGTAACACATACAACAGAAATCATCTACATATAATGATCCATCTGTTTTAGGATCTAAGCAATCCATTATGCTATTTATCTTAATATTAAACAATGTTGTAGACAAGATGCTCCCTTGTGGGACACCCTGTGCTTGGTCGAACTTTTCGGATAAAGTCGATCCAACACGAACCTGGATCCAACGATCCGCAACGAAATTTTTGATAAATGTAGCTAATCTGCCTCGTATTCCGAGATCATGTAGATCTCGCATAATACCATGTCTCCAGGTGGTATCATAAGCTTTTTCCAAGTCGAAAAACACAGCAACAACATGCTCCTTTGCAACAAAGGCATCACGAATAAAGGTTTCGAGTCTTACTAAATTGTCGTTGGTACTTCGTTCAGAACGGAAGCCCGACTGAACAGGAGATATTAGGTTATTACTTTCTAAGTACCAAACAAGTCTTACATTTATCATTCTCTCTAAAGTTTTGCAAAGACAACTTGTAAGTGCTATCGGTCTATAGCTGTTAGGTTCTGCATGGTCTTTTCCAGGTTTAGGAATTGGTTTTATAGTGGCTAGTTCCCAACTTTCGGGAAACTTTCCAGTTTCCCACATATCATTAAATATATCTAAGAGAGCATGAAGTGATTTTGGTGGAAGATGTTTTAACATTTGATAGTGAACTTCGTCGGGACCTGTTGCTGTATCATGGGCTTTACTGATGGCGTCTTTTAGTTCATCCAAATTAAAAGGAGTATTATATTCTTCATTATTTGAGGACTTAAAGTTTAACTTAGTCTTTTCTTGTTCTTTCTTATATTTTTGAAATTCCTCTGAATAATGACTAGTTGAGGAATTTGAACAAAATTGTGATGCCAAAGTATCTGCTATATCTTGTTTTGTGGAAGCTGTTTCGTTCGCATTGTTGAAATTGTAATTAAGATGGTGATAAGAAGCAGATTTAGATTTACCGGATATTTTCCTAACCATGTCCCAAACTTTTTTAGTGGGTGTTTTATAATTCAAATTCGATACGTATGTTCTCCATGATTTGCGTTTTGCAGACTTTATAGTCCGACGGGCTTTTGCTCTAGAATTCCTATAAGTATTTTAATTTTCATGCGTTGGGAACTTGCAGAACTTCGACAAAGTGTCTTTCCGTCGTTTGATAGCTTCTTTACAATCGTCGTTATACCATGGGTTAATTTTCTTTGGGTTTGTCGAGGTTTTGGGGATACATTTCTCAGATATATTTATTAAAGAAGAGGTGAAGTCAGTTATAGGATCAGAAGAATCAGAGAGAAAAGTATCAGTAAGGGACTCATTACATAAAGTATGAAATAAATCCCAATCTGCTTTATTCAATTTCCATTTGGGATTATGGGCTTCATCATGAGTCTGAACGCTTTCAATCAAAATTGGAAAGTGGTCAGATCCACGTTGATCTTCACAAACAGACCAGTCATAGTCAAGATAGAGAGAGGGGTGATAGAGTGAAAGATCAAGGGATGAGAAAGTGCCTTTACCAGAATCTAGATAAGTGTTAGATTTATCATTCATCAAACAAATGTCGTTTTTCGTGATGAAATCCTCGATTAATTCTCCTCTGGGATCATTGTCATTACAACCCCAAAGCACATTGTGACCATTGAAGTCACCTACCAACATATAGGGTGAAGGAAGCTGTTGAAGTAAAGAAGTAAGTTGTTCAGATTTTAAAAGATAAGAGGGAGGGATATAGACTGAGCAGAAAGTTATCTCTTTCTCGAGTGTAACAGAAACAGCTACCGCTTGTAGATCCGTTTTAAGTTTAATTTGACGTTGTGGTAATGTTGAATGGACAAGTAAAGAGCTTCCGCCAGATGCTCTTAGACAATCCAAGTGAATGTGATTGTAAACATTAAAGCCTTTCAAAGTAAACGTGTCATTAGGTTTGAGGAAAGTTTCTTGAAGACAGAAAACAGAAGGTCTAAGTAGTGACAAAAGAAGTAGTAGTTCTTCAAAACGTGGTTTTACACCTCGACAGTTCCATTGTATTATTTTATATTTGCTACCCATTAAATAATTTAGAGAGGAGATTTAAATGCGTGACCTTTTGTTTAAATGTAGACTGGAAGCTTACTTTGGAGCTGTGATTGGTGACCGAGGACGATGGCCACGGAAACCAGGACGCGAGGCAACCTCGTCCATCTCCATGGCATCGTCATTAGCCAGAGCTCCAAATTTGTTATACTGTTGGACGGGATCATCTGATCCCTTCTGCACCCTACTGGATGCAGAATGTGGTTTTGCGTTTGTACTCGGTTGGTTTGGTTTTGAATTAACTTATGCTTGTTCTGACAGAGATTTGCTTGATGTTGTGTTCTGATTTTGAGAAATATTGTTTCTGTTTGGTTTCCTCGCAATGAGAACTTTTGAACTCTCTGTAATCTTACAGTCTTCGACACTGTATTGTGTAGCAGCTGTTGTGGTTTCTGGTTTGGCAGCAAGTAATTTGACTATATGTGAGAAACTAAATTCAGGCTTCTGTTCAAGTTGTTTTCCAGCTTCAAGATATGTCAAGTTCTTTGTTATCTTCAATCGCATGATTTCTTTTTCCTTCTTCCATTTTTCGCATTCATTTGACCGTGATAGATGTGCTCCGCCACAGTTGACACATTTTGTGGTTTTTTTGCAGTGATTTGTATGATGGTCATGGTTTCCCATACCACATCTTTCACAGACTGACCCGGGGTCAACTGGGCATTTGTCCTCATGGTGTCCAAATTTCTGACAGTTAAAGCATCTCAAAGGATTTGGTATGTACAGATCGACAGGAATGATTTGATAAAAGATTTTCAGAGATTTAGGTGGTACAACTGAGTCAAATGTTAAAAGAATGGTATTCGTGTTGATTGTGTCTTGTCCTTTTTTAACTGTGAAGCGTTTTACTGCTGTCACACCTTGATTTTCCAAGTACTCGAGTATGTTCTTTTCCGATTCTCCTTTGAGATTTCTGTCTCTGATTATGCCTTCGGAAGAGTTTAGAGTTTTGTGTGGTTTAACCTCTACTGGTAGATTGAAGAACTTTTTTGATTTTAAAAGAATGTCTGTTTGCATTTTCCTTGTTGTTTCTACTAACAATGTTCCATTTTTTTAATTTCTTCACAGATTTTGGTGTGCCTATCATAGATTCAATTTGTTTCTCAATAACGAAAGGTGACAGTGATGTAACTTGTGTTTCTTTGTTTGTTGACTCAATAATAATAAACTTTGGAAAATTTTCTTGTGCTCTAAACAGTGTCGAAGCGTCTATATCGTCGTCGGAGTCCGGTCGTTGTCGTTTGTGTGCCATTGAATCCATTTTTTTAGTTTTAAGTCTCGACGGCTATGCGCTTCACCCTCCTTGGAGCCCTACAAGGGGACGCTATACGGAAACGGCTCTCCAGTTTCCAGCGCCAAAGCTACATACCCGTCATACTCGCCGTGCAAGATTCCAAAGTACTTCAGACTACTCAAGCTTTAACAACAAATGAATATTAAGTCAGATGTCTAATAAAGAAAACCGAAATAACATTCAGACGTTGTACCCACCCTGCCTCTCAACCTAGACCCAAGTAACCCAGAAATACCGAAAAACAAGCCCGTCGATTGACCCTTAAACCACCGCCTTCTGAGATATAGGGAAAAGGATGATTAAATGAAAAAATTTGGAACACGGTTGTGTATCTTTCGATACTGAAAAAGTTAGAAGGAAGAAGAGATCTCAGGGCAAGGCATGGCAGCCGATTCACCGTGTCGAGCCTCCACGGCCTCCCGTTTACACCGAATCCGAGGCCAAAGAGGCGTGTTGAGACAGGTGAAGATCTCTGGCCTGTCCCTCAACCTCCAGGATCCTCTTCTCCGACTTACGGGTATCCACCCACGGCAAACAGGTGGCACCTCTTTTGACCGGGTTTTACGTTTCCGCATGAGGGAGCGACCGGCCTATTCTAATCCGGGTCCGGTACGGGCCGACTTACAATTTAACTTGTATCGAATGAAACGTAAATATTTTGACTGAAATGTTAATAATGTATGAAAAGATTTTCATTTAACTGCATATTATTTGCTGTAAAAAATTACAAAACAAAGATGTGGTTTGTTTTATCTTAAGTATACGCATGTAGTTGTTGCATTTTGTTTGTCAATTGTACGAAGTGTTCACTTCTATTGAAGAATTTGTCTAGGGTTTGGTTAAAGATAATTTATTAACTGTACTTTACTCTCATACACACAAAATGCGCATGTACCGTGGTTTGGTATATTGTTCAAAAGAAGTCAAACCATTTTGTGTTCATTTTAAGCTGGATCCAGGTTTGGGAAAATGTTCATTTTCGTATGCAGATTTGGTTTTGACTTCATTTTATTAGTAATGGGATATAGAGTGATAGAAAACTTCAAATCAGGTGTTTCTAAAACTAATAAATCTGAGTAGTTGGAGTATTGGGTATTTTTGGAGGGGTGGGGGTTCTAATATGTTTGGAAATTCTTTGTAATTGGTGGGGAAGTATTTTTCACTCTTTTTCCCCCATTACTTATACAAACTTGAATCCCATCGTGTGTAGAATTATTTGAGATAATGTTATATCTCAAGTGAATCTCGCGAGATGTGACGTGGTTTGTCCATTCACTATAGTCGCAATCAACAGATCACAATGGAAAGTAGAGTTCAGTCACTTTATGTTCCTTGAGTGGTAATATGGGCCCCGTACATTTGGACCAAAATAAATAGATGGAATGTTTGCGTCTTCATGCAAATCTTACACGCTACCAGCTATCTGATTACTGGTTGGCCGCTCAGGTTTGAGTCTGCCCAGGAAGTGGTTCAAGTGAAACCATCCAACCTCTGTGGCTTGTTTGGATGGTTATGTTTTTCAAGCACATTTTTGAATGTCGTGCCATCCTATATGGGTAAAAGTCCCATACAATAGAGGCAACTTCCCAATATGACGATGACTGTTGGCTGGCACGTTAGACGTCGGTTCGGAAAGGCAAAAACATTGTGTGTAATTACAAAAAAACAGAGGACCAATGGTCCTGTAAAGGCTGTAACCATTTATATGCAGCACTGTCAAAACTCATGTCCACGAAAATTGCGATTTTGTCTGTATTTTTACTGGGGGAAGGGTAAGGAAAAGCTCCAATGTGTTTCTTTGATTAACCATGAAAGTGGTTTGATATATATTTTGAATACCCAACAGGTCCAAAACAGCAGCTATTGCAATAACATTTGACTCACTAGCTTTCGCCATGCACGGTTGCTAAGCAACAAGAAAAAATTGTCATTTTCCAGAATGTAAGTGTTATTGTACGTTTGAAACGCTAGTCTTACTAGTCTTTATATCGACTACCCTGTTGAAAGTTGAAAAATTATAGTAATTCTCTTTGGCTCCATGTTGCCAAATCTGAAGGGTCACTGACGAGACTAAAAGTCGAAACCGAGGTATGGCCCATCCCCTTTCTCATTAATGTGTTCACTGCTCTTAAAGGTTCTCAGTTTTTATTTTATTTCCGTTACATATACACAACAGCTTATAAGGGCCTGCTCTCTAGTTATGCCTGAAAAAAGTGATAAAACTGCTCACATGATGCTTGTATGTCATATGTACAAGCATCATGTTAACCAAAATATATACGAGTTAACCAAAGTAGGTAAGAGTTGACCAAAGATCGGGTACACGTTAGCCAAAAATTAGGTACGAGCTGACAAAGGTACGAGTTGACAAGAAATCTCATTATCTCGGGTGTGGTGGGTGGCCAAATAAATGGTTTGGTTGTAAATTGCGCAGAACATGTTTTTTTTTCTGTATTCTTTGTTGTTTTTGTAATTTATGTTGTTTATACTGTGTTTTGTAATGGTTTGGGGTGTTTCCACAGACAATATTTTAAGCTAAATTTCCAAAAAAAAAAAAAAAAAAAAAAAAAAAAAAAATAATAATAATAATGCGCATGTACGAACGGCCGCTCATATATTGAATCATTTACACCAACAATTATTGCGGCGCTGGTGAGCTTACCTGTAGTCCAGCTTTGGTCAGGAGATGGACTCAACTGCTTCGGCTGAAGATTGAAGGCAAACTAAAGTGGAAAAATGGATCATTGGCTTTGGTGACGTCACTCGTGGCGGGAAAATCGTCCGTGCTTTACGGGAGTTCAGAGGTCGTAGGTTAAGGTCAATAGAGGTGCAACGAAGAGCCGGAATCTGGTGCGACGGAGTGCAGGAATATGTAAACGGGGAGCGTAACAACACCAACAAAAGGTGGTATATTATGGTTTATTTTCTTAGTTTAAGTGGCTGCCTGTCAATTTGGTTGTTTTTCAATCGATTTGTGGGAATATCTTTCTGATTGCGCCTTTTCCTGGTCGTTAAATACTTTAACCGTTTTATACTCCTCTCTCACGCCCTCTTCCCATGTCATATTGAATTAATGCGGAAATGTACACATATTCACCCGATTGACGGAACTTGTGGACAGATATTCGGAACACGCTTTATTGTACACTTTATTAGTAGCCAAAAACGGCTTTGTCAAGGTGCTGGAGGGCATGAGCTGTATGGTATAGAAGGGATAGAATATGTACATCTTGATTTTCTGCATGTTCAAGTTAACTTAAGTTTTTCATGAGAGCCGTGTCCATAGAGTATCTAGCTCCGGTCGATGTTCGCCACAGTTAGGCAAACCACACCTAACGATGCGACGTTGATATGACGTCATTTTGACGGTATGTGCCCGCTGGGACATGCTTAAATAATGATTCCTCTTTTTCATCACTCGACCACGCTTTCTTTTGAACATTGTACACTTCCTAGCGTTTTTTGGAGGGTTTTCCCTTAACAACAAGCATCGGACGCATTTTCTGACCGGAAGCATTAGCTCACGCGATTAACGTGACATTCGTACGGCGCACAACATTGTTGTCCTCATTTTAGCAATGCCCCTCACTGGCGCATGGTTTAATTTTTTGCCTGGCTCATCTCAGCCACAGACTTGAGCAGGTTTATAGTAAAGTTAAGTTTTGTGACCAATATGGTCAGATTTTTAAAGTACTTTGTCATAACCTCTGCATTTAACTTGACGAAAACCACTTTTCCTGGGCAGTCGGTTAACAAGTAATCATGTGGTCAGTCAGTCGAGTATAAGCTTTGCCTCTTTTTAGCTTTTAAGTTAACGTAGACGCGGAACGAAAAAGACCTTTGAGTCCACATGTTTACAAAGTTCATTAATGAAAGTTTGGTGTCTGCCCAATAAAAGTGGTTAAGGGCCGTAGTCCACCGGCACCCGGAAAGTACTACTTGTATTTAGGCGGGACTGGGGTATATCAATATTTAAACGACAAGGATAGATAAATGTAAAAAAAAAGTGTCCAAGGCAGTAAGCTACTAAGGTTCTATTTTATTCAGTTCGAGGAACCTTCGTTTTCTGGGAACGGCTAGTACATATGCTATTTCTTGTCTGGTCGCGTGGTCGTTTCCATATGGTTCGGAACAACTGGACCAAAATGTCCAGACTGTCCATCCGCGGAAGGGCTGGAACATATTCTATTCATTGTCTGGTAGCTTGGCCGATACCATATGTTACTGAACAGCTTTACCAAAATGTCCAATCTGTCCATCCGCGGTCAACTTATTAAATGTCCAAATTATCCCATTGGCCGACTACCTGGTTACTGAGGTTGTGGCATTGGTAACTTTGTTACAAATAACCTTTTCTGTCAACACGTAGTTTCTTGCTTTCACTGTCTTGTCATTTCAAGTGGTTGTTCGAAGACAACAATTAAAGCTGAAATTCTTATTCATTAAGAGCAGTAAATATAGTGATTGAAGAGGGGAAATGCCATACCGCGTTGTCAGCTATTTCAACCTGGTCAATGCCGCAAAAAAGTTTGAGATCCGGAAGAATCTGATTCATCGTATTTAAAGATGCTGTCCAGTCTATCCACCCGCCATCAAGAGATGGTGGAATCAATGTCACATCCATCATTGAAAGCAAGAGACGGTGGTATCAATGCCACAGCCATCTGAAAAGTTAAACGCCCCGCTTCTACCCCAGAGGGTCCGTTGATACAAGTCACTGTCAGATGCATAAATTTTAGAAGAAACAAGTCCTTTTGCAATAAATAGAAAGATTAAAATCTAAAAAAAAAAAAAAAAAAAAAAAAAAAAAAAAAAAAAACGTTTCCATTGACTTACACTGGTCTATGGAAACGCATGGGCTTCGCGACAAACACTTAGGCTTCGACTTTAGGACGCATAGGCTACGAGACAAATTGTCTGCTTAGGATCTGTCAAACCAGGTACGGGACATATTTTCTAATTGTTTTACCATTGTTCATCGATTGTAAAGTCTGACACATGCTTTAAAGTACCCCCTGTTCACTTCCCTTTACGTCCGCTGTAAACTTGAGTCAATTTATTAAGAAACTAAAAAATAGACCCAAATTTACATTTTGGCGTAACAGTGTCTTGTCCTAAATTGACGATGATTTCTCGATTTTCCTCTCAAATACACGATCCAAGCTCTTGTACTGCCCAGAAAAGTGAAAGCCATGATACTGAAGTCGAAAGACACCCACCCAAACAATATCACATCCCTTCAGAAATTTTATTTACAACGCACCTGGCTTCGAAATTCAAAACAACGCACAGGCTTCTCACGAATTTTCAAATTGATGAAAGTGAAGGGCATTTCATGGTATTTGATGCGTATATTACAATCAGATGATACGCACGGTGTTTTCATTGACAGAGGCTAGAGATATGTCCATAACGAACACGATGGACCCAACGAATGTGTACCTCGTCATACAAACCTGCATCAATTTGAGCTTTGCGGCGGGAACAATGTTGGCTATGCACTATAATTCACATCATTCAACTCAGATAATCAAGCTAGACAAAATTTGTTAAGAAATATGACTCCGTCAGTCTTTTTTAAATAGTTTTTCAACCAAACGCATTACAATGCACGTGGCTTCAAAAATATACAACGCACATGTTATCATTGCAACAGAATAGAAGATACCTGCAGTTAGTCATTGCTTCACTGTCCTTGGATGTTTTTCCGATAGAAATAGGCGTACTCGAATAATTTTTGATTTATCAAAATTAATCAAGTATAATACAAAATGGCCACAAGGGTTACGTGTATTATCAAGTGCTCATTCCTTTCATCTTTTTTGCTCATTTTTATTGCAGAGATGACAAAGAAAAAAGTCCGTCGAGTATTTCTTTCTCTTCACCGACGAAAGAAATACAAACCTACTCCGAGTAAATCGTCGCTTCAGAAGGTAACAAGTCCATGGAAAACACCATCTGTTACATCACGAAAGACCCCATATAAAACCCCAGCGTCTTTCACAGCTTGTGAAGGTTCGTCAAAGCGACTTCTAACTCCAGGCTCCTCAAGCAAGAAGGGACGAAAGAAAGTGAAATCTTCACCGTTCAAATTGGTTGGTGAGGAAGCGGGAGAGAGCATTATATTTGACGAATTCGAGAAAATAACGGAAGAAGCTAAATCTTTCATTGATATTGCTACAGATTCACATGTAATTGAAAAAAAAAAAAAAACTAAAGCTGGGTACATTCATTACTTTATAGAGTTCTTTCAGCTAATATCCATTAACCAACATCGCTTTTCTTTTATGGCTGGAAACTGTAAGATGGGTTTCTTGTACAACATCTCTAAGTATGTGGTATTGGAAACGTTTTGGCGCGCGCCGGCTATCGGTTATTTCACGGTAAATTTCTTACATTTATGGCGGGTCCACGGTATACAGGTTTAATGGTAAACAGAGAAATGACTCGTGAGACATTAACACCTAGTTTATCGGAAATAAACTTTTCGTGGCCTAACCGGTCTGTAATCATTAAAGGAAATGATTCGCCGATTCCACCACCCAGGTGTTATCCATGAAACACTAGAGGCTGTAGCATCAAGTTCTCTTAGTAAGATAAACTAGACTTGGTTTTCTCTGCACCAAACATAGCCTCGAATGTGAAACCTTGCATAGTTATTATCCTTGACATATCCTATCAGTACACACCTTGACTTGGTTCCCTTGACCTATATTTCACGTTTTAGTTATTTTGCTTGATGCAGGTGCGATATAGACCTTCGCGGCATTCTTGTTGGAGTTAGTAATGTTTGTTTTTGTTGTTGTTTTTTGAAAATTACATTTTGTATGGCATCTATCTGTCAATCGACAGTCATATCTGTCAAACACAGTCATATCTTTCACACGAAATCTGTCAAAGGATAAGTTTCCAATACCTGTTAACAATTTAATGAGCAAATAATATGCAAATAAGGTTTATTCCTTGTTGATTATTTCATAACTATAAGTCTTGAGTAATCTTGTAAGTTGGTGGGTATGATGGGAAGAAATAATTTGCATTGCTGAGAACCACAACTAAAGATTGTCAAAAACTGAAGTAAGGACGACTGCATGGTGTTCCTAAGGAAACTGACGCTAAAAATGATGTTTCAAGCGAAAACTATGGTTACAAATGGGGCGTAAAATCATGTTTGGACCCTCAGATAACAAATATCCCCAGCCAAGATATGTTACAGCTTTGAGAAAATTCAGCAGAATGTTCAAGATATTCAGCAGAAGAAAATCAAAGACACAGAAAACACAGCAGACAGAGCTAAAGTAAGCAATATACAAAGGCATGTATTTCAGTTTTTGCGAAATATTTTTTTCAGCTGCAGGACACCTGTCTAGCAGAGCAGACTGAAAGATTTTGCTGGTCAAAACCCAATTCTGTAGGACAGTTCTATAAATTATCATTGTAATTATGGAAATTTTTGCTGGACATTTGTCTGACAGAATAAAATATTTTGTCAGTCAGAATGAAATTTTGCAGGTTTTGACCGACAGACCGCCACTTTTCGAGAAAACTGGTGTTTTAAAACTGATGGCAATTAAAACATTGGCATGACCACTTCTTTATTTAAGTCACAACACACACTATACATTTATGACAAACTTGAAACTGCCAGTAACTTTGTGTTGCTGATCGTTCCAAGTCGATACTTCTGTAGTGGTTCTTTTTGTTTTATGTCTTGGTGTTTAAATTTTTTTGTGCTGTTGGCGCCTTATGTATGTTTTCATATTTTTAGTTAAGTTAAGGTAACTGAGTGGCCACCTATTGGGAAAATAGCTGCTCATTCGGCTTACGATATGTTTCATGGTATAAGTACCTGATTGTTAGTTTGGTTTTTTCCCACCTCGGTTTTTGGAGTGGGAATCTTTTTCTGATTGCGCCTTTTCCTGATCTTTGTCTACTTGTACCTTTTTAAAAGCTTGTCAAAAATGTATTGCATGTTTAAATGGGTACATCATCTTGATCTGTGGGCAAGGCACTGACCTTGGAATGCAAGTCAATCTTAGATCAAGTCATCTGGTGCATTTTTGTTTTCATGAAACTTTGGTAATGAATGAAAATATTTTTCAAACACTTCCTTTTGCAAAATTCAAAATGGGCATTTGTGAATTATTGGCAAAAAATAAACAATAGGTTTGTGTCTTCTAAAGTTTGTGGGCCTAAATAAAATATATGTGTGGTTCCTGTTTCATGCCCCCAAAAATTAGGGTAGGTAGGGAATATTATTTAATTTAGTCAAAACATTTTACACAGAAAACAGCCTTAAATTGGATGTTGCCTTTTTTAGTTATTTTTCTCTCCAAAGACCATTTTAATGTTTATGGTATGGTAGGGTGAAAAAATTAGGGCAGGTAGGATAACCGAACCACACGTATAAACCATTTAGGCCCTAGCTATTTTAATACTGTCAACATATATTAAAGCATCAAAATCTTACAATGGGATACAAATGTATGAAGCTACATGAAACTAACATCTTTTGTTCAGGACCAAACAGTGTAAACCAACGTGGGATGATCAAAAAGTAAAGCAACTGGCTTCTCAGCTCTATTCAGAAATGCCTATCTTACGATAATATATTGAGACATACACCAACATTTTTCCAGTGTTTATACCAAGTTAATATGAAAAATTTCCACCCAAAGTATAAGTAAGGCTTAAAATCGTGCACCATTACCATCCTTGGTGCACACTACTTAGCATGTTGACATTATTTCCCACAAATCGATATACACACTATTTTCAACATGCTACCAGTATCCGTTATGAATAAGACTCATAAAATCATGCTTAAGGGATGCTAATTAGTTGTATATATATTTGTTATGTATAATAAATATATTATACATAAGTTTAAGTTTACAGTCTATGCTTGCATAGCCATAAAAGTTCTGGGTCCATATTTGTTTGTGATTTGGATAAATGACTTCCAACGGAACCATTGTCAGATGTTTATCATAAATTTACATAAAAACAAATCAGTCAGTATGGTACCTTTTTTCCAGGTCACTGTGACAGCTAAAGTTCTGCAGCAGAAAGAATGAATCCAACAACAATTGGGTCATGGTTCGTCCATGTTGAGGACAACATTCATCATTGCGGATGACAGTGGCTCTATTGAGCTGACGCTTTTGGGGTCAGCGGGTCAGATAAAAGTTAGATCCTCCTACACATTCAACAGTGTCACTGTAAAAACTTTCGACCAAAAAACTGTCCACTAATCCTGACTTAAACATAAAAACAACAACAGAAGATTTGAAAAATGTGGTTCAGGCACCAGTATTTAAACCGAAAATAGAGATTGTTCGAGTTGTTGGAGTAACGATTTGCACTACTTATTAGTGTTGCTTCTGCAAGGCACACATAGAAGTGAATCCAGAAATCAGCTCAGTCAAATGTACAACATGCCACAAAAGGCAGCTGATTGAACTGGTAGACCAAAGCATCAAGTGTGAGGTTAAAGCCAAAAAAAATGACGATAACACCATTAATTTCTTGATTCCATCTGAAATTGTTGAGGAGCTTACCGGTGACCTACCAAATGATGACAAAGAAATTTATCTACTCAGGTGTAAATTACGGGTTTCCTTTGGGAATACGAAAGTTATGACTGTAAGCATGTGTTTTGAAGAAAGATGTCTTGTGCACTCAACAAAATAAGCTCTGTTTGAATATTTTACATATACTTGGCATGGCTTCAGTTTTTGAGGGTAAGTGTAATTTTTTTTGACAAAAAAAATTGATTCAGAAAATCAAAATTATCGACCATATCCATCAAATACATGCCAATATAACATTTGGGACATAATAAGGTGTTGCAGGTATTCCCGTAACCATAAAAAGGGAATAAAAATATTGCATTCCTTAGGTCAGTAATTATATTGTCCATAACTTTTGAGCATAAACAGGTATTACCTACCCTATTTACTGATTGTTTGTTTGTTTGTTTGTTTGTTTAACGACGCATCAACCCTGATGGGTCATTAGCGTCTAACAAGGTAAAACGTTAAAATATATTGAACTCGTATTAAAAAGTAACACCAAGTAAGATATAAATGTCGTTGTAAAGAAACGATATATGAAATAATAAGATTGGTGATTTAAAAATTATATTTTATAAAACAGATTTACTTGTCTCAGAAATGATAAAATCTTTCCAACGGGTACATCTTTGAACAATTCTTTCAAGTTATTAGCTTGAAAACAAGAAATTCGCTCTGCTGCAAAGTCAGTGCATTCTAAAAGAAAGTGTTTAACTGTGAATGGTGTATCACAGCCAATGCATTTAGGTTCATCTTCTCGCTTTAATAAGTGGGAATGTGTTATTCTTGTATGACCAATTCGGAGACGAGCAAGAACGATTTCTTCTCGTCTCGAAAGTTTATGAATTGCTTTTGGTCGTTTAACGATCGGTTCGACTTCCCTCAATTTATCAAACTTCGCTCCGTTCCAGATTGTTTGCCATTTGTCAGAGATGTACTCGTTAATAAAAGGTTTAAAATTGACATAAGGAATTTTAAAAACGGTTTCTTCTAGATTTAACGATTCTTTAGCGTTCTTATCAACTTTCTCATTTCCATATATACCTATATGACTGGGAACCCAGCAATAGATAATTGTTTTCAATTCCGAGATGGTATGATGTTTTATTAATAGTTTTTGTATTTGAGGGTTTTTGGATGATGTATGGTTTAAGGCCTGTAGAACTGACATAGAGTCAGAAAAAATAATAAATTTGTCCTTTAAGTTACTTTCATTTATGAAGTCTAAAGCTAAGTCTATAGCTTTAGCTTCCGCTGTGAAAATTGAAGAGCCATCAGGTAAACGTAATGTTTTGCAATTGCCGTTTGTAAAAGTAGCACAACCAACTTTGTTTTCTTCTTTTGAACCATCAGTATAAATACATAGATAGCCTATTTACTGAGGTATATCATAAATACACATCTTAAACATGCAATACCAATAGTTTAGTAGTGTGTTTGATAAATGTACATGTACCTTGTATATGGGTGCTACATCAAAACTATATTGCTTGTGCTTTATGGCAATAAAACTGACCCAGAGAACATTTTTATGTTTAGCAAAGAATAAAATCTCTTGTTCAAACAGATCTTGACTTGTCTCAAATATGCATCGTTATGATAAACCTCTTAATAGTCTTCACAATGCAATGCAAAGCTAAGATAAAAGCATGAATTGGTCACAGAGAAACATTTTAAGCTTAATTAAAACATTAGTACAGAGAGGCAAGTTTCTAAAAGAGATTATCCGCATTACATGTCTGATGGATTATTTGGTTGAAAATCTGAAGAGAGACTTTTTCCTGATATGACTAAACCAAGTTCAGCCATGTAGAAAGTGTATATAAACAAGCTACAAGCCTGCACAAAATTATTGAAATCAGGTATTTGATGAGCTAGTATTATTATTTAGTTTTTAGCATTTTGACAGCCTTTAAAAAATGCAAATTTTGTAGGGAGTGCGGTGGCATAGTGGTAGAGCGTCGGATTCGGAATTGAGAGGTCCTGAATTCCTCACAAGCGTCACCGTGTTGTGTCCTTGAGCAAGACAGATTAACTCCCTACAGTACTGGTTAAACCCATGAAGAGTTGGCTCCATCCCGACATGACTGAAAACTTATGGACTGGGATATTAAACCTCAATACAAACATGCATGATTCATGTTTAGAAAAGCCTCAATACAAACATGCATAATTCGTGTTTAGAAAGATTTGAACTATGTACTTAACTAAAATAAACCAAATGTCTCATGAAAAATAAACTTGTCAAAATAAGTTAAGCCCCGGCTGAAATTTTCCGATAGACTTACTGCAAAAACATCCAATTTTGTTTTGTTATTACTGATAACCTTTGACTGAATGAACAATTTTACATATAATTTTCAGTAGAGAAGCTTGAATTATTGTTTTAGAGATGTATTGATTTCCATTCATTTCTGAAAGTTTTCCATAGAGTGACATATGTTTTTCAAGACATCACGAAAGCTCCCTATTATTCCTATAGTAAATTGGAAAAAGCCTGGACAATGAAGCACATGTGGAAAGACAATCTGTATTTCAACTTGTTTGTTTGTGTAATCATGCTTTAGATGTTGTTGTCTAACTTGCATTTGTTAAGCGTTTTCGATCACTGTTCAAATGTTTGAATTAAAGTTAGGTACTTTAACATTATGATGCCTATGGGTAAATATAGGCATATGACTTAACAAATTTTGACAAATTTATATAGTCATTATCAAACTGCATTCAGTCCTGAAAACTGTGACAGAAACTTGGTTAGGACAAAGAAATTTCAAGTCAAAATATATCATCACTCAACTTTGTGACTTTGACTTTTTGTCTCATGAAGCGATGATCAAGTTGACCTACTTTTCATAGTCTAGTGATTTTGCCTTATACAATACTGAGTTGGTTTATGAATATG
The DNA here is from genome assembly GCA_964017185.1 of Rugalucina vietnamica. Lineage (NCBI taxonomy): Eukaryota > Metazoa > Mollusca > Bivalvia > Lucinida > Lucinidae > Rugalucina > Rugalucina vietnamica. Next base: position 46,276,169 of record OZ024879.1, read on the forward strand.
CTCAAGATAATGCATAAGTATGGCCAGACCTTTGACGAGCTTAATGCAGTCGCGCTGTGATCTTTAATGTACATTTCTAAGTTTAAAGAGCATTTATTTCATTTTTTTATCTAAAATCTATTGTAAATAGTTTTGTTAACCTAAGTTACAGTTGACATTTCCATTGCTTGAACTATCCAATAAGTCCCGCTTATTGTCCCCCGCCTTTCCGAAGAAAAGCAGAGGGACATAGTTTTCGGCTTTCCATCCTTCCGTATGTCCGTCCTTCCGTCCCCCTATAGTAGTATGTACCTTGTGTGCGCAACTCCTTCTACAGTTTTATTCTGATTCTTTTGAAACTTTACAGATCTCTTTAGCATGCTTTGAAGATATGCATATCGTTTTGATATAAACCTCAGATATTGGTTTTGGTCTGTCCGTGCAGTGAGTCTGCAACTCCGTGATGCGTGAGTAACGCTTAAAGCTGGTCAGGAACCGTTAGAGCTAGGATCTTGAAATTTGGTATGTAGTTTGTATATGAAAATTAAGAGGACCTGTATTTTTTCTTTCAGGTAAATTCAAGGGGCTAGGGGCCCGTTCTGTGAGAGTTATTTCCCTTTTTAATTCTTGATAAAGTGAATAGATAAAGGGTACCTTGTGTGCGCAACTCCTCCTACAGTTTTATTCCGATTCTCTTGAAACTTTAAAGATGTTGTGACCATGCTTTGAAGATATGCATGTGGTTTGGATATAACCCTCAGATTAATTTTTGTCACTTTTTTGCAATCTGAACTTAGCCATTGTTTCGGGCATTTTTAGTGAATGGATAGAGAGTACCTTGTGTGCGCAACTCCTCCTACAATTTAATATCGATACTTTTGAAACTTTGCAGACATTGTGACCATGCTTTGAAGATATATGCATGTGGTTGGGATATGCTCCTCAGATTAATTTTTGTCTCTTTTTTCTTACAATTTGAACTTAGTCATTTTTTGGACATTTTTACATCTTGAAAGTGACTTACCAGTTGGGGGCATAGTGTTTCATAAACACATTTTCTAGTTGTCCTTTTTTTCGCAATTTGAACTTAGCCATTTTTGGGGCATTTTACAATGAAAGTGAATGAACAGTGGGTAGCTTGTGTGCGCAACTCCTCCTACAGTTTTTCTCCGATTCTTTAGAAACTTTACAGATGTCTTGACCATGCTTTGAAGATGTACATGTGATTTGGATATTATCCTAAGATTATTTTTGACACTTTTATACAATTTGAACTTAGTCGTTATTTGGATATTGTTTTCAATGAAAGTGAATGGACGGTGGGTACCTTGTGTGAGCAACTCCTCCTACAGTTTTATTCTGATTCTTTTGAACCTAAGATGTCTTGATCATGCTTTGAAGATATGCATGTGGTTTGGATATACATGTAATCCTCAGATTAATCTTGGACACATTTTACCGATTTCAACTTAGTCGTTTTTCGGATGTTTACACTATTAAAGAATGTGCATGTGGTTTGGATATACTTATTCTGAGATTATATTTCTGTAACTAGTAACTATACAATTAAGGCGGGGGAAATAAATTCTCTGAATTTGCTTGTTCCATTTGATCTTTATTTATAGTCTTTGATAAATATATACTGAAAGCCAAAAGTAACTTAACTTATTTTTGTAGATGGAATCTTCGGGTATAATCTTATAAAGCGTTTAATATGTATTGAAGTATGATCAATTATGTATAAGGTAGGCGCAATTTAAAGAATTTAAATCACAGGATGCTGTCACATGTATTTAGGGATGAAAAGTGTAAAGTTACTTTTGGTGTTAAGTATATTTTGTATGTGTTTTCAAAATAACTATTAATATAAATATATGTACTTACTTTGTCAAAAATGTGCAGATTAGTTCATAAAAGGATAGTTTATTATACAATCTGAATGAACATGTGAACATTATCAGGGTTAAATTATTACATGTCATATTTTATCACATTCAATCATTTTCAAATTCAGTATTCAAATTCAGTATTTGTCTCAAATTTGATGGCAACCATCTAGGACCCAGAATGTCTGTGCTATTTGCATTTTTAGATTATGTTTCATTCACTGACTACAAGGAAATTGCAACAGGAAATGTCACACCAATGTCCATGGAAAACATTTTTCAATTTTTGAAATTGATAACATAGAATTTTTCTAAAAATCCACTGATGCACTAAATTTAGGCATAAAATTAATTATCATATGAAACCAAACCTGAAATGCAATTCTGGCAAATTTAAATTTTGCTTGCAATGATTTTATTTGTCAGAATAAATTTGGAAACACATTACACCTCAACCTCTTTATAACACTATTGCTGGGGTTTAAGCCAATTTCCATGTTGACTATCCAATTCGTGTTATAATGAGAGTAGAATGTATTCACATATAGCAAAATATATATAGTCCAACTGGAGTACAACAATGATCAGTGTTATATTTAAAATGCCTGTTGTAACAAACCATGTTATAAAGAGGTCCAGGTGTACCATTTTTTGTCAAAACTAAAATTTTAAAAATGTTTCATGGTCTTTGGCAGGACATTTTGTATATGGAGTTTCTGGTGCCCAGTGATTTAGATGTACTTTGAAAATATGCAAAAGAAGCATACATATTGAATTTTTGTTGATTGTCATTCTAAATGTTGGTAAAAATTTTGTGTTTAGTACTGCAATATATAAAAATTTCTACATTGGTGCTTACAGCCCCTTTCACTCAACTCTGCCATTCGATCATTTAGATCCCTCAAATTTATTTGTAAATCAGGTGACTTTTTATTTTATTTTAGAACTGAAACAGTGTACCAGGTGCCAGTTGTTCTTAAAATCTATTCAGTATTTATCTTTAAGTAATGATTGTTGTATAAAGTTTTTGTATAAAGCTTCTCTAGTGGTGTTTATCTCAAAAACCAATAATGTTTGGACCATAAGTACCCTATATCGAGTTTACTTTGTTTCCACAAGTTTAAGCCCCAGTGTCCATGCAAAGGGGTGGGACTAGAGATCAAAATCTAGGTCATCTTTAGTTATGGTTAAAGTTTCTCTAATTATGTATATCTCATACACCAATGTTAGAGACCATTCATGTTTATTTGACCGTAGGTACCCTACAGGGTTTCCTTTGTTTTCATGAGTTTGAGTCCCAGGGTCTATGCCCGGGGTGAGTCTAGAGATTAATAACTAGAAAGCTGTAAAAATGGATTTACTGGTGTGCAACTTTTACAAAGAGTCCATATCTTGACAATACCTTATCATAAAGTATCCATACTTCATAGACCGTAGGTTCCATGACATCGGACCACTGGGTCGAGTCGGGTGTAGGGCTAGAGGTCAAAATCTAGAACTTCTCTAAAATTGTTTTTTTGTACTTTTATTTACAACCCTGTTTAGAAATCATTCATACTTGGACCTTATGTAATCTATATGATTTGTTCCTCATAATTACATTAGACAGTAGGGTCCATGCCCAGGATGGGGCTAGAGGTCAAGATCTAGGACATCTTTTATTTTATTTTCATTTTTTATACTACTACTATTATTGAAGAATGACATTCTATTTTCCATCTAGGGCCGAGCTTATGTCCGTGATCAAGCCCTACATTAAGTATGCAAGTCAGCTCTGTACACTGCCCATAAATAGATCTGTCATTCTACTACCCCCACCACCATGGTTGTTGTAGGCAATGCTTTTTGCAAATTACATGTACTTGTGGGTGCTCTCTTTGATTAATGCATTGAGGTTCAATGTATCAGGTGTGAGCATATCCGGATCAGACGAGGGGTGGACTTGGAGGGGGGGGGGCTAACTCTCAAGGCACTTTTTCTATTTCAAAATTATTTGCACAACATATACAAGGCGTATTAAGAACACATTTGAAACAGGATAGGGACAAAAGCAGAATTTTAGCAGTTACCTATCGATAACTACATGGCCAGAATGGCCAGTTACCTATCGGTAACTACATGGCCAAAATTCCACATAGTACGACAAAAAATTCACTCGAGTTTGCCGTTTTAAAGGTCATTTAGTTTGAAACAGTCACTCTAATCAGAAGATCAATTCAATCCAAATGTCTTTGTGGACATCACGAAAAGAAACACAGATCTTCAGAACACATTATGCAAATGCTCAAACGGCAAACTCGAGTGAAAGGGGCTGTATCATTCTTTGAGTGGTGTATTGAAAAAACTGTTGTGTTTACTTAATTTCATTTATTTTATTGATATGCCCGAGATTTTTCTTTTTATTTTCAGTTTTACTTTGTAGATGTCTCAAAAATCAATAAACATGTTGACATCATTCAAGTCTTTATTGCTTTTTATAACAACCACTTAATAAGAACAAACCCAAAGCATCAGAAACTGCCTTATGAAAAACTTTTTGTGCAAGAAGCATTGTTAGGAAGGGGGAATGAACTTTTGTGTAAATGGTCAAGGTTACATGACCAAGATGGCCGACATGGCTATAAATAGCAAAAACCTTTAAAAAATCTTCCTCTCCAGAACCAGAAGGCCTATGATTTTGAAACTTGACATGAAGCATAAGCAATGGAGCTTTACAAAGTTCATATAATTTAGAACCTGGGATGACCTTGACTTATTCTATGGCAAAACATAGGTCGCCTATGCATTTAATTGGGGAAAACTGTTAAAATGAGATTTGAAGGGCTAGACTTGCAGGAAACGGGTAAATGAACTGAAAAGAATTTGGACCCCAGGAATGAGCCTGCCCCTGCCCCGGGGCATTATACATGTACAGTATATAACCATAATATTTAAAGATCTTATTTGAAACCACATGGCCAATCAAAGTCAAATTTTATAGAAAGCATATGTATGAAGGGGAAACCAATGTGATTATATATAAACCAGGTCACATGACCAAGATGGCCACCATACCCATATATGGTACAAACCCTTCAAATTCTTCTTCCTAGAAACTGCTGAACCTATTGCAACAGAAATTGATATGTCGCAATCAAGACTAGAGTGCTACAATGTTATAAAAATCATGATCCTGTGTTGACCTTTAGGTCACATGATATGCAAAAAAACTGTAAAAATGACAATGAAGGGAAAAACTTCCAGGAAATGGGCAAGTGGACAGAATATTTATGAAATTGAAAAAGAAATTAACCCTAGGGTTTATTCTGACTGTCCGGGGGTTATATACATTTATATGACCTTTATTGCTATGTATCTCAGGTGAGCGTTTACAGGACCATTGGTCCTCTGGTTTGCTTTATTGTTGGCCGGTGGGTTGGCGTTGTAGTGGAATATCAAATTGAATGCAATTTAATAGTTCACTGATTTGACTGATTTGATATGCTGAATATTGTTTAAATGAACTTCACGGTAAAAAGGCTAATTATACTTTATAATTTCATTCTCCTCTTACTTTTGATTTATCTCCCTTGCACTAGGAACAAATAATTAGAAGATTTTTAACAAATAAAAATATTTAATTATGGAGACGAATTGACTCCTTTTTGCCTTTCGGTATCTCGTTCAACTGTGTCTATATCTATTTTTAGTACTAAAAAATTATTGGCTAAAATTTCCTTTGTTGTCGACTTTTCGGTACAGTTTGAAAATCTTTCGACGAAGACGGACGTTGAAAAGTGAAGTTCTCGTCTTATAAAACACCCACCCACCCACTGACCACTTTAATTTTTGCTTTTGCTTTAATTTTTGCTAAATATTGTATGGTTTGTTATATGTTTGCTTATGATGTATTTCTGGTTTAATATATTTGTGTACATTTCTTGTTTCCATGCAAGTAATATTGATGTTTGCTATGATTTATGATTGATGATTTTGGTTATGTCATCTCATAGATATTGATATAATAGGAAGTGAGCGTTGTAGTGGATTCTAACACACCTCGCCTATATAGCCAATGGTAAAAAACGTGTTATATTGTGCAACAATTTCACTGGGCGAAAAAGCGTGACGTTACTTTGCGGCATTTGTGACGTCAGCTATCCCACAAAGCAGCGTTAGACGGTGAAATGTCGTTTTAGCGCACAACAAACGTAATAAGTGTGTGTAAATACCAGCATTACAGTCAAATATTTGGCGGGATATCTGCAATGGAATGGCGGAAAGCTGAACGATATCGACGGTTTCAGCAACATTTATTCAGTTTATTGTGTGTTAGAATCGAAATAGATCAGCTCAAGTGCGTGAATTGTTGAGTAATAATTCACTGAGTAATAATTCACTGTTTGTCGGTCAGTTGTAAGAAGATAAATCACTCGCGCTATGCGCTCGTGATTTGATCTTCTTTACAACTGACCTCCAAACAGTGAATTATTACTCAACAATTCACTGCTAGAGCTGATCTATTTCTTAAATATCAAATTGAATGCAATTTAATAATTCACTGATTTGACTGATTTGATATGCTGATTATTGTTTAAATGAACTTCATGGTAAAAAGGCACAATATACTTTATAATTTAATTCTCCTCTAACTTTTGACTCCTCTTACTTTTGATTTAACTCCCTTGCACTAGGAACAAATAATTGGAAGATTTTTAACAAAAAAAAATATTTAATTATGGAGACGAATTGACTCCTTTTTGCCTTTCGGTATCTCGTTCAACTGTGTCTATATCTATTTTTAGTACTAAAAATTTATTGGCTAAAATTTCCTTTGTTGTCGACTTTTCGGTACAGTTTGAAAATCTTTCGACGAAGACGGACGTTGAAAAGTGAAGTTCTCGTCTTATAAAACACCCACCCACCCACTGACCACTTTAATTTTTGCTTTTGCTTTAATTTTTGCTAAATATTGTATGGTTTGTTATATGTTTGCTTATGATGTATTTCTGGTTTAATATATTTGTGTACATTTCTTGTTTCCATGCAAGTAATATTGATGTTTGCTATGATTTATGATTGATGATTTTGGTTATGTCATCTCATAGATATTGATATAATAGGAAGTGAGCGTTGTAGTGGATTCTAACACACCTCGCCTATATAGCCAATGGTAAAAAACGTGTTATATTGTGCAACAATTTCACTGGGCGAAAAAGCGTGACGTTACTTTGCGGCATTTGTGACGTCAGCTATCCCACAAAGCAGCGTTAGACGGTGAAATGTCGTTTTAGCGCACAACAAACGTAATAAGTGTGTGTAAATACCAGCATTACAGTCAAATATTTGGCGGGACATCTGCAATGGAATGGCGGAAAGCTGAACGATATCGACGGTTTCAGCAACATTTATTCAGTTTATTGTGTGTTAGAATCGAAATAGATCAGCTCAAGTGCGTGAATTGTTGAGTAATAATTCACTGAGTAATAATTCACTGTTTGTCGGTCAGTTGTAAGAAGATAAATCACTCGCGCTATGCGCTCGTGATTTGATCTTCTTTACAACTGACCTCCAAACAGTGAATTATTACTCAACAATTCACTGCTAGAGCTGATCTATTTCTTAAATATCAAATTGAATGCAATTTAATAATTCACTGATTTGACTGATTTGATATGCTGATTATTGTTTAAATGAACTTCATGGTAAAAAGGCACATTATACTTTATAATTTAATTCTCCTCTAACTTTTGACTCCTCTTACTTTTGATTTAACTCCCTTGCATTAGGAACAAATTATTTGACTATGGGTGATATCAGGTAGTCTAAAGTGTCTGGGATCTGATACAACAGTGATCAAGGCAACTGTAAAAGTGAGCATTGAGCTCCCTATCACAACCAGGCGCCATCATGATATTACAGATAATGTTGACAGCCTGATATTACAGATAATGTTGACAGCAGCGTTAAACTCAACAAAGTATCTACTCACAACACTGCAAGACTGTGTACACCAAAGATAAGATAAGATAAGATAAGATTTATTTTGAGTCGGCAAGTATCATAACAGTACAACATAAGCTCTGATGAGCTTTTTAACCGACTAATTAACAGCAATTGTATATAATCAACAAAAGTAAAACAGCTGAAAAACATCAATTATGAAAAACATTGACAATTTTAAATACACGTGTTAAGATTGAATATAATATATTTATGTTTAAATTTTGTTTTAAATAAGACTTATATTAATTATAATGCTAATAGTCAATTTCTCCTATTTATGTATATGTATTTAATTAATCTTATTATATAGTTATTTTTAAAACATGACTTAATAAATTATTGTACTAATAGTTATTTTTTATGTTTAAAATAGTAAATTAGCACATTAGATAATCTTGCTAAACTTTATAATAATGAAACCCGTGGATCCGATGGACCTGGCACCAGAGCGTCACCGAAGCTTCTCCACGAGCCAGACCGACTCTCCAGAAACGTTTGTGTCCAGAGCAGACGGTTAGTCCAAAGGACCTTAAAGGTTTAAAAACAAGAACAAAATTATAAAAATGATCATAGAACATGTAACTAAAAATACAAAGAAAACACATAAAACAATTCTAATGTAAACATATTGCTACACCTGTGCCGTGATTACTTTTAAGTATAGTTGCAAGCTACACATTTGCATTCTTTTCCATTCCAAGATAAAATCATCTGCCGAAACTGGTTGAAATTAGAACACTTTCTAAATTCTTCTGGAAGTGAGTTCCACAGTACAGGTGCAGCATATCTGAAGGAGTTCTTACCAAACTTACTGGTTCTAACACTTGGAATCTGTAAAATGTTTGAATAACGAAAATTATAACGATTTTCACGTTTTTGGAGAATATTTGTAAGAACTGGCGGTGCTAAATTATTCAAAATTTTAAATGTTTCAATGGCCATAGTTCTCATTCGTCTTATATGTAGAGTTGAAAGTTTTGCTTTGGTAAGAAGATCTTCATACGAGGTGAAAAAATCATTATAGACAAACCTAAGTCCTCTTTCTTGTAATTTCTCCATCTTTTTGGTATTGCTTTCAGTACAAAAATGCCAAGCCAAAGGACAGAAATTGAAATTGGACAAGACAAATGTATGGAAAATTGTTAATCTGTTAAGTAAGCTGAGATTATGTCCGATTCGTCTCATAACATTCAATTGCTGTGCTGCCTTTTTGCATATATTACTTATGTGCTGGTCAAAACTTAAATTAAAATCAATATCTACTCCTAATAATTTGACAACTTCTTAGCTAGAAATTTAGCTAAACGCCCACCAGCTTTTTAGAAAAGCCAATACTTGTTACTACATCGTTCTTCGTGAATGGATTTAGCTGGTGAAATAATGTCATTTGGCGTGTCACCAGTAAACTATTCAGATTCTATTCAGCTCTATAAACACACCGCTACAATGATAAAAAAATGTTCGATAGATAGATAGATAATTATATGGAGAGCAAAAAAATACGTAGGCTACAAATACAAAACACAAACAATATAAATGAAAAACAGCACACACACACACACACACAAAAAAAAAAAGAAAAAAAAGAAAAAAAAAGAATGAACATTGTTGAAACAACAACGCTATGCCTTCAGTAGCCCGTTCAGTAGCATACAGCAGACACCGATGCAATGCATATATATAACGAACATGCCGACTTCCCATCAATACCAATGCAGTATTGAGAGGTCCGGCTGACAACATTTAAAGTGACGCTTGTGTTTACTAAACGGCTATACAGCCTTACCGAAACGAAAAATAAGGAACATTCACCGAAGATATAAATACAGCACCACATTTGATTGAGCGAAAATGTTAAGAAAACATTCCTTAATAACAGAGCTACAGTATCTTATCTAGTTTATCTGATTACGTCAGCATCTTGGACAATACTAAATAACATTTTCAAGACAGCATCAATTTATCCATAGACAGGTAACACCCTATTAGTCTTTACGACTGTAGCAGGATTTTTAGTGAGTCCAAAAGGACAGCGCTATCACGTTCTTGTTCATAAAATCCTGAGAATAATGCATTCACTTGATCACATGGTGCTAAAGATATAAATCGTCCATAAAATTCCACACCGAAGTGTGAAAAGAGTTTTTGCCACAACACAAATCTAAAAGCATTTGAACTAGGACAATATAATACAATATGCTCTGCTGATGCATCTGTCCTTTCCCCGCATTTTGTACACAACGAAAACCATTTTCCACTGAACAGCATGCCAATTAACCGGACAGCCATCTGTACTTGTCTCCTATATCGTGGAAATTCTTTACAGAGAGACCACAATATATGAGGCTCGTGCAAGACAGCGTGTATTCTTGTAATACGACATAGTGATTCAGAGGCAGTAACTCTCGTTATTAATTCACGTCTAGATGTTTCATTTATTTTATCTCGAACCAGTTTTTTCCAAGCATACTTAGATAAGAATGTGCCATTTTCAATATATTCTATCAAATGGCGAGTAAGGGCATACTTAGAAAGTATGCGATAAATATCAGGAAAGAAACCCAGCATTTTTGCCGGTGATTCATTATAGTGGACAAGTCTATAAAGAAAAACTTGCTTAACCCTGTACGACAAAGCTGTCCCAGGAATACGAGTTTCCGGTAGTCTATTTCGGTTTCTAGCGAGTTAATACCAAATAAAGCCAAGGCGACGTCAGTACTAGTAGTTTTTGGCAAGAACTGCATAAACTTGATACAAAAACGGTGTGCCCGCTCGAGCGATGTTAAATGAGAAGCATGGATATTGGACTACATCTCGCACCCATATAATGCTTTAGGCAAGACAACCGCGTTGTAAATTCTTCGCATCGTCAAAGGATTCAAACCGTCCTCGTATATACCACAATTCACGAGACTTAAAAATGTGCTTCAGAGTTTAGTACTAGCCTCTTTGATGTTTACGTCAAAAGACATGTTTTTATCGCATATCACTCCTAAGTGTTTATATTGTGTGCCTTCTTCTATATGTAAATTACCGAATGGCCATTGTCTATTACTTTGCTGATACGCCCTCATGAGTTCACTAAAGACCACAACAAGGCATTTTATAATACCGTGTTCGAATCGCCATTTGCTTCCATATCGTAAACATAAGGAAAGTAGTTGTATAAGGCACCAGCCTGAGTATGCACCGACAAGCATATCATCAGCAACTGTTGGTGATCCACAGCTAATACCATAGATGCAAAACCCAAGAGAGGACAGTTCAGTTTCATAAATAAGATCATTAATATATATCAAGTACAAGAAAGGGGAGAGAACTCCACCCTGACGCGTGCCCTGCAAGACCGGAAACCAGAATGATTTGTACCCACGACTACTGACACAACTGAACATATCAGTGTACATGTTAACGATCAATCTACAAAATGTCTTGTTGATACCAGAGTTGTACAATTTATAAAACAACCCATCATGCCAGACGCAATCGAACGCCTTTTTAACGTCTAAGAAACATACATAAAGTTTACTACCATTCTCTTTGGCATAGAATATTGATTCACGTAGTAAAAACGATGTCATAAGACAACCGAAATTCTTCTGGAAACCGCCTTGAAGGGCATGGATCGGAGGAGTTAAAGTATCAAAAAGTTGAATTCTAGTAAGAATAATCCTTTCTAGTAATTTTAAGAGAACAGAAGACAGAGTTATGGCCCTGTAATTGTCAGGATCGTCTTTTCTTTTGTTCCCACCTTTAAAAAGTGTTATCATTGTTCCCCTCTTCATTTCGACAGGAACATGTGCTAACTTTATCATTGCAGAAACTAGATTTGATAGCATTTTATACAAGACGCCACCAGCGAAAAGGATGTGCTCATAAAAGATACCGTCGTCACCACAAGCTTTACCCTTATGTGTGAGTTTTACAGCAGCTTCAACCTCTTCACTACTGATAGATATAACAGAGCTTTCCGGTTCGTATGCTTCATGATTTAACCACCTGTGTCACAGACTGTCTGTTTGAATGGTTCATCAAATGCACAACTTTCTGAGGGGGTATAAAGTTTTGAAAAATAACGCGCCCATTCATCTGTTATCTCCCTTTTACTATAGACATTGTTACCACCGAATGTGATATTAGATACTGGAGTACTAGCTGACTTCTTCCGACGACTATTGATATGATGCCAAAATAAACTACTATTGACTTCTGCGAGCTTATCAATCTCTTCAAATTGATTTTCATATAACGTTCGATCGTTTGTCGATGCTTACGCCTAAAATGTCTTTTAGCAGCTTTATATGAACAGTACACAACATGGTTGCTATCCCTCGGTTTGCCCCCAGTCACCCAGTTTGACCGTGCAACGGACATGGATCTATGCAAGGTCGTGAGCTCTTCGCTCCAATAAGGCTTAAGGTAACGCTTGTATCTCTTATGAGCAAAACTTTTGCTCGCGCTGTTTTTTAACACGCCAGTCAACTCAATATATGCAACATCTAAAGAAGACTGTGACTCAAAGCTGCTTTCACACAAACGTTGAAAGACATCGCAGCGAGCTAAGTTATCTCTATAACGATGAATTGACGGTTCATCAGCCTTTTTCCAGTTAATTTTGACGAATTGTTCTACGATTGGTGTATCCGAGACTAAGATTGGAATGTGCAGCTGAGCAATGACTGGTCGGTGACGCGAAACGTTAAGTGCATCATCGTCACAAACTTCGCACGATCTTAGAAGCTGCACATGCTCAATTAGACACAAAATATGATCTATCAGCGTCTCGCACGTATTATTTTTACGAAACAAATGAGGAGCGAGCACCTGTGCACAACTCCAATGTGTTTACGGAAACCATGTTATTACGGGATAAAAAGTCTGTTAGAGCCGGAGATCTATTATTTTGCATAGAAACAGATTGACTGTGTAGTAGATTAGCATTTAAGTTCCCCATTATTACTACCAGGCCCTTATCAGCATATAGTCCCAGCAAATTTTCCAATTTGTCAATATACCCAAGAAATTCAGCAATTGGATGGTTTGAGCAAAGAAAATACGTTTGAAATACATAGACATAGAAAGAAGGGCTTATTTCTATTTGTATTCCTATGATTCTGTCATCTTCAAACGATAAAGGAGTTATTATGCTGTCCAACCTTTTATGCCATAACAGAGCTCTCCCCGCCTTTCCCAACGCGACTGCGCCCTGGGAATCGGATATCGAAATAGATACAGCATGGCAATTATAATTGCTGTTTATTTGATTAAGGAATATTAGGTCCTTTTCATATAACCAGTGCTCCGACAGACCGCAGATATCTATGTTTTTTGATAAAAAACAGTCACTTAAATAGCTTGAACTGGACATAATGCCAGTGGCGTTCCACGTCATTATGTTAATATCCATTAAAAGATTGATAGGAATTCTCCTGATAATTATCTTGATCACGAAGTGGTGCAAACGGGTTGTATACATCCACATCGGACCTGCTAAACACTTGTCTTTCACGGGGTTTATGATTACTGTCACGTTGGCGATAAGTTGCACCACGAACTTGATTACGCTCATTTCGATCTAGCCAAGGCCGGCGTTACGTCACTTGACGTTTCACTAGTAAACTATTCTGATTCTGACAGGGTTGAAATATTTCCTGATTCACCCATTCTCGGGGGGGGGGGGGGGGGGGCTAACTAAGGGGTAATTGTGGTACGGGTGTGTGGCCCAAATTTCTGAAACCTACACCAATCATATACCTGGTCATTGAAAAAATAGACCCATTCATATACTTGATTGATCAAAATATTGATCCATTCATATACTGTCCTTTGATTTTTTTATACCCATTCATATACTAATTGCTGCTTCGAAACAAGGTGAAAAACAACAACAGCAGCAACAAACAAACATAATAATAAAGGTGTCCAACAATTTCACCTCAATTGCACCAATTATGCCAGAAAAGATGGGCCATTGATATACCACACAGGAAAACTAGGGCTATTCATATACTGTTGTGTGAAAATATGGGGCCATTCGTATACTTTTACTTGAAAATTGAAGCCTATTCATATACTGGCGAGGCTGTCGAAGGGGGCTATACGGGCGGCACATCCCTACTATGTCGTATATAGGTAGTTAACCCCCCCCCCCCACCGAGCACCCATTAATGGATTTAAATCACACTGGGGCTATTTTGGTACTCTTTCTTGTTTCTCTGACGCGTGAATTTAAACCTTCAAAATACAAGACGGATATTGGGATAGCGCATTCGATTAGCAATCAAGAGATTGCGGGTTCGAAACCCGGCTGGTACATTATACCTGTCATGTTGGTGACTAATGTTCATCCTGACGTAATAAAGACAAACCGCCCACAGGTGTAACATTAGAAAATGCGCGCCGCCGCTAGACCATATCAACATAACACCATTCGATCAGCTTTTACCTGAAGCATGCGTAAGAAGCTAAATTAAAGTGAAATACACTTTTCTGGATATTATTCATTCAAAACCTGATTATAAACTATATTTTTTAGTATTTCCATGCTGACGAATGCCTTTGCACTAGCTGTCATACGTTAACGGCTTGGAAAGAACGTTTGCGACTTCATTTTGACAGTCTTCACACATAGGATAGAATCCTTCCCCTTCATTACATACACTATTGCCACAGTAATCACACATTTTCAAAGCCACTTGAGAAATAGGCAAATCGTACAGGGTCCATACAACATCAGCAAATGAAGAACCACATGAGTATTACATCTCTGCTAGTGTTTATTGAAACTAAAATTTGGCATTGTTCCTGACAACTGTTTTATCCTGTCTTTTGGACAGGACAAAAATCAGGGCATAATATAAACAATAGTGTTTGTTTTTGTTTATGATGATGTTGTACGGTAAAAAGCTGGAATGAAAATAAAAGGAGTTCTTTACTAATTTGATATGCCTAAATGGTTAAAAGTTCAAACTGTATAATTTTAAATGAGACAGTGGAGGAATGATTGTTGTCACGGACTAGCTTCAAATAAATATAAAGCCAGAGGATGTTATGGTCTGTCACGAATGATAAACCATATATCGAATGACCAAGGGTACCTGCTTCCTGCGTTTAGAGAATCAAAAACGTGTTTCATGGTTCAACTTACTACAAATTTAAATTTTGATAGATTTATTATGTAAATATTTACAGCGATATGAATAAAGTTAGAAGTATTTTGGAAATATTGCCCTCATGGTAAATGTTGTCGTTAAATCCCAGTGGAAAGGGTGTTTGCAATAATTTTATCCATTTAAGTTCAGTTTCAAATCGTTTGATGTTTTTTAATCTAACAGAAGAATTTTCATCATATGAGATTTTCTCCACTGGTTGAACTATAACATTATTGGGAGAATGACCAGTGCGCTTAAAATGCTGGTAAAGAAAGGTTTCATTATTTTGGGGCTTTCTGATTCTAAGATAGTGCTCACCAGATCGTTTTTGCAAAGTTCGACAAGTCTGTCCAACATATTGCATCCTACAATTGTTTGTATTTCAAGTGAGAACATAATTATACAAGATCCATTGATTTTCAGTCTAAATCAGAATTATTAACCACTGAAAATGCCCTATCATTCACAGATGAAGTGATAGTAGTCTTAGAGCATAAATGATTGCAACAGTTGCACTTCTTGGCATTGCACTTAGAAATACTAGGGTATATTCCAGGTTTATTGAACGGATTAATATATTTACGTAAAATTGGTGATTTGAGTGGAGATCATATTAGAATTACAGATAACCTTATCTGAAGATTATTACGAATCATATTAGAATTAGAAGCTCGTGTAGATTAACAGTAGATTCCGAAAATAAATAAAGAGGTGTCACCCTAACAGTAGGTAATAAATTTTGAAAATTGTTAGTTGAATGAGGAATCCGTACAGTAGACGCGGCATGCAACCTAAGGGGAGTTAATGTAATTCCTAATCTTTTTGTGATATTTATAGTTGGGATTTCTGTGTTCATACTGCCAAAAGAAGCATGACACTCATACCTGTTATAGAATAAATAATGCACTTAATCGTAATGCAAAATCTTTCAAATGAAAGAACAAGGTATAACCGAAGCCCACAGCTCAGGTCCATGTCTAATACAAGTCCATTGATAGAAACGTTAGAATCGCTTATACAACGAGATACGAGTGACGGTCAACTAATGACCTTCAATACGGTATCGAAGAGTTGTGGTAGTTAGAGATAAGAAAATACAAACTGATTGCAAGCAATCCCTGAGGATTGGAAAATAAGAGCATTAAATGGATATACGGGGAGACTTTTTAGGGCCGCCACACGGCACAACCACAAGAACTCTGATATAAAAAGGTACAAGTATGCAAAGATCAGGAAAAGGCGCAATCAGAAAAAGATTCCCACTCCAAAAACCGAGGTGGGGAAAAAACCAAACTAACAATCAGGTATTTATACCATGAAAACATTTCGTAAGCCGAATGAGCAGCTATTTTCCCAATAGGTGGCCACTCAGTTACCTTAACTTAACTAAAAATATGAAAACATACATAAGGCGCCAACAGCACAAAAATTTATAACACCAAGACATAAAACAAAAAGAAGCACAAAAATTTTAAACACCAAGACATAAAACAAAAAGAACCAACACAGAAGTATCGACTTGGAACGATCAGTAGTAACACAGAGTTACTGGCGGGCTTAAACCGATCCTACACGGCCACAACCCCACCCTCAGCTTCTGCAGTGGTTCATAACATTTAGTTGGTTTTTCGGTCCTCGTGGTGAATCTCTAACTAGTCAATGAATCATCAAGAACAAACAAATAAATCATGATATATATTTATATAATATAAAGTTAATATTATTAGATAATTGCTGAAAATTTGGGTTTTCAAGGCTCACTATATTTTTGTACTTTAGCCTCACCAAACCTAGACTTATATCGTAAAAAGCTGGTTTGACGGGGTTTAGATCACACGGAGCTGTATCCGTGATGGACAAACGTTTTCAGTTGTTCGAGTGTTTCAAACGATTTAAACCTTTCCCTATCCCCGGGCATAGGTTCAGGCAAATGAGACAGAGCCTCAACTTATCAGCAGGTAACCGGAGAGGATTGCAAATTCCACATGTTGAAAGGGCGCATTTCTTAACTAAAACATGTAATATTTTACTTTACAATGTTTGTCTACAGATTTGTTATACACTGCTTTACATTTGGGGTCTTTCTGTGTAGTTTTGAAAGAGATCACTGGATCTCCTTGGAGTTGGCAGCAGGCCCCCCTTTCAGGTTTTTATCTTTCAATTTTAATCTAGAAATCAGATCACATTGTAAAGTTTTCACATGTCTAACAGAATCCTTAATAAATTGTTTTTGCAGCTCAATCTCTCAGCTGATTCATGGAAGAAAGTGAACGTAACCTTCTCTCTACAACTTCATCAAGACTTAATTTTAAACATAAAAAACGTCGGATGTCCATTTCAGACAGGTACATGCGGGGATGAGAATCTAAAAAGTAGTTTTCTTTGGCCGAATGTCATGCATTTCTGATATATTCCCAATGGTGAATCTTAGTCTTGGTCAATCTACCGCGCCAATTTTCAAACCACAAACACAGAATAATCAGATGTCTTAAAAGAAAATAATGAAATGACACACTTTCAAGACAAGATCATCAGTCTTGATCAATCTGCCACGACGATTCGTAAACGCAATACACAAAATAACCAGACGTCTAAAAAGGAAATAATGGAATTACCCACTTTCAAGACAAGGTTATCTGTTCTGACTGACAGCATGCGTCCAACACTGAACATCAGGAAAACATGTCCGTGCAATGTATACCCCCTTGAACCCCACGTTTATATAGTAAAACTGGGGTATGCAGGGGTATACCTATTTTTCTTATTTTTGCTCCAAAACATAGATTGTGGGTACTCGTTAGAACCGCCTCGGCGAGGCGGTTCTAACGTGTACCCACAATCTATGTTTCGAGCAAAAATAAGAAAAATATCAAATTTTTTCAGCTGAAAATTTTCAATTTTTAAAGCTAGAAAAATCTCTGTTTATTGCATGGGCAAGTTTTCGTAATGTGGTGGCGATAATTTTACACTTCTAACAACTGGATTTTAAGGAAATAGGTGAATCGATAAATAAATATGAATAAAGAATTGTTCAGACGCATTTATTCTTGTTAAAAAAAATTAATCCAATTATTTTTGCAAAATTCAGAATATATTTTCCTGACCACGATTTACTTTAGATAGCTCATAATTAATAACAAACCGTATTTATTTATGATTTCCATCGATAATGCCACAGAGAGTTCTGACCAGCAAAGTGGTATGTTGTTCTTCTGATCACTTGCACTTATCTTATCACCACAGTTGCCTCGTCAAAACGTTTGAGAGAGTCTGCAACTCACTATCTCTGGACCGTTATGCCTTCTGACTTCAAATGGCCCAGGGCCATTCTCTGCCCCTGAGATTGATTTCCAATAGTGATCTGTCTGACCCTGGCACCAAGGGCCAAATCAGAAATGGTTCTTCGGTATTATTGGATATTATGAAAAATCTTGGCTGAGCCCCCGCCCATTGGGGCCAAGGAGAAATAGGTGGGCTGATTGTGCCTCCAGGCAAAGCTTTTAATTTACTGACCGACCTTCTGATTACTGGTAACCGCTCAAGTCTGAGCCTGACCAGGAAAAGAGGTTAAGTCAAATAAGTCTTATTGGCTTAGCTGGGGGGTTATATTTTTGAAGCACATTTTTGAGTGTCATGACATCCTAATGTTGGGTAAAAGTCCCATAAAATGGAGGCAACGTCCGGACATAACATTTGCTGTTGACTGGGACGTAAAGCATCATTTCAAAAAAAAACAAACAAATCTTGGCTGAGGCTATACGCACGACAGTCGTGCATATACGCGGTGTTATCGACAAGGCAGTCGTTCGGATAGCCGGTGCTGGCATTGGCTATCGGCACGACGGGAGTATGAGGTTTTCTAACAAACATAATTATGCATTAAATTATTAATTTGTCAGTAAAGCAATTGTGTTTAGCTATTGAAATACATTCGAATTTTAAAATTAACATATTCGTCAACTATGTAAGGCAAACTAGTTTGATTATTTCATCAGATGTCAACTGTATCACAGATTTCTAAAAGCAGAGAAAAATATAATTGTCACCATTGAAAATGTTTTTGCGTTACTGAAATGTTTCCACAATCATCTATAATCACCCATTGGTGTTAAATCAAAGGCTGTTAATTCTTTTGGATTGTCACATCATTTTATCATTTAGATTACTTTCTCATTTACACATACACGTGAGTGATTTTACAGGTAAGTTCACAGGTAAGCTAATTTCAGCAAAATATTGTGTTAATTAAAAAGTAAATAATTCCTGCATAGTCTGTTTTAGTTTTAAAAACAGTGCATAATATTCACCATCATAAAATATATCCATTTTCTAAACATTTAACATTTGAATTTCGATTTCCCTGTCGTTCCGACAACGCCGCTTATCCGCACGACGGTCGTGCCGATAAGCGGCATTATATGTTTGTTGATTTATATGTTTGTTCTTGATGATTCATTAACTAGTTAGAGGTTCACCAAGAGGGCCGAAGAACTAACTAAATGTTATGAACCACTGCAGAAGCTGAGGGTGAGGTTAGGCGTCTGTAAAACCGGTTTAAGCCCGCCATTAACTTTGTGTTACTGATCGTTCCAAGGCGATATTTCTGTGGTGGTTCTTTTTGATTTATGTCTTGGTGTTTAAAATTTTTTTGTGCTGTTGGCGCCTTGTGTGTGTTTTCATAGTTTTAGTTGAGTTAAGGTAACTGAGTGGCCACCTATTGGGAGGGTGGCTGCTCATTCGGCTTGCGGTGTGTTTCATGGTGAATGTGCCTGATTGTTAGTTTTGTTTTTTCCCACCTCGGTATTTGGAGTGGGAGTCTTTCTCTGATTGCGCCTTTTCCTGATGTTTGCCTACTTGTACCTTATTATCAGCTCGGCACGACCGTCGTGCGGATAGCCAGTGTCGAAAATTCTTAACTAAGGCCATGACTGTATTAAAATAAAGTTACCCTGTATGGAAGTTTCGGCTTGGGCACTTTAGTTGTTGGACACTCAATCAGTGAGCATGGCTTGTAAAACGAAATGCGTCAAGAAGAGTCCATCTCCACATATGATTCATCAATGATAATAACATCTTGTATGCTAATTTGTTGAGTCACCACCGTACCCTCAACACACGATTTTTCCCACTTATCAACTGCCCATACATCCTTCTGGTCTTTATCAACCCTAGTTTCTTTTTCATCTGCTTCACTTTGATAGTTAATATCTCGAGGCTGAATATCTGTTTAAAACGTTTTTGCAAGGCTCTGGCTGTCTGCTCACTGTTCTCTTGGAGCCAGAGCTGCAAAGCTTCAAAGTGTATGTACAGCACTTTCTGGGGACCTGTCCGCTTCTTTGCAGGACGAGCCCTTCTCCTCAAATAGGTAAGTACAGCAAATCTGGTGAACTTCAATCCATGTTTACTTTAGACATCAACAGCCTAGGTATCTGTGTCGGTGAGTAACCCTGTTCGTGATACATACAAAAAGGTACAAGTAGGCAAAGATCAGGAACAGTTGCAATCAGAAAAAGGATTCCTTTACAAAAACCGAGGTGGAAAAAAACTAAATTAACAATCCGAATAAGCAGCTATTTTCCCAACAGGTGGCCACTCAGTTACCTAATATAAACTAAAAATATGAAAACAAACATTAGGCGCCAACAGCACAAAAATTTTAAAAACCAAGACATAAAACAAAAAGAACCACTACAGAAGTATCGCCTTGGAATGATCATTAACACAAAATAACTTGCGGGCTTAAACCGGTTTTACATGGCCATAACCTCACCCTCAGCTTCTGCGGTGGTTTATAACATTTAGTTAGTTCTTCGGTCCTCGTGTATATTGACGCGGTCAGACATGCGATTTATTCTGTCGTGAAAACTAATGCAATCAAAGTTTCACTATCAAAAAAGAGCGTTTATAATGCTAAAATCAATAGTAATAACAACAATATCTAACACATTGCGTTCATACTATCACAATTCAATTAAAAAGCACTGGGAACGGTTTTGAACAAGAGGGAAACCACAAGGTGTTACACAAATAGAATTCCGGATGTTTATGATTGGCGCCTCTAGAGTGGGAAATATGAAAAATAAGGATTGCATTTTTGAACGAAATTTAATGCGTTGCTTATTTTTGATGCTAACATTTTCGATATAAAAAAGTTTGCAGTTTGAATAAAAAATATATATTCCAAGTCCACCTCATCCGAAATAACAAAATACACAATACAATACATACATGTATAATTTACATAATTTGATAATCAATTTTTCCGATCAACTGGTTACCGACTTATAGCGTATATATGCGAATAAAACCAGGAACCAGATCTTAATGGAATGATTGGTGAATGATTGTAACGATTGAACAATCGGTTGGAACGATTGTAATGATCGCTGATGGAACAACTCGAATACACTGGAATGAACGATTAATGAACGCCATGAATGGAGTGAACGATGATCGGAGAATGATTTAAATTAAAGCGATTGGTGATTGCTGAATGAGCTGCTTTGTTTGTGCTTAATTGTGACGGTACTGTATTGTAGTTTTTCCCACTCGGTTTTGGGAGTGGAAATTTCTTTCTAATTGTGCCATTTTTTGATAATTGCCTATTTTTACCTTGAAGTTCGTAGAACTAGAGTGCCTGATGCTACACTGACCTTTGGGTTCTGGAGATGTTTAATGATTATTACCATATTTTGGGTATGGCAGCCATCCTGATAATAGCAACCTGTCTATGTCCAATATCTGGGACACTAAAAGTAAATAACTGCTAAGGACAAAAAGTAAACATCATATGTATAAGATCATACTTTCCTGGGCATACTCCCTTGGGAAGTTTACCAGTACTGAATGCACATCTTTCAACAAGTAACTGTCATACATAACAACATATACGTATACATATATTTCGATGGGCAGGGTCAAATGATGGGGTCTAAATAAAATTTTAAATCTTTAGAAAACTATATCTTCAGTCCATTTGCTCATTTCCAACAAGCTTTTTCTCCAATTTATTTTCCCCCATTCAAATGCATGGACAACCCTAATTGACCTCATTGTTTAACTAGTTATTTGTCATCAAGGTGTACATTACATTGAATTAACGTCGCTCGGACTACCCGTTTAGAATTTTAGTTTATTTCCCATTTCAAAACCAATCGGAATACCCGAACATTGAAAAGCGATCATGCTCGACAAAAAAACCTGATCAGTTTAGGGAACAATTTGTCTATGTACAGTTGGATAATATGTTGTTTTCCGCATAAATAAACATTTGTCATAGACGAAAGCTTATCGAAGTCTTGATTGACCTTGATGTCACGTTCACCCATGTAAAGAAAGCTGACCGAGTTGTTTATGTCCACGATTTGCATGTTTTTACAAAATATGTTGTCGATCAAAGTGGTAAGCAGATCACTTACTGATGGTCTTGAACCTAGATTTATTCACGTCCTGGAGGTAATCATTGCGTGTTATCACAGTCCGCCATTTTTGCTCGAAAACATCATCCCATAAGGTCAGGGTCCTATAGCGTGAATAAAATTGATATTTAAGCCCTCAAGACATCCTTGCCAACAAACCTTGTATATGTTTACATGAGTCGTGACATGAGAAAAAACTGATTTCTGCATACGCTAAAACGAAGGCGCAGTTCAGCTGTGCAGTAACTGCACAAATGATCAGCCCATTTGGTTTCGCTTCACGTCTAGTACAATCCCTCCCATACTTTTATCCATACTTTCACGCTTCTAACCTTCTTCTGTCACCGTACAGGCTCGTTTTTGTCTGACCGGGTCGGAAACACCGAATATCTGTTTTCTCGTGATGCGACTGAAGCGAAGAAAAGTGGATAAATCAACGAAAGCAACAGTCTAAATTTTTGAATCTCAACTTGTTATGATTTATGTTTGCAAGCATGAGTTTGATTAAAATACTGATAATCTCTTTTCTATCTCTTGGTTTATCAGATGCCTGCCGTTCAAAACTGGTAAGTCATATATTAGTACATTCATTGTATTTCCGGAAATAGGGCGTGCGCTGTTTCAGTTGAACTTTTGCTCTGTCAACTGCGAACGTCATGTCGGGATGGTTACTTATAAAAGCTCTACATTATTTCTGGGCAAACCTCTTGACCAGTACTTGATGATCAATTCTGTCACCATTTGCTTACAAATGCTATTCTTGAATCAGAGCGAGAAGTCTTCATGACAATTATCCGTGAAATGTTTATCCTTTAAAACACCACTTGCATATGATAAAACTGATGTGTTATTAGTAATGGGTGGCACTATGGCGAGATTTTTGAAAACTTGTAACGAGAAACTTATATTGTGCAGGACTGCTTGCTATAAGTTTCCCATAGCCAGTTTTCAAATATCTCGCTGCAAGTTTCTCGCTATAGTTATGGATGCGCGCCCTGGGTCTCAGTTTAAACGAACTATCTAAGTTATGGTATATGTAAGTTCCCTTGAGTTAAGAAAGGACACATCTGGTCATCTACAGATCTGCACATCTTCACGTCTGGACATCTACACATCTGCACATCTACACTTCCATGGAAGTTTGAATTACATGTAGTTACTGAACTGGCTAAAGTGTAGTGTTGATAAGTTTTCTTGGGTTAAGACAGGCACTTTTTCTCTTGTATTTCTGGGTATACTTGATACATTGTGATACTCCATTACGAAAATTTGCCCATACATTATACAGAGATTTTTCCACCTCAAAACATTGAACAATTATTTGGAAAAAGTTCAATATTTTTAATGGCTTTGCTCGAAACATTGATTGTTTGTATGAGATAGAACCGCCTTGCCTGCCTCGGCAAGGCGGTTTTACCGAGTACCCACAGTCAATGTTTTGGATCAGAATTAAGAAAATTGTGGATACCCCTGTAAACCTAATGTTTACTTTACAAATATGGGGGACGAGGGGGTATGCGTTTCACGGCCATTCCTGATGTCTAGCGTCAGGGATAAGGCAGTTTTGTGGGCATGAAGACGTTTCTGTTGTTATACAGCTGGATGCGTCCAAAGAGTCTCTTAGTCTTGTGTCTCAAGACTTCAACTCTATTAGAAGCATGACTCTGTAGCTTCCTAGAGGCTGTAAAGTGGTATGCGTTTCACAGTCCCATGGTTCTGTATCCCAAGCATTCAAACCTTTCGACTTTAAAGCGTCTTCCGAATGAATTAACGTTCTCTCGTATCTCGAGAAAATTGACAAGCGTCAAAAACTCAGCTAGTTATTGTCAGACTTTAACCCTTTGCTACTACCTCTTGACAGGAGAAACGAATTAAAAACTAAATGTCATTTTCAACAATTATATATTTTATTTGTCATGCTAGAAGGTGATCAGCGCCTTTGTATTCGCTAGACAATTAGTATAATTCTTCTTCTTTTCAAATTTAAAATCATCCTCTAGCCATCACCTATGCCTCTACAGCCCGGTTGCGGTCGGACTATTTCGGAAACCACATAGTAACGCGACTCATTAACCATTTCCTTTTCAGACAACCCTCATCACCTACGACCCTGTACTAACTGATGCCTTCGGTGTAGATGAGCACGAGACCAGTACGAGAGTTCTAAGGAGAACCAAGCTTATTGAACAATTAAGCGGGAACCAGCTGGCCACCGACGTCGTTTGTTTGCAAGAGGTGATTGTCTTTAGAAATCGTTTGGCGTCCCGAAAACAATCTGTTTCCTGGGTGTTTGACCAAATGACTGGTTCAAAGTCTATATGGCTGAAAAACATTATCACCTACGACTCTTTGCTAACTGAAGCATTCGACGAAGATAAATACAGAACCCAGAGGTCGAGGTTATTAAATTTTGTTTCCTGCTCAACTTTGCTGAGCATGAAGTTAAAACTGCTCATAAATACTAAATTAATTACAATTGGTTGGAATCTCATCATGGTTGTTATCATTTGTTTGTCCTTGATGATTTAGTCACTAGTTAGAGATTCACCACGAGGAACGTACAACTAACCAAATTTTGTGAACCACTGCAGAAGATGAGGGTGAGGTTAGCTGTGTAAAATCGATTTAAGCCCCCCCCCCCCCCCCCAATAATTTTGTATAACTGATCGTTCCAAGGCGATATTTATGTTTGTTTTGTGTTTTGGAGTCGGATTTTCGTGCTGTTTGAACCTTATGTACGTTTTCATAGCTTCAGTTAAGTTCTGGTAACTGAATGGCCGCTGGTAAAGAGCTGCTTATTCGGCTCACGTTTCATAGTATTCGTACCTAATTGTCAATTAAGTTTTTTTCCACCTCGGTATTGGAGTGTGAATTTTTCTGATTGCGCCTTTTCCAGATTATTAGCTCACCTGAGCCGAAGGCTCACAAGTTGAGCTTATAGGATGACCATGATCCGGCGTCCGTCCGTCGTCCGTCCGTCGTCCACAATTTCAAAGATGAATATCTCTGAGACCAGTAGGCCGATCACAATCAAACTTTATATGCAGCATCATTGTGGTGGGCCATTGCCTGCATTAGGTTTTGAAGCAGATTGAATCAGAATTCTGGTTGCTATGGCAACAGACAACTCCCATAGACTTTGTATGGAGAAAATGTTGTCCACGCATTATCTCCGCTATTTTCAATTGGATCTTTTCCATACTTGCAAGTAACAACAACTTACATAAGAGCTCGGATGAGTTCGAAATTCAGCCAGATCCGACCTAGGGCTGCGGAGTTATCTGCCCTTGAGCGTTTGAAAAAATCCCTGTAGACTTATAATGGGAAAATGGTGTCCACACATTATCTCCGCTATTTTCAATTGGATCTTTTCCATACTTGCAAGGAACAACAACATGCATAAGATCTCGGTTGAGTTTGAAATTCAGCCAGATCCGACCACGGGCTGCGGAGTTATCTGCCCTTGAACGTTTGAAAAAATCCCCATAGATTTTGTATGGAGAAAATGTTGTCCACACATTATCTTCGCTATTTTCAATTGGATCTTTTCCATACTTGCAAGGAACAACAACATACATAAGAGCTCGGACGAGTTCGAAATTCAGCCAGATCCGACCACGGGCCGCGGAGTTATCTGCCCTTGAGCGTTTGAAAAAATCCCCAAAGACTTTGTATGGAGAAAACGTTGTCCACGCATTATCTCCGCTATTTTCAATTAGATCTTTTCCATACTGGCAAGGAACAACAACATTTATAAGAGCTCGGACGAGTTCGAAATTCTGCCAGATCCGACCACGGGCCGTGGAGTTATCTGCCCTGGAGCGTTTGAAAAAATCCCCATAGATTTATAATGGGAAAATGGTGTCCACGCATTAACTTTGTTATTTTTGATCAGATCTTCTTCATTCTTCCATGTAACAAGGACAGCCATGAGATCTCGGTTGAGTTCAGAATTCCACGAGATTTGACCATGGACTGCGGAGTTAGGTGCCTTTGAGTCCGTCATCCGTCCGTCATCGTCAACAATTTCAAAGATCTTCTTCTTTGAAACCGCTTGACCGATCAAGTTGAAATTTTATGTGGAGCCTCCTTGGGTAGCGGCATTTCAAGTTTGATTGCGAAATCCAGGTCACATGACCAAGATGGCCGCCACGCCCATATATGGTAAAAACCACTCAAAAATTTTCTTGTCCAGAACCGGTGGGCCGATTTCCACGAAACTTGGTATGTAGCATCGATGACTCATCATAGCCCATCATAGTTTGATAAAATGATGACCCTGGGATGACCTTGACCTATTTTACAGCAAGGTCAATTTTGGAAACAAAGGCTTTTACATGGGAAAAAGTAAAAACTATGGATTTTTGAAAACTATCGCAGCCTGAGACATGAAAAGTGGTAGATGCAAACAACCAATGGAGTAGATGAAGGTTTGTGATTAATTTAGATCAAGGTAATCTCTTAACCATGGCCATGGTCTGTCGTCCATACACACTTTTCAAACATTTTCGTCTCTGAAACCCCTTGGCCAATCAAAGTGAAATTTTATGTGGAGCATCCATGGGTAGGGGGAATGAAAGTTTGATCGTGAAATGCGGGTCACCTGACCAAGATGGCTGCCATGACCATATCTGGTAAAAATCACTCAAAAATCTTCTCCAGAACTGGTTGGCCAATTTTCACGAAACTCAGTATGTAGCATTTAGGACTTCAGTCCATCATAGCTTGTACATATGATGACCCTAGGATGACCTTGATCTATTTTACTGCAAGGTTAATTTTGGAAACATAGGCTTTTACATCGAAAAAGTGATAACTAGGTCTCAGGTGAGCTTTACAGGACCATTGGTCCTCTGGTTTCCTTCGTGTACCTTTTGTTTGGCTTTTTATGTAGAATGTAATGCTAAATACCAGGTTTCATATAACGCGGACGATACTGCTTTCTCAAATTCTACTTGATTATGCGAATAGTCATATTTAAACATTACACCACAATTTCACTTACGTTTTGTCATTTAAATATTTAATTTGTATTAGAAATTGACACAAATAATATTTATCTAATAATTTCCGTGCCCCAAGGCATTCAGCAATCTACAGTAAATTATTTAAAGTGTTTTAGAAATTACGCATAAAGTGCGTATATGGTTGGTTGGCTGATTCGGGTTTTAAAGCCCAACCAACAGCTAAGGTAATATGGAGACAGGACCTCGGTTTATAGTCCCATCTGACGGACTTGAAAAGCCCGGGATTCAACCTGCGACCCCTGTTTTACAAAGCGAGTGACATAGCCACTGCACCACGGAGGCTTCTTAAACAATGCTTATATCATAAAGTAAAGCATTAGTATACACTAAGATTAAGTTTCCATTCAAAACACCAAATACACCACTTCGATTATGCCAAACTGTATTGTTTCAAAATAACGAGGCGCTCGGTAATTTCCAGATTTCCAGACTTATACAAAACAAAGCAGTTTTTTTTTTCAGAAATGCAAAATGAAGCGATGGATTTGACCCGTCATGCGTAAAATTGTAGAAAGCGACTCAAGTTAAACCTTAATACAAAGAAACAAAATACTTCCCGCTTTATTTTTACGTACCTCTCATGCTTGGAAAATGGACCCTTCATCCAAGATTTATTGCAGGATGAGGGGCATTATTAGAGTAAGCCGGAGGAGGCTTGAGCATGTAGAAACTGCATGTTACTGCGCTAATTTGAACTAGGCGCGCTTTCAAGCAGACTAAAAATAGAACCACTAGGCCATATCACGTGATGACTCATGACCCTAGCCTCCCAGTGCGGTACTACTAATAATGGTTCACTCACTTCATCTTCTAGTAATTTGTTTAAACAACGGCCTATTACGGCAAAAGGTGGAAAAATATATGGCCTAAAACTGTTCCATGAAAAACTGAAGGCATCATTTCTAAACGCCCCTGGTTCTGAAAACCAAGACACAATTTTTTCCACCTGATAATTTAATCTGGAAGCAATCAATATGTATGATTATAAACGCATTTTATGCGATTTTGGAAGCTCCTGTAAGGACTTAATTAGGACTGGTTTACAGGTTAATTGATATGTTTCAATAGATTGATATGGTAATTTTGTTGAGGGATGTAGTAAATTGGTTGTTTAATCAAGGATGCTATGTCTCGTACAACAACACTTTTTTTCGATAAGAGAAACCTTGCCAGATTAATGATTTGATTAATGATTTAATTAACTTTCTCAGCCGGACGAAAAACTTTGAACTGTTCAGAATCGAGAATAAAACCAAAATAAACAATTCTCTGTGTTGGTTCCAAAAGATATTTTTCTCTTTTTACATCGTATCCAAGAGATGAAATAGTGTCTGCAATAAGCAAAGCATTCTGTCTACAAATGATTTTATCTCGATTCATGTTCAAAGAATCATCAATATAATATGAACATCTTATTCCTTGCTGACGAAACCAATAAAAAAATTGGTTTAAAGATGTTTTGTAAATAATCGTGGCAGGGACGAAAGTCCGAAAGGAGGACACATGAATTTGTATAACTGCCCCGTCACGAAATTTTGAGATAATTTTGAAATTCCACTTTCACATACACGTATAAACTAAAATACCCATCTTTCAAATCCATTGACGTGAAAAAGTAAGTCTTTTGGATCAGATCCAAAACTACCATAAACGTTTCTTGTTTAAAATGTTCGTATGCAACAAACTCGTTAAGAAATTTGAGGTTTATTACTGGACGAAATTTCTCATTCGACTTGGGAACAATAAAAATGGTAGAAATGATTTGTCCAGGTTCGTCAAAAGATGGCACGATAGCTCCTTTTGACAATAATGACTCTATTTCTGAGTCAAGAATTTCACTTCGAGTGTCACAGATATGAATCTCATTGGGAATGTGTTGTTGTACAAGACAAGAATCGAACTCTATTTCGTATCCCGACACAGAATTTAAAACCCAGGGATCACTGGTATATTTTCCCATTCATTAAGACAAAATCTTATCTTACCTATGCCTACCTTATTGGAAAAGGTCCCTCAGGACCTTTTCCACAGTGTTTACTTTGAATATGAAGAAAATTGTACCCATGATCGACTGCTCTCCCTCAATTACGCGTTTTGTCACATAAAGCGCTTACTAAAAACTAGTGAACCCGTCTATAGGGACTAGACAGTTCACCACAATCAATTTAATTTATCAATTGTTGACACTCCCCGTCAAATAGCGGTAAATATCTAGCAAGCAATCTCGGTCGTGGTGACTGCTTATCATAGCGCATCTAGGATTACATCGTATATACCCTGACGAGGGGTACAGAAACTACAGAAACTCTATATTGCTGACTTTTGGTCCATCACATCGCACTATGGGTCTGTTTCTGGTAGTGTGGCACAGGTCAAAATTCAGAACTCTGTCACAAATTGACTGCTCTGCAAAATGGTTTTCTACAAATCGACATATTGATTGTAATCGTGCTCCCTTTAGTATCGGCTTTGATTCCATAACATCAAAATTTTTTGTCATTGCCTTGAGCAACAGATACACACACTGGTCAAGCTTCATTACAAGAAACGACATTCATGTATAGGAAACGAAACTGAAATGTATGAGAATCGAAATTAATGACGAACCAGAGAATCAACAACACTGAATTTTAGAGCAAAAGGGAATATCTCTTATAACAAACGGCTGCTGACCTTTTCATTGGTTTCTTTTTAAAGAAGCCAACTTGTATCAGGCAGTGTTATCTTCTGTATTGGTGACAGTAGCCGACTTTCTCGACTTGCGTGGTGGGCCCTGGTACTGCTGCTGGTACCCGTATCGAAACTGATTGGCCTGTTTTGTGTATGGCTGATAACTGCCCCGGTAGTTAGCATTCCCGTAATATCCTCGCACGGGACCTCCCCGCCCTCTGGCTCTGCCCCGACCAAATCTTGGCTTATATGGGTTATCGTAATAATTGGCCTGATAATATTGATTATTTGTAACTGTTGTGCTAGCGTCACACTTCTTTATTTCCTTCTGGATAAAATGATGACACTGGTGTGTTTAAACTTCACAAATTTGAGTATTTCTTCTTTAGGTTTGGGCGTATCATGTATCTCCTCCTGAGGGAGAGATTAAATTGGGTTTGTCCTAACAAAGTTATCGCGTCTGAGATCATAGTTTTGGCTTCATTGTTTTGCGATATTTGCTCTCTCAAAAGTTCCGCCAACTTAATTACTGGAATTAAACCCTTGGCCAGCAATGTCTGAATGTCTCTCAGGAATTGGTCATAAGTCTGGGCTTTTTTAGTAATTTCGTTCCAGATTTCTAGATTAACCAACGGCGATGCAAACTTATCGCAGTTAGAGGGCAATTTATAACGGGACGCAATTTCCTCCGTCTCGCACTGTGCGTGCATGCTGTGTTTATCAACGAAGCCAAAGAACTAGCTATCGGTTCCCCTCTTTGAGGGGCTTTAAGTCTAGGCAACTGCCAGGCTGAATCATCAACAACCTCAGCTTCGACCGGCTGACTGCCAGCCGTGGGTGGTGGGTTATCAAGGAAAGCACTAATTTGATTTCCAATATCCGCAAGGGGCCTGGGCGTGTACGTTTGGCAGAATACGGGAGATTACTCCGACCCCGGGTTTTCTCCCTCTAAATACACTTCTGTGTCGCTTTCGGGCTCATTTTCAACCTCAACGTGTACGTTGGGCAGATTTTGGAGATCTTCAGCAAACAAGTACTGATACTGTTCCTCAGCCATTGCGTCAGAGCTTTGTCTTTGCACTGAAATACCAAGAAGGTCTCTTAGCATAACTATGTCATTCTGTGACAGACTGGAAGTACCCAGTGAGTCCTTATTTTGTGAGTCCTTATTTTTCGATACAGGCTTCAACGAGGTTAGGCGCCTGTAAAACCGGTTTAAGCTTGCCAGTAACTTTGTGTTACTGATCGTTCCAAGGCGATACTTCTTTAGTGTTTTTTTTTAGTTTTATGTCTTGGTGTTTATATTGTTTTTGTGCTGTTGGCGCCTTTGGTGTGTTTTCATAGTTTTAGTTATGTTAAGCTAACTGAGTGGCCACCTATTGGGAAAATAGCTGCTCATTCGGCTTACGATATGTTTCATGGTATAAGTTCCTGACTGTGAGTTTGGTTTTTTTTCCCACCTCGGTTTTTGGAGTGGGAATCTTTTTCTGATTGCGCCTTTTCCTGATCTTTGCCCACCTGTACCTTTTCATTTCATTCGAAGCATTTTGCACATATTTGCCATTTGCGGCATTATTATGAGTACTAGTACTATGCGAATTTTCATTTGTATTCATCGAATTACAAATGTCGGCTGAACTAGACGTGGCACCGGAAGTGCTTTTATTTAGTGATTTTGACGAAACCGACTTGCTCTTTTTACTTATTTTTTTCTTTTGAAGAAGGAGTTTTACTCCTCGTTTCTGGTTTTGAGTTGACACCGTCAACCTGCTTCGGAATATCGGCTTCGTCGAAGCCAGAAAATTTGGACTCGCCGCCATTGTCAGATAATGACAGGACATCGTCCTGTTCAGCAGCCATTCCAGCCAATTTTCTGCCAAACAGAGAATATCTCAAAAGCCTGGACAATGTCCTTAGCTAGCTGCCATATTTAACTAATAATTGCACTCGAAAAATCGAGTTGACAACTTACGATACCGAGAACTCAGCGCCTTCTTCACAGTAGATAGTTCAAACGCAAAATAACTAATGACTCGTGCGGCGGTGTTTCCGGATTTATATCGAGGCTAGGGTCATAGGTCATCACGTGACATGGCCTAGTGGTTCTATTTTTACGTCTGCGTGAAAGCGCGCCTAGTTCAAGTAAGCGAAGTAAAATGCAGTTTCTACATACGATATAGCTGAAGGCTTTACGGGAAATAATGTCCGACTGAAAATTTTAACATTAATGATATTTCGATGACCTAATGATACCTACAGTAGATATCATTGGTTTGACTGGAGTTGTGAATAAAATAATTGTTCGTTCGTTCGATATAGTCGGTCGGACAGCATCCTCTGCATAAGCGGCATACAGTCCTGACGAGGTCAGCGAAACGCGTTGACATAAAGTTTGCATAGTGATGATAATGCAAAATTTCGGGGGCAAAAAGTGTTAAATTGAATTTTTTGGGAAACATTTGTTATTGATGAAAATTTGCAATGAGTTTTCATTGTACGTTTGATCTGCATCATTACAGAAGCAGAGAAGCAACAAAAAATTTTTATAGAATTTTGAAAAATGGCATTCGGAGAAGTGGTTTTGAAAACTTTCTTTAAACAGCAAAGACACCAAACAAAATTTATTATGAGGCTATGACAAGTCATACCCCACCTGACTGTTTTGAAAAGTTTCATAAACAGAAGTCATATTCGTTTACTGTACTTCCGGTCTGTATGCAAGATTTTGTATTTTGATTTTACAGTTAGCATTTTCATATTCTTTTAATTTTTATGTGCTATTGTAAGGAGTGAAGATAAAACAACTGTCCAGAACAATGAATTGATAGGAACAACGCAAATTGTCGCAGTAAAGCAGCTCAAATTAAGTGCTTTATTAGATGCGCTTTGTCTTTGTTTTAAAACTGTACAAAATAAAGCACTGTCTTTACGCTACTTTGCTTGGACTGTTTGTTTATCCCCCCCCCCCCAAAAAAAAAAAAAAAAAAAAAAAAAACGATTGTGTGGGACAAGTTGTTCAATCTCCAAACAGTACAATGGTACATGAAAACCCCCCAAAATACTAGATGATAGTTGTAAAATCAAAATTAGAAATTCCTGCAAGCAAGCAAACCGGAAGTAGAGCATATGGATAGGACTCATTTGTCAAAAGAGTCAAGTGGGTTGTGTGCTTACCTGTCATAGCCTAAGAATGCATTTTTGTTTGTTTTATTGTTGTTTAAACGATATTTCAAAACTAACAGTTAATTTGCCGAAAATGCAAATTTTTATATTTAAAAAAAAAAAAACAAAAAAACTCCAAATTCCCTAAAATTCAAAATGTTTTATTGCTTTCCTCCTACTGTCATGATGCCAATGACATGTAAATGAAAATTCGTTGAAAAGTTTCATTGATGATAATTTTTTAACTAAGAATGCAATTTTACACTTTTTACCCCCCCCCCCCAAAAAAAAAAATGCACTGTGATCCACACAATTGAATTCGCTGCAAAGTCTAAGATTTGATATGGAATTAACCATAAGTTATGTAAGTAATAAAAATAATTGATTGATC
The DNA here is from genome assembly GCA_964017185.1 of Rugalucina vietnamica. NCBI lineage: Eukaryota > Metazoa > Mollusca > Bivalvia > Lucinida > Lucinidae > Rugalucina > Rugalucina vietnamica. The sequence goes on from OZ024879.1 coordinate 46,309,838, forward strand.
TTTGCCTACCTGTACCTTTTTTCAATTAATCATAAAAATAATTAAAAAATAGGGCGGTACAAGTATTTCTTTTCAGTATATATACTGCATATTGTCGATAATCGATTCCATTTGCATTGATTGTTTTCAGACGCGTTTGTAACCTCTGGATAACTGATATGAGTTTGTCTTTTAACTCAAGGTCTATAACGGAGAGGATATTGATGTTATAACCAACGAACTGAAGCACAAATACAAGTACTCATATTCCACTGTACACGACTCCACTGGTATGGTCCCAAACCATGGTCTTACTACCGAACCCGCCTGCCCAGGCCCAGGCTTTATGACGTTCGTGGATTGTCTTCAGGCGAACAGCTGCCCACCAAATCTATCTGATCAAGGTGCATGTGTTGGAGCGAATTGCTTGACCGAGTTTGCAGCCCTGCTAGGAAAGTGCGCTGCATGCGTTGTTGCCGCTGCTACGAATCTGACACACGTTATCAATACGTAAGCATTTCTATTATCTAATTACATCAAAAATTGTATAGAAATGCCTATTTGTTGTTTTCTTCTATTCTATAACTATTTTAATACCATGAAATAGTACCAGGCAGTAAAAATTCTATTGCCTGGCCAGTGATCAGTCTATTGCCTGATCATATGATACATGTATATCACATGACAGCAATGTTAGAAGGTAAGTACATGAAATGTTATCAGGCAATAGAAAATTCTATTGTCTTGTCAGCTGCCTATTGCCCGGTCACATGATAAGTCACATGACTGGAATGTAATAAAACAGTTATTTCAAGCTTAAACAGGCAATAGTGCAAAACATTTCCCTTCGGTGCAGGTACCGACGACACGTTTTTGCCTGCCAAGTCGGTACAGCACAGTGTATATCCGAGCGTATGCAGAACAGACGGTTACGGAACGGACAGACGTTTACAGGAGCACGCGCTTTTTCGCGCCAAAATGTTTTTCCGTTCTTTTAAAGTGACTAATGCAAATATTGAGACCAAACTAGAGCAGACGTGTTGCATACATACCCGTCTAGTTGTCTGTGCTCAAGAGCACAATGATTTTTCAGGGGGTTCGCCATAACTGCCCAAGACGTGTGAAAAATGGCATATTTTGTATTTTTTTCTTTGGCTGTGTGTCGAGATTGCTTGCAAAATAAGCCATTGTCAACCTTTTGGATTTAGTCCGTATGTAGTTAAATATGTCCTGAACCACCAGACATTAAATATTTTATATGTTTTCCATAAAAATAGCCAATATTTGTTTTTTTTCTGAAGCGTATGGTAATTTCATGGTTACGGGGCGGTACAGTCGTTTGTTACGGAGCGGAACAGACGAAATAACGCATTTCCATACGAAACGGAACAGACGCAGGCGAGCTTTAGAATACGGATAGAAACAGACGCTGTATAGTAGAAATGTAAGATACAAACATGTACAATCGTAATTTTGACAAAACATTCAATTACCCCGTGTTTACTAGCATTTTAAGTCAAACGCAGAGAAAGAGACATTAAATTTTAGTGAGATACTATTTTTTCTACATTTATTACAAGATACAAGACTTTTATTTCCCAATTTTGGACCCAGCAAGGGCATACAAAGATGTACATGTGACATGAGAAATACTGACGAATGAGAGACGAAAAGACAAAAAAAAATAAATAAATAAATACAAGTATAAAATTGGATACCCATAGATAAGAGTAGAAGTAATATTCCGTGATTTTCACAAATAACGCAGAACAAGTTCTATATATGCCCTGGACACAAACTGAATGATAATTGCCGCGCGCCACTTATTATAATATGCAAATATTGTAACAAAGCATTCTGCCTCACAATGATTTCTGTAGCTCTCAGACCAATCAGTGTCCATACACTTGACACAAGGAGATATAATCAGCACGAAGCATGGACAAGGTCGAAAAGTGAACGTTTATTTTTGGAACATGACTACATTCTATTTAGTAATTACAGTGTCGGTGTCGAATTAGCAGTTTCATTGAGTGTTGTGTAAACAGAAATGTATTTCACTTCTATCATCTAACAATAAAATAAGAAATCAAACAATTTTAACCCAGGTGCAGTGTCATGAACAACTATGCCATCTCTATCGGATCGCAGCTAGCTAGTGTCTGACAGTCGGTATTGTGTCCTTGTCACAGCTAGACGACACTAGCACTTCAATGAGTTATCAGGGAGCGGAAGCCATTTCCCGACAGGTTTTTGTCATGACATCTAAAATTCTAAATCCTTTCTTTAATAAATGTTTATGGCGTACGTCATAACAACATGGATTCATTCGATGCTTCATCATGTTCATATTCCGATGCTTCATCGTGTTAATATGCACAAGCATGGCTAAATAGTAATAAACTGCGAGTAAATCAAATAAGTAAGATGCATGACAGAATCATATATGCTTACAAATCGCGCCAAAGATTTATCTCCCGCCGCAAGCTCCCTTTTGCGGCGTTTTGGCTGATTCTCACGCATCATTCATATATGGAACGACTTTGGAATACATGACCGATGCTTTGGAGAGTACTCCCGCCGGTGTGTACGGAGATGGGTGTTCGCTTGATGACTTTGCTTAAGGACTGAGTATGCAAACAGGGAACCTTTTCCTTTGACCGAAATTCTAGGGTCTCTATATTACTAACGTATTCAGCACGAATGCCAGCCTTCCATATAGACCTCCGGTTAAAACAGACATGAGTCTTATTATCGGACCTTTTCAGACTTTTTTCAGTCTTTTATTTTAGAATTTATTGTTAGATATGCACTATTTGTGATACTATATTTAAAGGAGAAGAAAAACCGTGATTGCCTCGTGATGCTGAGCACCAAGGAAGCCATTGGTACCATTTTAACGCATTTGATATGGCGCGGCCTGGGCGAACCCACGACATCTCGCCCCCGAAGCGGGCGCTTTTACCACTGAGCTATCGGGACCTCTCCCCCCTCTCTCTCTGATCTGCTGTTTGCCCCCAAACAATTTTTTTTTCACAACATAGTCGATGCTATTCTGATACATGTACGATGCTGATCCAGGTCACCAGGTGTATTCCATCTGGTCACGTTCGAGTGCTACAATACAGAAGGTTGCCGCAAAGTGTTATATTTGACATCACAGTGTTGTTCATGTAGTATTCATGACCGTCTGTGACCGCTCCGTATGCTGATTCGTCTGTTTTTTTTCGTAGGCTACGTCTGTTCCGCCCCGTAACATAAACGAATCTGTAGACTGTTCCGCTCCGTAATGTTTTTGTTGCTAAGCAACAAAATTCTGCTTAAACTACAAGGCTTCCATGCCGGAAATTATGGTGTTTTGGAAGATAGTAGATGGACATGCAAGGTCGATATAACAATACATTCGAAGCGTACAGTTTTGGATGAAAAACTGTACAAAACATTTTGGCGCGAAAAAGCGCGTGCTGCTGTAAACGTCTGTCCGTTCCGTAACCGTCTGTTCTGCATACGCTCGGATATACACTGTGTACAGGCACCTCGGGGAAATATTTTGCACTATTGCCTGCTGAAGCATGAAATGACTGTATAATATTTAACCCATTTTGGATGAGTGCTTTTTTCTATCTTTATCATAGTATGGAACATCATCTATTGTTTATTTTATTATTTCGACAAAGGTGATAGTTGGCAGTGATCAGGAATGGCACAAAAGAAAGAAACATCCTCGCAAAACCGAGTTGGGGACAAAAACTCGTTATGCGGGGCAATGTCTGGGGGAAAATAGATTTTGCGAGTATTTAGTCATTTTGTGTCCAGGTAATTTCTTGACCACTTTGGTCATTTTGTAACCACTTTATATCCATTTTGGTCATTTCGTACCTACTGCTATCATTTCGTACCTGCTTTTATGTTATCTTTAAGATTTGTTAAGATTAAGTCATTTCGTTATCTAGTTTTTTCACATTCATTATGTCTCCCCCCGACAGGGTCGGGAGACATATTGTTTTTCCCCTCGCGTCTGTCTGTCCGTCTGTCTGTCTGTCCGTCTGTCCGTCCGTCTGTCCGTCACAAATCGTGTCCGCTCTATAACTTGAAAACTGTTGAAGATTTTTCAATGAAACTTGGTACACTTGTAAACCACGATGAGACAGTGTGTCATGCACAAGAACCATAACTCTAGCTTGAGTATTTTTGGAGTTATTTCCCTTTGATTATTTTCGATACAATTTCGCGTCCGCACTATAACTTGAAAACCATTTAAGATTTTTCAATGAAACTTGGTACACTTGTAAACCACGATGAGACAGTGTGTCATGCACAAGAACCATAACTCTAGCTTGAGTATTTTTGGAGTTATTTCCCTTTGATTATTTTCGATACAATTTCGTGTCCGCACTATAACTTGAAAACCATTTAAGATTTTTCAATAAAACTTGGTACACTTGTAAACCACGATCAGACGATGTGTCATGCACAAGAACCATAACTCTAGCTTGAGTATTTTTGGAGTTATTTCCCTTTGATTATTTTCGATACAATTTCGTGTAATTTCGTGTCCGAGTTATTTCCCGTACAATTTCGTGTCTGCTCGAAAACCGTAAGAGATATTTCAATGAAACTTGGTACACTTATACAGCATGATGAGATGATGTGTCATGTTTAGCTCTTGTTTGCGTATCTTTGTAGTTATTTCCCTTTGATTTTATTTTTTTTTCATACAATTTTGTTATTCCATGCAATTTCATGTCGTCTATAATTTGAAAACTGTCAAACATATTTTAGTGAAACTTAACACACTAATAAAACACAATGGGAGCATTTGTCTTGGAAAAAAAACCATAACCCTTTGTATATTTTCCGAGTTATTTCTCTTTGATAATGTTTCCATTTACATTGGTGGCCGCTGATTTTGAAAACCGTCAAGCATGCTTTCGGAGTCAATATTTTGATGAATCTTCAGACATTTCTGCAGCATGTTACGACAATGTTATGTACAAGAACCATAATATAGGTAAGTTTTTGGTTTGAATTTTAATTTCTATAGATATGCAATTGTCAGTTTCTCAGCTACTCATTTCTTTTCACTCACTAACTCACATTTTGATGACACTGAGGACATTTCACATTTCTGCAGCATGTTGCGATAATGTTATTTACAAGAACCATATTTTATGTAAGTTTTTGCTTTGAATTCTTATGTGCAAATGTCAGTTTCTTAGCTGCTCTTTTCCTTTAACCTAGTAACTCACATTTATTTATCTTTCTGTTCATTGGCTCCTTTGCAATGTTGAAATCTGAATTAGTTAACACATCACGAAAACATATCAGTGCAATGTATACCCCCTCATACCCCACTTTTATATAGAAAAACTGGGTTTTGCAGGGGTATACTTAATTTTATTATTTTTCATCAACAACGTACATTATCATGGGTACTCTTTATAACTGCCTCGCCGAGGCTGTTCTAATGTGTACCCACTCTGTATTTTTGAGCAAATATAGTAAACATATCAATTTTCTTACACTGAAATTTTCAATTTTTTCAACTGAAAAAAATCTGTATATTGCATGGGCAAGTTTTCGTAATGATTGTGTAGTAAAATAACAAGACATTGGCACCAGTTCTAGCTATGGGCATTGTTTTTCCACTAAAATTGTTTTCAAAATAATTATTTCCCTTAAGGGGATGCCAATTGTTAAAATCTAATACTTGTATAATTTTACCTGTATAAAGAAAAATGACAATTTTTCCAAGGAGACTGGATATTCTTGAAACATTCTTGTATGAGTCATTCAAACATCGAATACAGATTATTTTATGCCCAAAAACTCAGCTCTAGAGGGCTCAGCAGCACGCTTATCAGCATTGGTCAAGTTACTTCCTGGTTTGATTCCGTTGTCATCTGTCTGGCATGCTGGATAAGTTTTACTAAAAGCTACCACCATAAACATGATCTCCAAAAGCCAGCCTACAATCTGTGAAAGTTTGTCCACTCGGAGATGATTTCTTCTCGGGGAAAACATGGTATTTATCATATATGCTGAAAACCGTATACAGCAGATACAGTAAGTAGTATGATTTCTCCCAAAATATTGACTTTTTGTTCAAAATACTATCACAGATTGTAGTCAAGACATTGGAGATCATGTTTACGGTGAAAGCTTTTAGTAAAATTTATCCGGCATGCCAGACGGATGACAATGGAATCAAACCAGGAAGTGACTTGAACAATGCTGATAAGCGTGCTGCTGAGCCCTCTAGAGCTGAGGTTTGGGGCATAAAAGAATATGTATTCGATGTTTGAATGACTCATACAAGAATGTGTCAAGAATGCCCAGTCTCCTTAGAAAAATTGTCATTTTTCTTTATACAGGTAAAAATTATACAAGTATTAGTTTTTGACAATTGGCATCCCCTTAAGTGACAAGTGGCACCTGGCACATACATTTCAGCCTATTTGGAACTCTTGACTGATGAATTATTAAACCATTTAGTATGTGAGAGTCGTTTTGTTTAATAATACATGTTTACTAATTACATGTATTAGACACTATTAAGTGCTTCTGCCAAGATTTCAGTTTTGCTGTATACATGAAAGTAAATTTCATAAATATGTTCATAGCTAGAATTAAAAAGGCTTGGGTCCACGTCCCGGTGCTGGTAACATTTTTCATCCATATATAGCCATAATGCTAGTGACATTGTGTAACCTGCATGACACTTCATATATATACCGGTAGTCACCATGCTGTAGTGCTTGTAATGTTTTCACTTTAACATTGTGTAGCTTGCTTTGCACTCCTCATCCCTTTAGCTTGTAGTACCTTCACTCTACACATAAACAGCTATTAGTCCAAAAACAGTGTTAGTATGGAACAGCAGTTTAACACCATCAATTAATAAAAAAATCAATTATACATAGAACCAGTGTTTCAATGTTTATGCATCTTTTTGGCATTGCTTGAATATTTACCCATTACTATAGAGTAATAAAACCAAATATATGATGGTTGGCTTTTTCATTTTTTAAAGTTTATAATCTCTGTCATTTAAAGGGGTTTTATAAACTGATTTTTTTTTCCATTTGTTTGACCCCAATCAGACGCTGCATTATGAGTCATTTGATATCGTGACACAGTGGGTTACACTATAAATCACTATGCTGTAGGGCTATTTATATGAATGAGGAATGGCTGAAAGCCTATTTATAACCCAACTACTATGCATAATTTTTGGGTATTTTGTATTTCTTATAATCCTACATCAAAAACTATTAGGAAACAGCTGTTTGTTATTTTCTATTTCCATAGCTTGGTAAAAAGTTTATATTTTCGTAGACATCAGAGAGTCAGTAACAAAATGCAATCATTTAACTTGGAAACCTTGATAATTAATCTTGAAGCAAAGATCATAAAGAAATGATTATTATCTTAACTTATGATTGAATTCAGTTGAATTGAGCATCCATGCATCTCCAGTATAATACCGGGTAGTTTTTTGTCCCCCGCCTTTTCGAAGAAAAGCGGAGGGACATAGTTTTTGGCTTTCCGTCCTTCCGTCCGTCCTTCCGTCCGTCCGTCCGTCCTTCCGTCCGTCCTTCCGTCCTTCCGTCCCCCTATAGGAGTATGTACCTTGTGTGCGCAACTCCTACAGTTTTATTCCGATTCTTTTGAAACTTCACAGATGTCTTCATCATGCTTTGAAGATGTGCATGTGGTTTGGATATAATCCTCAGATTAATTTTTGACACTTTTTTCGCAATTTGAACTTAGTCATTTTTCGGGCATTTTGATAATGAAAGTGAATAGACAGTGGGTACCTTGTGTGCGCAACTCCTCCTACAGTTTTATTCCAATTCTTTTGAAACTTTACAGATGTCTTCATCATGCTTTGAAGATTTGCATGTGGTTTGGATATAATCCTCAGATTAATTTTTGACACTTTTTTTGCAATTTGAACTTAGTCATTTTTCGGGCATTTTGATAATGAAAGTGAATATACAAAGGGTACCTTGTGTGCGCAACTCCTCCTACAGTTTTATTCCGATTATTTTGAAACTTTACAGATGTCCTGATCATACTTTGAAGATGTGCATGTGGTTTGGATATAACCCTCAGATTAATTTTTGACACTTTTTTTGCAAATTGAACTTAGTCGTTTTTCGGTATTTTGACAATGAAAGTGAATGGACAGTGGGTGCCTTGTGTGCGCAACTCCTCCATCAGTTTTTAATTCAGATTCTTTTGAAACTTTACAGATGTCTTGATGATGCTTTGAAGATATGCATGTGCTTTGGATATAATCCTCAGGTTAATTTTTGACACTTTTTCGCAATTTGAACTTAGTCGTTTTTCAGGCATTTATACAATGAAAGTGAATGGACATTGTGTACCTTGTGTGCAAACTCCTCCCTCAGTTTTATTCTGATTCTTTTCAAACTGTACAGATGTCCTCACCATGATTTGAAGATTTGCATGTGGTTTGAATATAATCTTCAGATTAATGTTTGACACTGTGACATGAAGTAAATGCATGTGATTTGGATATACATTATTGTCAGATATATTTGTGTAACTAAACAATTAAGGCGGGGGACATAAATTCTCTGAATTTGCTTGTTTTTTGTGTGATTATTCCATGACTGTTTGGTGATTAGTTAATAGCCAACAGTCCTTTCACTCAATCTCAGCACCATGGGCAATAGTTTTGACTTTTCACCAATTGAGTCCTCCGTCAAACCACCCATCATTAATATTCATTTTATATTGACCATTCAAATCTGCACATTAGCTAACGGTCAATGACGGTTAGACAACACGTGGGTTAGACAAACAAACCAACACGTGCTTTTTACAGGTAAATATAGGTGCAAAAACACAATGTTTGTCTAAGGAAATAGGGGTGGGCGTGGCTATACCTTGCTGGCGGAGGACTCAATTACAACCATAGAATAATCATATATTAGTCACACCTGTATTCTAACCCTGCTTTAATATGTATGCACAACAGGTTTATATTCTTTGGCTTCTTGAAAATACATGTGCTTGTATTTACATTTCTTGAAATGCATCTTTTGAAACTTAAAAAACTTCAAATACTTAAGACGCAATCAGACATGCACAGAATACATTTTATTTGAAGACACAGAATTTGAAAAAATTAGGACTTCTGAGCGAGCATTAAACCAATGCATATATGCATTGTTGTGGCCGGGCATAAGTTCCACATACATGTACTTTTAGCCTTAAATAATCGATAAAGGTCAGTTGGACAAAAACTATATCTATATATTATTTAGTTTTATTTAACTTTTTGGGGAAAATGCATATGGGTCATAACCAGACAAAATAATCTGGCCTTGGACTTTAAAGGAACATAATTAATCGATGTGGCAAAATTTATACTGCACTAGTAGGTCGGAATAGGGGAAGAAATAAAGATTTAATTATGGCCATAGTGAAGCATACATTTGACACATTGTGGTCAAATTCATTTCATTATGTATATATGAGCCACATGATGAGATAACCTGTTTTTGTGAGGAACAAACAGGCCACACACAAACAAGCTTGTACAGTCACAGAAAATTGAAATTTCAGGTAAAAGAAGAAGAGGGATTTTACTATTTATGATGCAAAAATAAATTCGCTGATCAGCTGTGTAGATACTGATCAGCTGTGCAGTGTGCTGTTTACTGCATAGCTAATCTTTATATGTAAAAAGCAAGTTTTCTCATGATGGGGCTCATAAATTTCTTGTTTGTATGATTTTTAATTTGGAAATAAAAAAATTCAGATTGAAGCCTTTGTAGATCATCCTATGTGAAAGTATGAATCGCCGTAAAAAAGAAGCCGACAGAGAGAGGAAACGTCAAGCAAGAGGCTCTGTAAATGTATGTTGTTGTAGATTTGATTTACTACATTTATATATTTGTAAACTATAAAATGAGCTGCTATGATAGGAGTGAAAACATTTTAATTAGATTTTATATAAAAGCTTTATTTCTATGGCAATGCTTCCAATTCTGCTTATAGAAGAATGACATTAAATTTTGTCAGTTAGTCACTTAGTGGTTATAGAAAGAAAAATTTCCAAAGTTTTGGTAGTACGTCTAAGGGATACTTGCCCCTGAACAGTATGGCTAGGATAGATGACAATGTCAACATGACCTTAGCTGTTTACCATGCACATAAAGCACTAAATTAAATAAATAAAGTTGCTTTTGTTGTAAATTAAGTTCTTTTCTTTTGAACAGTTTTTTACAATTAAATAAACATTTGGTTTCAGACAACAATGAACCAGGTGATCTCTCTGATTGGTACAGATGACAGTGAAATACCAGATGATGTTATTCAGTATGTATTGACCCTGATGCAAGCGCATAATACACAACAGCTCAACATCGGGTTTTATACACCAGCTGAGATTATGCTGATGACAAGTCAACGAGATTACATTCATACACTGAACAGAAGCATACCTAGAACTGCTAGTTCTGTTCTAATACATCCCTTGACAGGACATTGGGTGACGTCATATTATGATGTTTATACTAAACAAGTAACTGTGTATGATTCCTTACTCAAAGATAGTCATTGTGCTGAAGTAAAAACTCAAATCAAATTAATATATGGAGAAGAAATTGCATCAATCATAAGGTATGGAAATGTAACTCAACAGAATGTTTTGCCAGTTTGTGGGGTACTTGCCATTGCATTTGCAACATCATTGTATTTTGGAAAGGACCCAGAATCAGTAAAATATGATATTTTAAAAGCTAGAAATCATTTGAAATCATGTCTTGTTAGTGGCCTTATTCAACCATTCCCATCTAAACAGTCACAATCACAGCTTCCACAGAACAAAAAAAGTCAAACTCAATTTCATCAAGAACATGATCTTTTAGACTCATACTTTATGGATCAAACATACAAGAGAGAAAGAAAAAGGCTCTTGTCTGACCATAATGTTTCGGATCTACCAACAAAAAAAGCCCGGACATGTACAAGTAATAGTTCTAGAGAAAGGAAAATAAGATCAAGACAGAATCCTATTGTACATGAAAGAGAAAAACAATGCGATAGGAAGAGGAAACATTTACAAAGACAAGACAAACAGAAGAAAAATGAAGAAAATATAAAACAAAGAGAGTACAGACAAAAAATGAGGCAGAATGAAGAAATAAGGAAAAGTGAAAGACAAGCAGAGAAAGATTATAGACAAAAAAGAAGACAGAATGAAGAAATAAGGAAAAGTGAAAGACAGGGGCAGAAGGATTATAGACAAAAAATGAGACAAAATGAAGAAATAAGGAAAAGTGAAAGACAGGGAGAAAAGCATTATAGACAAAAAATGAGACAGAATGAAGAAATATGGAAAAGTGAAAGACAGGGAGAAAAGCATTATAGACAAAAAATGAGACAGAATGAAGAAATAAGGAAAAGTGAAAGACAGGGACAGAAGGATTATAGACAAAAATGAGACAGAATGAAGAAGTAAGGAAAAGTGAAAGACAGGGAGAAAAGCATTATAGACAAAAAATGAGACAGAATGAAGAAATAAGGAAAAATGAAAGACAAGCAGAGAAAGATTATAGACAAAAAAGAAGACAGAATGAAGAAATAAGGAAAAGTGAAAGACAGGGACAGAAGGATTATAGACAAAAAAGAAGGCAAAGTGAAGAAATAAGGAAAAGTGAACGACAGGGACAAAAGCATTATAGACAAAAAATGAGACAGAATGAAGAAATAAGGAAAAATGAAAGACAAGCAGAGAAAGATTATAGACAAAAAAGAAGACAGAATGAAGAAATAAGGAAAAGTGAAAGACATGGACAGAAGGATTATAGACAAAAAAGAAGACAAAGTGAAGAAATAAGGAAAAGTGAAAGACAGGGACAAAAGCATTATAGACAAAAAAGGAGGGAACACGAAAACATAAGGAATATGGAACATAGGACAAGAAAACATAATATAGAATTGAAGCAATCAGAAATAGACAGGGTAATCCAGCAGTTCAAAGAAAACTGTAAACAAATGCCAACTTTCATATGTGTAATTTGTTATCGGCAGTTGTTTAAAAAACAAGTTAAAACATTTACATTCTCTAAATATGATGATTCTGAATGTGTTTCTGAGTGCCTGAGAGCAAACAAATTACATCAATGCAGACCTAACTGTAACAAAAGTTGCCCAGAATGCGCAAGGTGGATTTGCTTTACCTGTGATAGATACTTGCTTCTGAATAAACTCCCTAACCAAGCATCAGTGAATTCTCTTGCTCTACCAATACAACCACCATGTTTGGCAAATTTAAATACAATTGAGAAGCATCTTATTACGCCAATTATACCTTTCATGAAAATTATACCTTTACCAAAAGGTCTACAAAAAGGTCTCCATGGACCAGTTGTGTGTGTTCCTTCAAACCTGTCATCAGTCACTGAGGTTCTACCCAGACAGCTTTCTGACGAAACTCTGGTGAAAGTGTTAGGGAGCGCGGTGGCGTAGTGGTAGAGCGTCGGACTCCGAATCGAGAGGTCCTGGGTTCGAACCCCACAAGCGTCACCGTGTTGTGTCCTTGAGCAAGGCACATCTACTCCCTACAGTACTGGTTAAACCCAGGAAGCGTTGGCTCCGTCCCGACATGACTGAAAAATTGTTGACTGGGACGTTAAGCCTCAACACAAACAAACAAATCTGGTGAAAGTGAAATTGAAAAGAAAACTTGAATACAGAGGACACCATCTTTTCCAACAAGTGTCATTGCAGAAGTTGAAGAATGCACTGGAGTACCTCAAAGCATACAATCCATACTATAAAGGTAATTTAATTGTTATCATTCACTGTAAATTATTGTATACTATTAACAAAAGCTTTATATATTGTCACTTTGATGTCTGATATAATTTTGACCAATTTAAAGTTTGTTGTTGCCTCACGATCTCCATCTTCGGGCAGCTTACTGAATCTGATTATCTGTGAGTCCTGGTTTTTGATTCATCAGGATGTTCCTATCTTTTGAAGCTCAAGGTATATATTTTGTACCAAAATGCACTGGGCAGCCTGAATCTGTGTCCTGGTTTTTAATTCATCAGGATGTTTATCATGATTTATATGTTTCTTCTTGATGATTCATTGACTAGTTAGAGATTCACCACGAAGACCGAAGAACTAACTAAATATTATGAAACACTGCAGAAGCTGAGGGTGAGGTTATGGCCATGTAAAACCGATTTAAACCTGCCAGTAACTTTTTGTTACTGATTGTTCCAAGTCGATACTTATGTGGAGGTATTTTTTGTTTTATGTCTTGGTGTTTAAAATTTTTGTGCTGTTGGCGCCTTATGTATGTTTTCATATTTTTAATTAAGTTAAGGTAACTGAGTGGCCACCTATTGGGAAAATAGCTGATCATTTGGCTTTATACGAAATGTTCTCATGGTATAAGTACCTGATTGTTAGGGGGTTTTTTTCCAACCTCGGTTTTTGGAGTGGGAATCTTTTTTCTGATTACGCCTTTTCCTGATCTTTGCCTACTTGTACCTTTTAATATTTGCTTTTACACAGTTATTTGCACTATGACAGTTATTTGCTCTTATGTTTCACAGATATAACAGTTGATATGGCTTCATCTCGTATTGACCCAGAGGGAGAAGGAAACATCCTCATACCAGATGACCAGCAGTTTGACAGAAATTTACTGACCACATTATCTGAGGATGAAGATTCAACTCATCAAGGTATTTATTTAAAACATTGAAGTAAGAATACAGGGTCCAGAAATTTATAGAATGAATTTTGTTTCTCTTTGGTAAGTGAATTATCTATCAAACAAAGGCTTTTAAGGGCCACTTTGATGTCTGAGCTATTTTTGACCAATTTAATTTTTTTCTTGGCTTCACAGACAGAGAAACAGCCTCATCTTTTTCATCATCCAGTGAAAGCTAAAATCTGAATTTCAATCCTAATTTCCATTTCACAGTTATTTGCACTATGTTTCACAGATATTACAGTTGATATGGCTTCATCCTGTACTGACCAAGAAGGAGAAGGAAACATCCTCATACCAGATAGCGATCAGTTAGACAGAAAGTTACCGACCACATCATCTGAGGATAACATCAGGAAAACATGCCCGTGTAATGTATACCCCCTTGAACCCCACTTTTATATAGCAAAACTGGGGTATGCAGGGGTATACCTATTTTTCTTATTTTTGCTCCAAAACATAGATTGTGGGTACTCGTTAGAACCGCCTCGACGAGGCGGTTCTAACATGTACCCACAATCTATGTTTTGAGCAAAAATAAGAAAAATATCAAAATTTTTCAGCTGAAAATTTTCAATTTTTTTAGCTCAAAAAATCTTTGTTTATTGCATGGACAAGTTTTCGTAATGAACATTCAATTCATCAAGGTATTTATATAAAATGTTGTAGTAAGAATACAGGCTCCAGAAATTTATAGATTGATTTTTTTTTCATTTATTGAGTGAATTTTCTATTTATATCCAAAGGCTTTAGAGCCATTTTGACATCTGAAATACTTTTGACCAATTTAAAAAAAAGCAATGATCAAGAAATGGCGCAATCAAAAAGAAACTCCCACTCCAAAACCCGAGGTGGGAAAAAACAAAATTAACAATCAGGTACTTGCACTTGTAACATATTGCAAGCTGAATGGGCAGCCATTTTCCCGAAATGTGGCCACAAAGTTTGTTGTAGACTTTAGAATTTAATATTTGCTTTTTCACAGTAATTTGCATATGACAGTTATTAAACTTTGTTTCACAGATATTACAGTTGAAATGGCTTCATCTCATAGTGACCCAGAGGGAGAAGGAAACATCCTCATACCAGATGACGATCAGTTAAACAGAAAGTTACCGACCACATCATCTGAGGATAAAGATTCAATTTATCAAGGTATTTATATAAAAAATTGTAGTAAGAATACAGGCTCCAGAAATTTATAGATTGATTTTTTTTTTCATTTGTTGAGTGAATTTTCTATTATCCAAAGGCTTTAGAGCCACTTTGACATCTGAAATACTTTTGACCAATTTAAAGAAAGATTAAAAGTAAGCAACGATCAAGAAATGGCGCAATCAGAAAGTAAACTCCCACTCCAAAACCCGAGGTGGGAAAAACAAAATTAACAATCAGGTACTTGCACTTTTAACATATTGCAAGCTGACTGGGCAGCCATTTTCCTGATAGGTGGCCACAAATTTTGTTGTAGACTTTAGAATTTAATATTTGCTTTTTCACAGTAATTCGCATTATGACAGTTATTAAACTTTGTTTCACAGATATTACAGTTGAAATGGCTTCTTCTCGTAGTGACCCAGAGGGAGAAGGAAACAGCTTCATACCAGATGACGATCAGTTAGACAGAAATTTACTGACCACATCATCTGAGGATAAAGATTCAATTCATCAAGGTATTTATTTAAAACATTGAAGTAAGAACACAGGGTCTAGAAATTTATTGATTGAATTTTGTTTCCCTTTGGTAAGTGAATTATCTTTTAAACAAAGGCTTTAGAGCCACTTTGATGTCTGACCTATTTTTGACCAATTTAATTTTTTTCTTGGCTTCACAGACAGAGAAACAGCCTAATCTTTTTCATCATCCAGTGAAAGCTAAAATCTGAATTTCAATCCTAAAATTTTTCCATTTCACAGTTATTTGCACTATGACATTTATTTGCTCTATGTTTCTCAGATATTACAGTTGATATGGCTTCATCTCGTATTGACCCAGAGGGAGAAGGCAACATCCTCATACCAGATGACAACCAGTTAGGTAGAAAGTTACCAACCACATCATCTGAGGCTAGAGATTCAATTCATCAAGGTATTTAAATTCTTATTGGATTTATCGAGTGAATTATCTATTATCTGATTGATTCTTATTGGATTTATCGAGTGAACTATCTATTATCTGATTGAATCTTATGTTTCAGTTAAACATTTATCAGAGATATGGTCCATGTAATTCATTATATGGCTTAGACCATCTGTAATTTATTTGTAGTCTTTCTTAGAAGCAGAAGATCTATGTGACTTTTGAAAAGCTATTTAAAAGAAAGCTCACAAGCTGACTCATATTGATTAAAAAAACACCATTACTGAAACCATACTTCTCTTTTTTCATTCATTCAATATATACATCACAATAATAGTAAATAAGTCCAGTTGTGTCAGTGAAGACTGATGAACCCTATTATCTGTCACGTCACGGATATTAGTCTAATTACACAATATACTGCCTTAAACATTTTCCTTTCTTTCAAAGAAGAAAACATTGTTTGTTCATAAGGCTAAGAGTCCTCTTGTTCCTAATGTGCCCAACAAAGATTCTGACCATACTAGTTATTGGAATAGTATGATCTTAATCGTTGTTTGAGGCATTTCTGAATATAGTCAGGCTTTCTGATGATATTACTTGTGTCATATTTACTGTTTCAGATGTATCAGAGTCCTCAGCACCTATGGTGTCATGCCTACAACCAGAGGATCTGCAACAATCACAGCAGGATCCAAATGACCATATATCACTAGGTCCTGGCGAGGGACAAACTCCGTGTAGTGTTAATCAAGAAATGAAGATTTTTCCATACCTCTTTCCAGACGGAGTTAATGGTTTTAATGAAACCAGAAATACCAAACTTGGACTGGGAAGATACTTCAATAGTAGACTGTTCAGTAAAGACAATAGATTTGCTAGTGATCCACAGTATATTTTTTTTGCCCAATACCTACAAGAATTGAATAATATCAATAGTGCTATTAGTATTGCAATGAGAAAAAGCTCAAAGAAAACGGTAGACACTAATAATGTTACGGCTGGAATGATAACAGATTCAAGTCAGCGAGACAAGCTTTTGAACTCCGATAAAGGTTACAGATACCTCAAAGCAATACGAGGATCACCAACATATTGGCAAAAAGTCTTAAGAGACCTTTTTGCAATGCTAAAGCAGTTAGGAATACCGACATGGTTTTGTAGCTTTTCCGCAGCAGACAGGCGATGGCCTGAGATTCTTGAAGCGATTTGTGTCCAACAAGGTCTACCTATACCAGAAAATCCAGACTGGACCGAATATTGTGAGATAATTAATGCTAATCCAGTTACAGCGTGTCGCATGTTTGAATCGCGTGTGTTGTCATTCATTTCTACTGTCATCTTGTCACCAGCAAAGCCCATAGGGGAAGTCATAGATTTTTTCTACAGAACAGAGTTTCAAAGTAGAGGTTGGCCACATATACATTGCCTTTTTTGGTGCAAAGAGGCTCCAAAATTTGACAGTTCTACTGACAATAAGGAATTTATAAGTTACATTGACAAATATATAACATGCGCTATTTCAAATCAAGAACAGGAGCCTGATTTCTATGAAATTGTGTCAAGTGTTCAGTTACATTCAAAGAGTCACTCACGATCATGTAAAAAAGGAGGAAAGACGTGCCGTTTCAATTTCCCCAGGCCCATTGCCAATGAAACATTTATAGCAACACCAGCCTCTCCTCCAGAAGATATTTGTCCCATCTTGTTTAAGAAAAATGCTACAAATTTGCTAACCTCAGTTTGGGATGCTATGAGCTCTCCTGATTGCACATATAAAAGTGTTGAAGAGGTATTTGAACAGCTGAATGTTACACACGAACAGTATGAAAAAGCACATTGTGCTCTGGCGCAAAGAAATACCATCATTTTCAAGAGAACAGTACCAGATGTTTGGGTTAATCCTTATAACAAACATATCCTTGAGGCTTGGAATGGTAACATGGACATCCAACCTGTGCTAGATGCAGAAAGTTGTCTCATGTATATGGTGAAGTATATCTTGAAGGCAGAACGTGAGCTTGGAGATGTACTAAGAAAGGCTCAGCAAGAAGCAGAAGAAGGACATATGGAACCGCTCAAACAACTTAGAAAGCTTGGAAATGTGTATTTGAATGCAAGAGAGATTTGTGTAATGGAGGCAGTTTACCGAGTGTGCGGCATGAATTTGAAAAGCAGCTCTCGAGAAACTTTTTTTGTTCCAGCTAGCCAAAATAGTGCTAGGATTACTAAGCCTATTTCAGCATTGAAACAGCAAGACACTTCAAGTGAGGATGTATGGATGACAAGCATAATAGACAGATACATTGCAAGACCTGAAACTGAAGAGTTTGAACACATTTGTTTGGCTGAATTTGCCAGCAAGTACAAAGTTACTCAAAAATCTGTAAACAAATTTAGTGAAACAGAAGATACAGAGAGTCCTACAACCAATGTGTATACACTCCTTGATAACAAAGGAACCATTAAAAGAAGAAAAACACAGGCAGTGATAAGATATCCTGACTGTAACAGACAAAAGAAGTCAGAAGATTATTATTACACAATGTTGGCAATGTTTTATCCATGCAGACAGCAAGACTTCAAACCAGAGGATGTTGACACATATGAACAAATGTTCCACCAGTTCTCTGACATAATCATACCAAACATGCAGCCTTATGAACAATTATCTGAAGAACTTAGTGATGCTTGGCAAGCTATACAAAATGGTGTTATACCAGAAGATGCTTGGGCTGAAATTGCTGCTAATCAAGAAGTTCAGAGACTTGAAGAAGAAGAGGAATTAAACAGTATCAGAGCAGAAATATTGGAAGACATGGAAGAGATAAACATTCCAGATATCTGCCAAGAAGAGGTAAAAGTGCCAAAAAATGCTCCTGCATGCCATACATCCTCCACAAGAACATCACAAAGTGATCACTGTCAAATGGTGAGATCGTTGAATGAAGAACAGCGTAAATTATACATGTTTATAAAGCATTGGGCTGAACAAAAAGAACAAGAAAATGCTAAACCATTCCACATTTTCCTCACAGGTGGTGCTGGGACTGGCAAATCTCACACAATCAAATGTATAATCAATGAAGTTGATCGTATTATGAGTAGAAAAAGTGAAAATGCCGATATGCCAGTTGTGATTCAGGTTGCCTATATAGGAACAGCTGCTTTCAACATAGATGGCCAGACTATTCATTCAGCTTTCAACATCAGTAAGTTCTCAGGTGATTTCCTGTCAGAGGATGCAGCCAATACTCTGCGAAGTAAACTACATGATCTTCAGCTCCTTATTATAGATGAAGTATCTATGGTATCAACAAAACTACTCAATACCATACACTGTAGGCTCCAGCAAATAAAAAGGCCTTCACAACCTAACAGTGTTTTTGGAAATATATCTGTGCTGGCAGTTGGTGATTTTTACCAAATACCACCAATTTCAGGAAAATCTCTTGTTTCTGTCAACAAATCTCTAACAGATTTGTGGTGCCTTTTCAGTATATGGACTCTTCATGAAGTGGTTCGACAGAGGGGTGATGATAAATTTACTGAGATGCTAAACAGAATAAGAACACAGCCCCAAAACCAACAACTAAAGCAAGAAGATATGGAATTTCTTAGGAGCAGACTTGTCAGTGAAATATCTCCAGATTTTCCCAGACACATTCTACATATAGCCCCACTTCGTAGGCAAAGAGATGCTCATAATGCTGAAATGCTGAAGCTTATTTCAGAAAAACAAACATTGTATGAAATAGAGGCAGTAGATATTTGTCATGATAAGAAAACACAGAAAACCTACAGAAGAAACGATCCTCTGAAGGTAGAAGATGCTACTATACCTGCCCATTTTTCCGTATGTGTTGGAACTAGAATCATGCTCACAATGAACCTGGATGTCTCAGATGGCCTTACTAATGGTGCAATAGGCACTGTTTCAGCTATTATCCCAGGGCATATGCCACTAGGCCAGCCAGCAGCCATATGTGTAGTATTTGATAATGAAAAGGTTGGCATCAAGTCCAGAAGCAAAAACAAGCCTCCACCACATGTGGATCAGAGATCAACAGTAATAACACCAGTGACAGAAGTAATTCAGTCATCTCCATATGAAGTGACCCGCCATGGTTATCCATTTATTTTAGCATGGTCAGTTACAATGCACAAAGTACAAGGTATTACAACAGATAAGGCCCTTGTATCATTGAAAGGTATTTTCAAACCAGGAATGGCATATGTAGCTCTAAGCAGAGTAACAAGTGGCAAAGGCTTGTATCTCCTGGACAGTGACTTTGACCTTAATGTTATATATAGTAACCCAAATGTAAAGAAACAGCTTGACTCAATGCCTAAGGCAGACTCATTACCAGAATGGAAAATCCTTTTCAAGGCAGATGAAATAACTGTGGATCCTGAGACCCTTATTCTAGCAAGCCATAACTGTGAGGGATATTTACCCCATTTACAAGACATTAAACAGAATAATTTCCTACAAAGAGCAGACATCATAGCCCTTCAAGAGACGTGGACTTCCTCTGGCATGACCCTCACAAGTCTATCAGAAAGACATGTCCCAGTATTCAAACACAGAGATTAGGTTTCTCATGTGACACAGGGTGTACAAGGTGGTGGAGTAGCAATATTTGTTCATGAGGACTTTGATTACAGTGTTATAGATACATCTTCTATCAATCTGGAATGTATTGGGATAGAGGTGAAATCACCCCCAATGTCTGTATTTAGCATCTACAGACCACCACATCTCCAACTAGCAGAATTCTGTAAACAGATAAATTTGGTTCTCAAATGTATCAAAACCCGCTTCTCAGTGTTAATGGGGGACTTTAATGTGAATCTCTTAAATGAAGTCAACAACAAACTCAAGAACACTCTGTCAAACTATAGCCAGGTTATCTGCTCTCCAACAACTAGAAAAAATACACTGATTGACCATATCTACATAAAGGGTCAGGAATATGTGCCTACACAGTCTGGGATTGTTCCAACATACTACAGTTTCCATGAAATGACATTTGTATCTATTAACACAGGCTCTGGTATCTGAGAGACACAGAATCCTGTAGCATAGAAAACTTCTCCAGATTAACCTTCAGCTGTGCCCAGGGTTTCAAGCAAGTGAGTATATAAATTGCTGTATGCAAGGAAAGAAAGTACAAGAAATTTAAGAATTTTATTGTTACCTTACTAACACAGAAAATATTCTCTGCAGTTTCATTTCATTGTAAATTTGCAAAGGCCAGATGTCAGGTGAGCGCTCACAGGACCAATGGTCCTCTCGTATTACATGTTCAGTTTGGATTTTATAAAAAAATATGAAAAAAGAATAGATAATAATCTTTTATCATATATTTTTTCACAAATACCTCTGTGCAATTTAGTGTATAATCACACATACAGGATGTCTTGACTGGATCTTAAAAGATTGTTATTCCATACACACTGCCTTTTAAGTATTTTGATCCTTCTGGCCCCAAAAAGGGGGGAGACATCTGTTTTTTTCCTAGAAAAACAAATTCTAGTTTCAAACCTGTTTTTGTTTTTATTTCTTTTAAAACTTATTATGCTCATTACGTATTTAGTTGTTGTTGTTGTTGTTTTTAAATTTCCGTACCCAAGTAATTTTGTACCAACTTTGGTGATTTTATACCCAGGTCAATTTGTACCTAGGTTCGAAATGACTAAGGTCCGAATATACTTAATTTAATTTCACTTAAACTGGTGCAAACTGACTTGGGTACCAAATAATTGTTTTCATTTAGGGTTCAACCTTGTTCGAGCAAGACAGAAAAAAGACAGTTGTATATGCTGTATATGCTGCAATTGTTATCGGAATGGATAGTTTGAGTTCCTTTAAGAGTAGCGAAAACCTAATGCAGTGCAAAATTACAGAAATATTTCACCAAGCTTTTAGGTGCGAATCGACTTAGGTACGAAATGATTGCTATTTTGGCGCGAAATGACCAAACAGTGGGCATGAAATGACCAAAGATGTAACGGAATGACCTGGTGGCGAATTGACTGGAATCCGTTTGGCGAATGCCCCATAAATACGACGCGAGGGTTGCGAGTTTTATGCGCTGCGGTTTTCATTGCTGTGAAATAATTAATTGAGATATAGCGTTTGATAGTTTTATATTTTGCTCAAAAAATAAATTTGTTTGAATTTATGCTTTATGTCCCAGTCAACTGCTATGGTCATATCAGGACGTTGCCACTGTGTTTTGGGACTTTTACAAAGACATCCAAAAATGCTTCAAATATAATCACCAAAGTAAGTCACAAAGGGTTTATGTATTGATGTGTTTGACAAGAAACCACTTTTCCTGGGAAGGCTCAGACCTGAGTGGTTAAACAGTAATCAGATGGACAGTCAGTAGCGCAAAAGCTTTGCCTCAGGATCATCTATTTCTTTGGGTCCCAATGAACAGGGACGCATATTCCTAACCGATCGTCCTTAAAATTATCGAATAGATAAATTAATCATGAGAAACATTTTATTTTTGTTTCAGATGTACCAACCTTTCATCCAGTGGTCCATTCGCGGAAACAAACACACCAGGTCTTCTTCTATTGAGTCGAACACCTATGATAGACAAGCTATATACAGATTTACATCCAAATACAGAGGAAGTCTTTGAAAGGGGAGTCCTGCAAGCAAAGGTTTGTTTACTCAAATAGAACTATAGATCGTAGATAATTTATGGAAAAAAGGTACAAGTAGGCAACGGTCAGGAAAAGACGCAATCAGAAAGAAATTCCCACTCCAAAAACCGAGATGGGGAAACTAAATTAACAATCAGGTACGTATACCATGAAAACATATCGTAAGCTGAATTAGCAACTATTTACCCAATAGGTGGCCACTCAGTCACCCAAACTTAACTAAAAATATGATAACATACATAAGGCGCCAACAGCACAAAAAATTAGATACCAAGACATAAACAATAAGAACCACCAACCACCACAGAAGCACCGCCTTGGAACGATCAGTCATATAAAATTACTAGCGGGCTTAAATCAATTTTACAGGTACCTCTCCTAATCGTTATAAACAAAGAAGATTGACTCATTTAGGGCTAATTTACCGGTATTACGTATTTACTACTACATATTATTGTTTATTTCAATATGCAACACTACAATGTATCCCAGGTGCTAGAATGTATTGGTACTGATTAGTTGTTTAACGTTATTAACCTGTTCGTGCGACAAATGGTTACTGCACTGCTGATCTGCGCCGTTGATTTCGCAACACAGATATAGTTGGGACGATGAAACTCATGCGACACTTAGTTTTGACGAACAATACACCCATGATTCTAAAGGCTAAATTGGGTATCAAATTAAAGGTTATTATGTCTCCTTTCGTTTCCCGGTTGTTGTTGGGTCAAAAAAAGTGTAGCGTCATATTGGAAAATGAGGAGATAACTCTATGCTGCACTATACTTCATATGTGCTAGTATGAGTAGTAAAATGAATGTATCTCACCCAATCTTCAAGACAAATCAGCAAACGTGGTACCAAATTAGAGTGAAGATATTTATTCTTCATCTGAATTTAAATACGCAAATAATTCGTAATTCTGAATCTATGAATATTCATGATTACTCATGAAAACTGACGATTTTATCAAATTATTGATCAAAATGTTCAAAGTAAGCACAGTTTGAAGCCAAGGCAATAGAAATACTCAACAAATACATCAAGAATTTCTTCCAGTATGTCAAACATCTACATGTATAATGAAACAAGTATGTGTAATTTTGCTTACGTAACTACCAGCTAATTTGCATACTAATTAGCTTATTACCATATCCTGTTTTACCCTAATTTTACCTACCTTGCACCCCTAGGACAATTTTTCATGGGTGCCAAATCGTTCATTTGGACCCCAGAAATGCAAAGAATTTTTATTCTCAAAGATAATAGTCTTTTTGCACCATGAAATAGAAAACCGCATGGTTTCCAGGGCAACCGTTAACGTGATTCTTGAGCATTGGGGGTGTACATACAAAATTGCTCATGTCTCCACTATTACTTATCCTACACCACTGTACCTGGTCTCATTTTAAAGCTTAGACATGTCTTTATATCCTATTATAAGAACTGCAAGTTACCATATTTGCATAGTTATGAATTTTAATGAAAACACTAAAATGACAAAAAATCGTAAAAATCCATAAACTGATTTCAGGCCCAAATTATCACTGCGACGCTTTGTTAATATCATATTACAAATTTATTGATGTCATGGGCCTAAATGAAAATTATCTCATTTGCATATTCATGAATATTAATAAAAACGTCGAAAATAGAGGAAAAACGAGGGAAAAGCTATAGCCATTGCAAGGTTTTGGATGGGTTATAAGATGACCTATCTTGCATCAATGACCCCAATTTTCATTACTGATAGTGTGGTCAGAGGGACCACATTACTGCCATAAATATTGTTCTCGATGAACACATTTGCATGATGTAAAATCACATAGTTCCACACACCCCTAGTGTGATTCTAAGGAATAGGGTGTACT
Organism: Rugalucina vietnamica; assembly: GCA_964017185.1. Taxonomy (NCBI): domain Eukaryota; kingdom Metazoa; phylum Mollusca; class Bivalvia; order Lucinida; family Lucinidae; genus Rugalucina; species Rugalucina vietnamica. The sequence continues at coordinate 46,334,223 of OZ024879.1, forward strand.
AAAAAAATAGTCATATTACAACAATAGCATGCTCTGGAATACTATAATTGGTCTGATAGTGATGCAACGACCTAGCGATTTTACCTTAATCCCTATTAGGCAAATCGCTGAATTTGCCTATTCATGAAAACTAATAAAACCCACAAGCAATCGGGGGAAAATCTTGGAATAATTAGGGGGTATACGAACAAAATCAGAGTTGTTAAAAACCCAGGATGCTCAAAGAAGTATCAAATGAGCAAATGAATACTATGGCAATGTTCTATGACCCTAATGTCTCATATAAGAATGATTTGAATTTCAATTTCATGAATTTTATTGAAAAAAATCATAAATAGGAATGAAAAAGTGGAAAAATTAAACGACATAATGACTTGCATCTCGGCAACCAAAAACACTTACATGCTTATTCTTATATGAGACTTCAGTGTCATTCGTAAACATGTGTAATGTCGAAAAAAAACAACATTGAATTAAAAGCTTTAGTCGCAAAATGGTAATACTTGCTGAGAAAATGAAACAAAATAGTATAATATAATATTTGCTGAGAAAATGAAACAAAATAGTCGCAAAATAGTCGCAAAACGTCCAAGGATGCAAAATATATGGAAACTATAACACGTGTAAAACCCAAGATTTGTACAATCATTTGCTTTGATGACGTAAAAGCAAGTGACCGAGCGTCTATTGTACAATAAGCAAGTGACCGATCCTTCCACTGTACTTTCGCAAGTGCCGTTACTTTCGTTCACTTCCGCTTCCCTACTGTGTCAGTGGTCTAGGATAAGTAATAGCGGAGATATAAGCAATTTTGTATGTACACCCCCATGCTCTAGAATCATGTTAACGATCGCCATGGAAACAATGAATTTATTCATAGTTTATCTTTGAGGACAAAAATTCTTTGCATTTCTTGGGTCCAAATGAGCGATTTGGCACCCATGAAAAATTGTCCTGGGGTGCAAGGTATGTCAAATTAGCTCCCGGGGTATAGGTTGAGATATGCTTGATTGCGCTGATAGACCGCCCGTGTGTTTAAAAATGTACTATTGGGTTATCTCCCCATTTTGCAATATGACGCTACACTTCTTGGAACCAAGAATAAATGCAAATCGATAGGAGATGTACTTTGGTTTAAATTAAGATAATTTTTGTTCTTTAATTCGATATATTAGCTGATTAAATGGGTAAAACACAGGAGTCATTTATCGTAAAATAAGTGATAGATGATTAAAATTAGCATATTCATTAATATGCAATCAGGTAATTTGCATATTTAAACATCATTCTGACGCACAATGCCTACTCTTTACTTTGATACTAACTTTATTAATTTAAGACGAACGTGGGCTGAGATAGGCTTGATTTTGTTGGTAAATTACATGTATGCATACACTGTACTATTGGATTATCTCCCCAATTTGCAATATGACGCTATACCTCTTGGAAGCAAGGAAAAAATGTAAAAAAAAAAGATGGAAGAGGTATCAAGGTTAGATTTAAGACTGTTCTTTAAAACGATATTTTACCTGATTTAATGGGGGTAAGACATCGGAGTCATCTATCAAACAATATCTGATAAGTAAAATTTGCATATTCTAATTTGCATATTAAAACATTATTCTGAAGCACAATTCCTACCCTTTACTATGATACTAAATTTATAAATTAAAGGCGAACGTAGGCTGAGTTTGATTGAGTTGGTAGACCGCCTATATGTATAAAATTATACTATTGGGTTATCTACCCATTTTGCAGTATGACGCCACACTTCTTGGAACCAAGAACAAATGAAAATCTATAGTTGTACTAAGGTTCAATGTAAGTCAATTTTTGTTCTTTAAATCGATACATTATCTGATTCAATGGGTAAATAAAATAAGTGACAGATGAGTAAAATTTGCATATTCATTAATATGCAAATCAAGTAATTTGCATATTTAAAAATCATTCTGAAACACAATGCCTACCCTTTACTTTGATACTTAATTTATTATTTTAAGACGAACGTAGTACTTGGCAGTCCAAATCCAAAAAAGTGGCTTAGTTTTGGTTTTGTTGGCATTTTTGAGAACATTATTCTACCTATGATAATAATATTCCTTGGCATGTGCCAAAACTCGTACGGGTGGATGCCAAGTCTGTAAATGACCCTGGGCCACAGAACAAGGTCAAAGGTCAAACGATTGCAAAATAGCAAAAATCTGTTAAAATGAAAATAAACATTATTGTTTTGGAAAATAATGGACTGATTATAGATAACTTGGACTCATGTCATTCCTTGACATGTGTCTAAAGACTTAGAGGTGGATACCAAGACTGCAAATGCTCCTGAGTAACAATATTAGGTCAAAAGTCAAATGAGTGCAAATTAACAAACACTCGTTACAATAATCAAGTATTTCTTAAATCAAACATGAACTGACTAAAGGCAACATGTGCTTATTGTATTCATTGACAAGTGTTTAAACTCATACGGGTATATTCCAAGTCTGTAACTGCCTCTGGGTCACATAATTAGGTCAAATGTCATATTAGTGCAAACATATCAAAACCTGTTATGAAAACTAATAGTCTTCTAGCTATCCATACCCCCTCCCCCAGGGGGGGATTTTTTTACAGTATCCCATAAAAACTAATTTCATGCCTAAACTATCATTGTGGCTCATTGTAATTGTACCAATAATACTATTTGACAAATTTGCTGATGTCATGGGCCTAAATAAAAAAAAATCATTTGCATTTTCATGAATATTGATGAAAATGACGAAAATCAAGATTTACAAAGGGGCAATCTATTGCCATTTGAAGGGTTTAGGGTTGGATATCTATAGGATGTACATTGCACCCTTAGAACAAATGCCCATAGGTGCCAGTTTGGTCAGGGTGTCACTTTATTGCACATTTGTGTCATGTAAAATCACAGAGTGTTTACCCCCACCCCTAATAAGCAGAGGAAGTAGTGTGGTACAACTATATTACCACATGTTTCTTGGCTACTGATACACCTAGAGAGCAGAAATAGGTAACGATTGATTCCTCTTACAATGCTTGATAACCATGTAATAAGACGTAAATATCAAACTGACTTCCTGGTGTTCGAATATAAATGAGAACTTTATATATTAGAAAAAAATCACAGAAAAATGGAGTATACTAGCATAATTGCTTATATCTCGTCAACCAAAAGCCCTAAAGAGCTTAAATTGGTATCAAATGATTGGTATGACAAGGTTCTATAACCACGTAATAAGATATATAAACTGGCTATCTTAATGCTCAATATTAAAGAGTACTTCAGATATTAGAGAAAAATAAATTAATGAAGGGGGTCTACCAACAAAATTGCTTATATCTCAGCAACCAAAAACTCTAGAGAGCTGAAATTTATATCAAATGATTGATATGATAATGGTTTATAATAATGTGGTAAGACACAGAAAGAATTAAAGTTTCTTGGGGTTCAAATCTTGATGAGAACTTTAAATATTAGAGAAACATCACAGACGATGGAGGGGGTATACCTACATAAATGTTTATAGCTCAGCAACCAAAAGCCATAGAGAGCAGAAATTGTTATCAAATAATTGCTGTGACAGCATTCTAAAACCATAAAATAAGATATATAAATAATCAGACTTTCGTGTTGTTAGAATATTGATGAAATCTTATAATATTAGAGAAAAAAAAACACAACAAATGGAGGGGGTATACCTACAGAAACGTTTATATCTCAACAACCAAAAGACATAAAGAGCAGAAATTGGTATCAAATAATTGCTATGACAATATTCTACAACTATGTAATAAGGTATACAAACAAGCTGACTTTCTTGTTTCTCAAATATTTTAAGAAAACTTAAGATATAGGAGAAAAATCACTGGCAAACCAAGGGGGTATAATAATAAAAATGTTAATATCTCATTGACCAAAAGCTCTAGAGAGCTGAAATAGGCATCAACTGATTGCTATAATAATGTTCTATAATACTTTGATAAGATGCATAAATAATCTGACTTTCTTATTGTTGGAATAGTGATGAGAACTTTAAATATTAGATAATAATCTCAGAATAATAGAGGGGGTACACCAACGGAAACGTATATATCTCAACAACCAAAAGTCATAGAGAGCTGAAATTGGTATAAAAAGTTTGCTATGACAATATTTTTAAACCATGTGATAAGATATATAAACAAGCTAACTTTCTTGTTTCGCAAATATTTAAGGAAACTTAAGATATAGGCAAAAGATCCTTGGCAAACGAAGGGGGTTTACCAATAAAACTGCTAATATCTCAGTGACCAAAAGCTCTAGAGAACTGAAATTGGTATCAAATGATTGCTAAGATCATATTCTATAACCATGTTGTAAGGCACACAAACAATCTGACTTTCTTGTTCTTCGAATATTGATAAAATCTTTAAATATTAGTGAAAAACCACAGAAAAGTGGATGGTGTATGCCAACAAAATGTTTTATAACTTAGCAACCAAACGTCCTAGGCAGCTGAAATTGATATCAAATAATTTCTATGATAACGTTCTATCAACATGTGATAAGATAAATGAATAGTTCGACTTTCTTGTTGTTTGAATATTGACGAAAACTTAAAATATTTGATAAAAAATCACAGAAAAATAAAGGGGGTATACAAACGAAAACGTATATATCTCAGCAACCAAACGTCATAGAGAGCTGAAATTGGTATCAAAGAATTGCTATGACAATATTCTTTAACCTTGTGATAAGATATATAAATAAAGGACCATTGGTCCTGTAGCTCACCTGAGATATTATCACATTGTAAGCTCATGAGATTTAAATTAATTGAGAATCGACCAATGAAAGTCTATGCATGGACACTATTGACTCCCGGGGCATGGCCAAATTTGACCCAGGGGCATGAGCGGCACAATTTATAATGGGGACTACCAAACATTGCTACATACAAAATATAGAAGCTCTGGGCCTTTTGGTTTCAGAGAAGAAGATTTTTTTAGTTTTTCCCATTGTAAGTGTATGGAGACTATCTACCCCCGGGGCGTGGCCAAATTTGACCCCAGGGGCATGGCTGGCACAATTTATGTAGAGGACCATTAGCCATTGCCACATACAAAATATCAAAGCTGTGTGCCCTGTGGTTTCAGAGAAGAAGATTTTTGAAATTTTTTCCCAAAGCAAGTCTATTGAGACTATCAACTTCCGGGGCCTGGCCAAATTTGACCCCAGGGGCATGAGTGGCACAATTTATGTAGAGGACCATTAGCCATTGCTACATACCAAATATCAAAGCTGTTGGCCTAGTGGTTTCAGAGAAGAAGATTGTTTTAGTTTTTTTCCTATTGTAGGTCTATGGAGACTATCGACCCCCGGGGCGTGGCCAAATTTGACCCCAGGGGCATGATTGGCACAATTTATGTAGAGGACCATTAGCCATTGCCACATACAACATATCAAAGCTGTGGGCCCTGTGGTTTCAGAGAAGAAGATTTTTTAATTTTTTCCCATAGTAAGTCTATGGAGACTATCAACCCTTGGGGCGTGGCCAAATTTGACCCCAGGGGCATGAATGGCACAATTTATGTAGAGGACCATTAGCCATTGCTACATACCAAATATCAAAGCTGTGGGCCTAGTGGTTTCAGAGAAGAAGATTTTTTTAGTTTTTCCAATTGTAAGTCTATGGAAACTATCCACCCCCGGGGCGTGGCCAAATTTGACCCCAGGGGCATGGCTGGCACAATTTATGTAGAGGACCATTAGCCATTGCCACATACAAAATATCAAAGCTGTGGGCCCTGTGGTTTCAGAGAAGAAGATTTTTTATTTTTTTCCCATAGTAAGTCTATGGAGATTATCGACCCCCTGGGGCGTGGCCAAATTTGACCCCAGGGACATGAATGTCACAATTTATGTAGAGGACCATTAGCCATTGCTACATACCAAATATCAAAGCTGTGGGCCTAGTGGTTTCCGAGAAGAAATAAAATATAAAGGTTTGATCCTTTGGAAGCAGTAAAAACATTCAAAGGGAGATATTATGGACTATATTGCACAATTTCGGGTAATGAACCCTCATCAGTAGCCCTTTTTAAACCGGCAACGAACGCCAGACTATTGTGTGCTCCAATTTCGAGAATTTACATGAGGAGTCTAAATCAAAGACATATTCCTAAATTGGGTCAAATATGTTTAAACATTGCTTAGAAGTATGTTTCTAAACGTGAGTGTTTTGAACGCTCTGAATATCTTTACTGATCTCAAAGGACCGAAATAAAAATACAATCTTTTTAGATTTTTTTAGTTTTTCCCATTGTAAGTCTATGGGACCTATCTGTTGCCATGGAAACCACAATTTTGATACAATCTGCTCCAAAACCTAATGCCATCAATCCCCCAACCCAATTATGGTTCACAATAAATTTGATCAAGATCGGCCTACTAGCTTCAGAAATATTCTTCTTTGAAATTGTGGACAGACGACGGACGGACGACGACGGACGACGGATGCCTGCCTATCCTATAAGCTCACCTGTGAGCCTTCGGCTCAGGTGAGCTAACAAGCCTACTTTCTTGTTTCTCAAATATCTAAGGAAACTTAAGATATAGGAGAAAGATCCTTGGCAAACGAAGGGCATTTACCAATAAAACTGCTAATATCTCAGTGACCAAAAGCTCTAGAGAACTGAAATTGGTATCAAATGATTGCTAAAATAATATTCTATAACCATGTTGTAAGGCGCACAAACAATCTGACTTTCTTGTTTTTCGAATATTTATAAAATGTTTAAATATAAGTGAAAAAACCACATAAAAGTGGATGGGGTATACCAACAAAATGCTTTATAACTTATAACCAAACGTCCCAGAGAGCTGAAATTGATATCAAATGATTGTTATAATAATGTTCTATAAAAATATGATAAGATAAATGAATAGTTCAACTTTCTTGTTGTTTGAATATTGATGAAAACTTAAAAAATAGTTGATAAAAAAATCACAGAAAAAATAGAGGGGGTATACCAACGAAAATGTTAATATCTCAGCAACCATAAGTCCTAGAGAGCTGAAATTAGTATCAAATGATTGTTATGACAATAATGCATAACCATCTTATAATACATATGACCAAGCTGACTATCCCGTTGCAAAAATTTATGAAAACTTAAGATATAAGAGAAAAAACACAGACAAATGCAGGGGACTATACCAATAAAATTGGCAATATCTCAGCAACAAAAAGATGTAGAGAGCTGAAATTGGTATCAAATGATTGCTACGATCATATTCTATACACAATTGATACAAAAAATACCTAAAAGAACTTTATCTCCATTAGAATACCACTGACACTGATGTTTATACAGACAATTGTAAAAGGGCATGAAAATAAGCATTTTTTGCACTAAAGTGACCTTTGACCTAAGTCTGCATTACTTTGTTAGAACAATTGTACTTGATTACACCATACAAATGTATTAGATGTAATTTGGGGCGTTTTTTACACAAAAAATGAAAATATTTCATAAGATACTGCTATAATGTTGAAATACCTTAAATTTTGCACTAAGTTGACCTTTGACCTATTTTTGGGACTCTGGGGTATTTTCAGACTTGGCATCCACCCTAGCGTGTATTGTTACACATTAAGGTACACATTGGGCATGGATGCCAAAATGTACTAAAAATGCCAACAGAAAAATATTTGGGGGGCTTGGGAGGCCAACTATGGGCTGAGATAGGCTTGATTTTGTTGGTTAACTTCATGTATGCATAAACTGTACTACTGGGTTATTTCCCCATTTTGCAATATGACGCTACACTTCTTGGAAGCAAGGACAAATGTATAAAGATGAAAGAGGTACATTGTACGAAGGTTAAACTTAAGACACTTTCTGTTCTTTAAAACGATATTTTACCTGATTTAATGGGGTAAGACATTGGAGTCATCTATCATCTATCGAACAATATGTGCTAAATAAGTAAAATTGCATATTCAGTAATATGCAAATCAGAAAACATTATTCTGAAGCACAATCTCCTACCCTTTACTTTGATACGAAATTTATGAATTTAATACGAACGTAGGCTGAAATATGCTTGATTGTGTTGGTAGACCGTCGGTGTGTATAAAAACGTACTATTGTGTTATCTCCACATTTTGCAATATGACGCTACACTTCTTGGAACCAAGAACAAATGTAAATCGATAGAAGATGTACTATGGTTCAATTTAAGACAACTGTTGTTCTTTAAATCGACATATTATCTGATTCAGTGGGTAAACATAAGAGTTATCTATCGTTTAATAAGTGATAGATGAATAACATTTGCATATTCATTGATATGCAAATCAGATAATTTGCATATTAAAACATCATTCTGAAGCACAATGTCAACCCTTTACTTTGATACTTAATTTATTATTTTAAGACGACCATAGGCTGAGATATGCTTGATTTTGTTGGTATACTGTCTGTATTCAAAATACGCGTGCTATAGAGTTATCTCCCCATTTTACAATATGCCGCTTCACTTTTTACAACCGGAAATCGATAGAAGAGGTACTTAGCTTTAATTTGAGACCAAGTTTGTCCTTTAGAATGATGGGTGTATTTTATCCCTCAGAAATCCCAACTAATAGTACAATTCATATTCTTCTTAATTCCGAAACGTCACGCGCCTTGCATTCTTCTGCGACTGTACAGGTCGGTTTGTGTCCGACCTGGTCGGAACCCCAAATTGTTGGTTTTCTTATGCACATGCTCAATTCTTTTAGCAGCCTTTTATACATCAATTGCCCCTCCCCTTTAAATTCATTATTACTGACGTGATTGTGCTTTTGTCAATATATATTGAAAATCAAAAATCTTGCACCACCCTGTTTTTGTTATTTTTTATGATTAAGTGAATTATTTTATTGCAAACATTATTTGGGGTTATTCCAATATCAAGTCATTGACTTTTCAGCAAATTCAAAAATGTGGATGACAATGCAACATTTATTGGGCAAAAAGTGTGAAGTTGCAAATTTTCTGAATTAAAAATGATTACCAATGAAAAATTTAAATCAGGTTTCATTGTACATGCGATCTGCGTCATGACAGTAACAGAAAAAACAACAAAACATTTTTTTATTATAGGGAATTTGGAGCTTTTACAAAATTTTGAAAATTGGCATTTTCGAAAAAATTGCAAATGGTTTTAAAAAATCCCTTTAAACAACAAAGAAAACAATTAAAAATGCATTCTTAGGCTATGGCAGGCAAGCACATACCCCACTTGACTCTTTTGACAAGCTTAATAAACAGAAGGCATGTCCGTTTGCTGTACTTCCGGTTTGCATGCAGGAATTATAAATTTTGATTTTACACCTACCGTTTAGTAATTTTGGGGGTTTTATGTGATATTGTACTGCTTTGTCATTTAACAACTTGTCCCATACATTCATTTTCGGGGACTAAACAAACAGTCCCAGCAAAGCAGCGCAAAGTTGCTTTTTTGTACAGTTTTAAAACAAAAGTAAAGTGCTCCAAATAAAGCTCTAACATAACGCTGCTTCCTGCTTTGTTCCTATCAATTTATTGTTTTGGACAAGTTGTTTTATCCTCACGCAATACAATGGCACATAAAAACAAAAAACATAAGAATACGGTAGCTGTAAAATCAACAATAAAAAAATATTGCATACAGACCGGAAGTACAGCAAACTGATATGACTTCTGTTGATGAAATTTGTCATAAGAGTCAAATTGGGTATGTGCTAATCTGCCATAGTCTATGAATGCATTTTTGTTTGTTTTCTTTGCCGTTTAAAGGAAATTTTCAAAATCACCGGTTAATTTTCCGAAAATGCCATTTTAAAATTTTTTGTAAAAACTTCAAATTCTCTAAACTTCAAAATGTTTTGTTGCTTTCTGCTAATGTCATGATACAAATTACATGTGCAATGATAAATTATTGAAAATTTTCATTGATAATCATTGTTTTCCAAAAAAATGCAATTGTACAATTTTCGCCCCAAACATTTTGCATTATCATCAACTATATTGAATTTGCTGCAAAGTCATAAAATTTTATATTGAAATAAACCAAAAATAATGTTAGAAATAAAAATAGTTCTACTTAATCATAAAAAATAACAAAAACAGGGTTCTTCAAGATTTTTGGTTTTCAATATATATATTGATTATAGGTTACGGACCTCGGTTTGGTTGCATGTGTACATCTAACATTTTATGGGGACGCACCTTACATCGAAGGTATGTGTGTTGTTAGTTTGTATTATAGTGTTAATATCAATATTAATTTTTAATCAGGAGCGATATAGGTTAAAACAAAAGTATCTATCTAGCGAAAACAATTGTGCTGGTCTACTAATCAGTCACTAAAAAGATATATCGGCTTCGATTTCGCTTACGCACACGCACATTCTGTTTGTCCTATTGCACAATGCGTTTCTGCTTACATGTGTCTGTATTATCAGCCCAGCGACAAACTGAGGGTTTCAAAAGTAGAGATGCGTAGGACGGGGTTGAAGTAAGCCGGCTAATAGAAATGTTTGAATGCGATGGAACTCTTAGCTCGTATTATTACAAAACGAAGTTTTACTATCAATGTCTATGTTTTCAATTTGTATTTTAAGCAAAACTTGAGGGAGTCAGCCAACAGGAATGAGCGGCTTCGTCTTGACGTCTGCCGATTAATTACATTCAAGCAAGAGAAAACAATGTGCCTCCTCTTTCCTTTGGAACTAACGTTTATATTTTAAGCTCAGCTTCAGCTGATCGACGGTTTCACTAGCAGGGATGAGCAGGGTGGTGTTGAAGTGAGCCGGGTTATTGAGAAGCGGGGAAGATCTTTCTCTTAGCTTGTATTTCCAGCCCAACTTGACAAGTTCGAGGGAATAACTAGCAGAGACGTGCAGGGCAAGGCTGAAGTGAGCCGGATTATTGCGATATTTTATGGAGTTAGGAAGGTTTTTCTCTTAGCTAGGATAAGAAACGTTAGGTTAGCGCAACTATAACAGTTCGAGGGTTTCGCTAACAGTGGCAGGCAGGGTGGTGTTCAAGTGAGCCAGGATTGGACTGTTTGAGGGATGGGGGAGATCTAACTCCTAGCTTGTCTTTTTACTAATTCTATATGTATTCAGCACAACCACAGCAGTTCGAGCGTTAGACTAGCAGAGACAAGCAGGGTGGGGTTGAAGATACCCGGGTTATTGAGATATTTGATGGGTCGAAGAATATATTCGGTGTCCAAGGAAAAGTGGTTTATCTTCATTATACTACTGTTTATTGTGCCTACCTCTCTGTCGTACTCGTTCCCTTTCGTTCCTGTTGAAACCTAGCCGGATGGCCACCTTGTTGGGAAAGAGCTAGTCATTCTGCTCTTCGAGTGTTTTGTTGTGTTTTATGTATTTTCTTTCCCACCCGCTGTCTATGTTGGGACTTCAAATTTAATTGCAACCGTTCCTGGTCCCTCTATTCTTACTTCCTCGCTCGTATTATATAAACGATTGTAATTTCAGCTCAACTTCAGCAGGTTGAGGGATTTAGTAGCAGAGATGAGCAGGGTGGGGTTGAAGTGAGCCGGGTTATCAAGATGTTTGAGGGGGTGCGGAACTTGTTTCTCCTGGGTGATGTCAATGTCGGTCCACAAGTTGGAGATGTTCCGGCCATACACCCAGGTGATATAATTATTTCCCCACCCAGATAATATATTGCTTTCCCCACTTTTGTAAATTTACGTGTAAGAGTATAGTTCTTCATTTCGACCTTTGGTCCTAAACACATCTCAATAATTAATCGATACAAATGACACTGTCAATTTTAGTGACGCAGTCTAGTACGTATGTAGTAGGTCCGTAAGAGGTCCTGAAGCTAGAAGTTGGGGGTTTAATCATATTGCAATGGTTATATACAAAGAATCGTTTGCTGCCGAAACGCAATATTTATATTGTAAATCCAGAAATGTTGCTTCGGTTTAGATATGATTTATTTTTACACATGCAATAATCTGAAATTCTCCTTTCTTAATATTGAATTTAATGTGATAGTTTGCGTTGCCGTTTCTTTACCGCCAAGTATATGGATTGATTGTATCAAATCCTGGAATTTCTAATGTTACGTCAATGTTTTAGAGTATTTCGCCATGCTTGCTGACAAGTATCGTGTTAAAACTATTCAACAGTGCACGTTTTGTAACGCCACAGAAAACGCTTATCTTGTGCCAGATGAAAACCGATCAGTGGATGACCACATCTTCTCCAGGGGTTACAGATCAGTGGTAAGTGGACCTATCAATCATTCACATATTATCCAGACATCAGGAAAACATGTCCGTGTAATGTATACCCCCTTTAAACCCCACATTTATATAGCAAAACTGGGGTAAGCAGGGGTAAACCTATCTTCTTAGTTTTGCTCCAAAACATACGAGGGGGTATCCGTGGACTTTTCCCATAACTTGACAACGATTCAGGCAAACATATTCAATTTTCAGCTGACAATAAACTTGCTTAACTCCACTAGATTCTGAAAGTTTGGTTAATGTTTTATTAGCAGTTCGTGATGTTTTTTCTTACCCCACCCTCCCCATCACGGAGCACATCAGAAATGACATTAAGTTTGGCACTGCAGTATCGCATTTCTTTTGCGTTTTCTTCAAAACAGTTTTGCAGATCACAGCCAAACGTGCCATGTGTCTCAATGAATCCATAACAAAATTTATGCTTGCTTAAAAATTACGGTGCACCTACGTCGTTTTGCTTAGTCATACATGTTTGCTTTTTTATAATGTTTAAGTACTGTCTGAATTTCATGCAACACAGATCAACCGGCAATATTGTACAATTCCCATTTGAAACTAATCCTAATTTCTTATTTGCCGGTAAAACTTTAAGGTCCTTCGATAAAGCATTACAATTGCAACATTGCGTGCACGTTTGAACAAATAAGACGCAAATAAATATTGCAATTCATAATCGCCATTTAAAATGTTCTAACGTCTAAACCATAATGTTAAAAGTCAGCATCCTTATATGCCCAGTCCAATGTTTTTCTCAAATCGAGGCAATACATTAAAATTTTATACAGATTGGTAATTTTAAACATGCTCCAATAGTTGAATAATCTTTTAACATACTTTGAGCAGTAAAACTGTAAAAATCAGTAGCTCTAAAAATCACATTTTGTGGTTAACAATCAGTGTTTTTGCGTCGACGTCACTGACGTCATCGGAGTGCTCCATGGTGGCGAAAGTGGGTCTTTTCATTTCACAATAATTTTGTAACGAATGAAGGGATTGTGATGAAATTCTGAACACTGCTGCATATTACATAGGTCCATGTGGATTAAAAGTTTGAGTGGAATCGAGTCATATAATCATAAGTTATAGGAAAAGTCCACGTAATTTTTGATAATCCCACGTACATTGTGGGTACTCGTTAGAAACGCCTCAGCGAGGCGGTTCTATTGGGTACCCGCAATGTATTTTTTGAGCAAAAATAAGAAAAATATCAGAATTTTTCAGCTAAACATTTTCAATTTTTAAAGCTCAAAAAGTCACTGTATATTGCATGGGCAAGTTTTCGTAATGGATAAAACCACCGCGACTTTGAACATTAAACACAGATTAAACCAATAAAAGGGTATGGTATGCAAAATATCTGTAGTTATTCTTCCCAGGATGCTATTAAAAATATCTAAAGCCTACGTTCGCCTGTTGATTTTATCAGGATAGGTTGTTTACAGTCATGTGAGTTGTCCAGATAACCTCTTCAAGTCTGACACATTCTTTTCTTAAACATACGGTCAAGAAATACTTCTAATGCCATTCTTCCCTGCCGACTTTTTCAATATGGACAGTTGTCCCTGTGGTGGCGAAAGTGCATGTACAACGAAACAATTACATGTATAAATGACATGTTCACTCAGGAACAGTGTTGTTAGGAGCAATAACCATCCCTATATGGCATCAACTGTTGAACGTTGGCATTAAACTAACTAATCAACTTTCTCATACTGATCAAGTGGATGAGCTTTCTTTCAATTTGAGCCACGTCATTAGAAAACCAGCATTTTGCATATGCGAAAACAAAAGCGCAGCTCACCTTCACAGAAACTGCAAAGCTGATCAGCACATTTGTTTTCTCTACTCGGACAGCACAGTTCCTCTTCTTAGATCCGAAATTTCAAGCAATTTTTGACAATGAAAGTATTTCTTGACAAATCTTTCTAGCTTTCTCCTGTAACTGTACAGCTCAAATAATGTCGGACCTGTTCAAAAACTACATTTTTTGTTTTCTCATGACGCGGCTTATTGTAGGGACATCGGGCTCAAGAGTAACAATCATCAGGAAAACATGTCCGTTCAATATATACCCCTTAAACCCCACTTAATATAGTAAAACTGGGGCTTGCAGGGGTATACATGTACTCACAGTCTATGTTTTGAGCAAAAATTTTTCTAATGAAATTTTCGAATTTTACATGTGAAAAAAATCCCTGTTCATTGCATGGACAAGTTTTCGTAATGTATACTACAATTAGTATATGTGCGGAGCGCGGCGGCGTAGTGGTAGAGCATCAGACACCGAATCAAAACAAACTGGTCGACATTTTATGCATCGCCCACTATTTCGACAATTATATGATGTATTCAGAGGTATCTTTCATTGTTAAGAATGTCAATGATGTTTTCCTATGAGAAGTCCTGCCTTTTTTCATTTATATCTTATTCTTCCAGAGGCAAAATCGGATCTTCGATGAAGCCTTGGTGAACGGTTATCCATTATCACTCCAATTCGGTGTCCTGCAGAAATTCAGACGGTTGTCTCCGGTTTGCCCGTGTGGCCAGGAAGTGGACATTTGTAATTAAAATGTTGGGAGTTATCTGTGATATGTGGATGCTTCTGTCCTTCAACCTTTATCCTGCTTTCCTAAAATGCAGTGGCTTTGAATAATGTCATTACCAAACATTTAATCAACACTCCATGTTACGATGACGACTTTGATGCTGACGCTGACAGAGAATGACAGACTTCGAGGAAACTAGGCTGTGAAATAAAGTCAAAGTTTTTAGTCTTGAAGTTAATCATAATTAAAAAATCTAGAGACAACGCATTCTTCTCATCTCGTGTTGTATTTTCGTAAATCATTTGGAAAAGAAATTATGGTCATTCAGTATAAGAATCACTCGATAATGTTTCTGCGTAGTCACTGTGAATAAGCATGCAATCGCTTTGTAACTTCTGTTTTTTGCGTATTTACTTTTTTTATTTCTTTTTTTTTTTCAAAACTGCCAACATACTAAGTCTTAAGAGATAACCCAGTGAGTGGCATGCATGTATTAGGCCAATGGAAATGTCCAAAGTAGGCTGCTGTCGCATTACTGTGATTTTACAAGATCATCAGGAAATACCCCCTTAAACCCCCATTTTATATAGTAAAACTGGGGTATGCAGAGGTTTACCTATTTTTGCTCTAAAACATAGATTGTTGGTACTCGTTAGAACCGCCTCAGCGAGCAAAAATAAGAAAATTATCAATTTTTTTCTACTAAAATTTATTATTTTTTCAACTTCAAAATTCTCTGTATATTGCATGGGCGTGTTTTCGTAATGTTAACGCTGAATGTTGAATAGCAGATTGCGATGTTAATCAATCACTTGGCTTAGGTCAACACACGTTGTTACAATCAAACATGTATATTTACATTTCAATATTACTTCAACAAAATGATAGCACAGTTCATAATAGCATTGATTTCATAGTCTTGACTTCTCGTTTGATCTCAATCGTTGTCGATCATGTACATGATACTCCTGCATCTTCGTAATGGGTACAGTCATGGTGTAGCCATGCGATACGTCCACAGTCAAATATTGTACTCTCAGATCCAGTACAAGCGACGTCGTTAAGAGTGATTCTCCCTGTGCCTTGACCAAAGTGTGCCCGATCGTAAGCAGTGCCACCACTGAAAATATAAATAATTTTTAAAAAGGTTTATGAAAAGGAGTTCGAGCTTGAGTTATGCCGGATGTTTAGCTCACCTGAGCCGAAGGCTCACAAGGTGAGCTTATAGTATAGTAGTCGAGCCGGCGTCCGTCCGTGCGTCCGTCTGTGCGTCCGTGCGTCCATCCACATTTTCAAACTTCAATATCTCTAAGACAACAAGGCCAATCGTGACCAAATTTTATCTAAAGCATCATTGAGGAGCGGGAAAGGTTGTATTAGGTTTTGGGCCGCCAGGTCGGATCAGAACTCTGGTGTCCATGGCAACGGATAGGTCCCATAGACTTACAATGGGAAAAACATATAAAAATCTTCTTCTCTGAAACCACAAGACCAAGAGCTTTCATATTTTGTGTGTAGCCATGTCTTATGGTCCTCTTCATAAATCCTGCCAACCGTGCCCCTGGGGTCCATACGGGCCCCGCCCCGGGGGCGTCATGATGAAAATATAAAAAAAAAAATCTTCTTCTCTGAAACCACAAGGCCCAGAGCTTTCATATTTTGTGTGTAGCAATGTTTAGTGGTCCTCTATATAAATCCTGCCAATCATGCCCCTGGGGTCAAAAATGGCCCCGCCCCGGGGGTCATTAGCTCCCATAGACTTACAATGGGAAAAACATAAAAATATCTTCTCCGAAACCACAAGGTCCAGAGCTTTCATATTTTGTCAGTAGCAATGTATAGTGGTCCTCTTTATAAATCCTGCCAACTGTGCCCCTGGGGTACATACGGGCCCCGCCCCGGGGGGTCATGGGTAAAACATAAAAAAATCTTCTCCGAAACCACAAAGCCCAGAGCTTTCATATTTTGTTTGTAGCAATATATAGTGTTCGTTTTTATAAATCCTGCCAACCGTGCCCCTGTGGTCCACACGGGCCCCGCCCTGGGGGCGTCATGATGAAAATATAAAAAAAAATCTTCTTCTCTGAAATCACAAGGCACAGAGCTTTCATATTTTGTGTGTAGCAATGTTTAGTGGTCCTCTATATAAATCCTGCCAATCATGCCCCTTGGGTCAAAAATGGCCTCGCCCCGGGGGTCATTAGCTCCCATAAACTTACAATGGGAAAAACATAAAAAAAATCTTCTCCTCTGAAACCACAAGGCCCAGAGCTTTCATATTTTGTGTGTAGCAATGTATAATGGTCCTCTTTATAAATCCTGCCTACCGTGCCCCTGGGGTCCATACGGGCCCCGCCCTGGTGGTGTCATGGGAAAAACATAAACAAATCTTCTTCTCCAAAACCACAAGGCCCAAACCTTTCATATTTTGTATGTAGCAATGTTTAGTAGTCCTCTATATAAATCCTGCCAATCATGCCCCTGGGGTCAAAAATGGCCCCGCCCCGGGGGTCATTAGCTCCCATAGACTTACAATGGGAAAAACATAAAAAATCTTCTTTTCCAAAACCACAAGGCCCAGAGCTTTCATGTTTTGTCAGTAGCAATGTATAGTGGTCCTCTTTATAAATCCTGCCAACCGTGCCCCTGGGGTCCATACGGGCCCCGCCCCGGGGGGGGGAGTAATGGGTAAAACATAAAAAAAATCTTCTTCTCCGAAACCACAAGGCCCAGAGCTTTCATATTTTATTTGTAGCAATATATAGTGATCCTCTTTATAAATCTTGCCAACCGTGACCCTGTGGTCCACACGGGCCCCGCCCCGGGGGCGTCATGATGAAAATATAAAAAAAATCTTCTTCTCTGAAACCACAAGGCCCAGAGCTTTCATATTTTGTGTGTAGCAATGTTAAGTGGTCCTCTATATAAATTCTGCCAATCATGCCACTGGGGTCAAAAATGGCCCCACCCCTGCCAACCGTGCACCTGGGGTCCATACGGGCCCCGCCCCGGGGGGATAATGGGTAAAACATAAAATAAAATCTTCTTCTCCGAAACCACAAGGCCCAGAGCTTTCATATTTTATTTGTAGCAATATATAGTGATCCTCTTTATA
Organism: Rugalucina vietnamica; assembly: GCA_964017185.1. Lineage (NCBI taxonomy): Eukaryota > Metazoa > Mollusca > Bivalvia > Lucinida > Lucinidae > Rugalucina > Rugalucina vietnamica. The sequence goes on from OZ024879.1 coordinate 46,352,200, forward strand.
AATCCTGCCAACCGTGCCCCTGTGGGCACACAATATATAGTGATATTCTTTATAAATCCTGCCAACCGTGCCCCTGTGGTCCACACGGGCCCCGCCCCGGGGACGTCATGGGAAAAACAAAAAACATAAAAAAATCTTCTCCGAAACCACAAGGCCCAGAGCTTTCATATTTTGTTTGTAGCAATGTATAGTGTTCCTCTTTATAAATCCTGCCAACGGTGCCCCTGGGGTCCATACAGGCCACGCCCCAGGCATGTCATTATCTACCATAGACTTATAATGGAAATAAATGAAAAAAAATCTTCTCTGCAACAGCATGACACAAAGCTTGTATATTTGATATACAACATTGTCATGTGGAGCTCTACATAAATCCTGCCAATCTTGCCCCTGGGGTCAAATATGGCCCAACCCCGGGGGTCATTATAGGACCCTGACCTTGTTTGATGATTTTTTCAAGTGAACCGAAATGGCAGAAAAGAGGATACACAATCCAGACAAGAACTCTTCTGCTGATGTAAGTAGGGTTTCAAGGTCACATGACCAAGATGGCCATCATACCCATATATATGGTAAAAACCCCAACTACTTCGTCCAGTGACTGTACTTGTTGGCTCTCAGGTGAGCGATCGTTGCCCCTGGGCTACTTGTCTTAGTTAGTTTGCAACGCATTTCGTTGCAATTGAGTACTGTGAGTGGCATGTGTGTCTTTATCAAGCTTATCGAAAAAATATAGAATTGTAAGGCTATGTCTTGTACGCGAGAGACTGTTAACATTTAAGGATGTTCGCTGCCAACATTTGACATTTCGGAACTTCCGGTTTTTATTTTGTTGAATACCTCTTAAACGGTTGCAGATATTTTCCTAATATTTTATATTTGGATACATATTGGTGATATGCATTGAATGAGCCATGAAAATTGTCAATCTAAGGAACTTCATTTTTTCACCCCATTTTCAGCACTTTTCCAGAAAATTATAGTTGTCAGTAAAATTTAGGGGGTAGGGTAGGTTAAACTTGCAAATTACACATCTTCAAGTAAATTTTACTAGTTCTATGGTTATTTTAGCAGCAGTTTTTGTGCACATTGTATTTTAAGTTTGGTGTGCTAGTTTTAAAATTTTGGCGTGTTTTATGAAATGGGCTTTATGAAATAAAACAGCCGAAAAAAGGCTTAAAGTGGCAATTTTCAAGTTGTTGGTTCTCTCTTATATGCACACTACCCTATATATTTCTTTCTTTTGTCTAACAATATTACCAAGTTCTATGTTGTGTGAAAATACAAGAAAAAGTTTGAGTCTACAAATATGGGTTTGGCACCTTTTAAACTATTGACTTTTTCCGACTTTTCAAGTATGGGGGTAAGGTTGGAAAACGACTCGTAAAATTTTGTCCTCCACTTCAAGTTGCAAATTTTTTCTATGCTTTTGGTCCAAAATAGTCTTCATTACGTAAATATTATGACTTTTGAAAGCTTTCTGGATGTATTTTTGTTCAAGACGGGTATGTTTCAAAGAATTAAAAATTAAATCAATTTTACTAAATTTTAAACATGGTGTTCAGAGGTCTCATTCACAGGCATGTAGCTTAAAAAATGCACACTACCCTATACTTATTTTGTTTTCAAATGTCTTGTATTGTATCTTGGAATCAAAAAAGAGTGGTTAGAAAAAAAGTTTGAATACTTTTTCATTGGCAGCGAACATCTAATAGTATCGTGGGTTTTGCTCGGTTTTAGATGCTCGATTAGTTTGCTTCTGGGAATGGTGACAAAGTTCAAATATTTCTTTCCGGTGATGATTTAGCGCTGTTCTACAGAGATCACCCATCACGATAGATTTATTTGTGGGTACATGACAAATTTAAACTTCATTAGAGGGGCGCGTATCAAATAGGCAATGATCAGGAAATGGCACACAATCAGAAAGATATTCACACTCAAAAAGCCGAGGTGGGAAAAAATTAACAATTAATACTTATACGTACTAATAAGAATATCGTAAGCCGATTGAGCAGCTATTTGTCTAATTTGCGGTCACTCAGTTACCCAAACCTGGCTAAAAAAATGAAAACACATATAAGACGCAAACAGCACATTGTTCAACACCACAACATAAAACAATTACAACCACAACAGAAGTATCGCCTATAACTCGATGACTATGTTATCAGATGTTAAGTTAAAGAGCTGTACGTAAAATGGTGTTACCTGAAACCTAACATTCTACAAACGACTTTGGCGTCATTGATATCCCAACCGTCATCACAAATAGTGCCCCATATACCACCATATAGTACTTCAACTCGACCAGACTTCTGTGTACCATTTACCAATCTTATATTGCCGTCTAAAATTTAGAGATGAAAGGACGTCTTTATCTGCTAGTCAATAAAACTAAAAACTGGTCAGATAAAACCGTGCAATTTAGCCGATGAATGCAATTATATGAATCCGGGTCGTTTCGGCCGTGGGTCGTTTCGCCGGGTCGTTTCGCCCTGAGTCGTTTCGCCCTGGTTTTATGGGAGGGTCGTTTCGCCTTTATTAGACGGGTCGTTTCGCCCATGAGTTGTTTCGCCCGTGAGTTGTTTCGCCCATTATTATTATTATTATTATTATTATTATTATTATTATTATTATTATTATTATTATTATTGAAGTTATTGTTGTTGATGCTGCTGGTAGGTAGGTAGGTAGGTAGGTAGGTAGGTAGGTTAAAATGAGTATCCTGACGTGCAATGTATCTTGTTAATATAATACATATTTAAACATTTTAGCGCTTCCGCTTCTGTGGCGTTTAATGTTTTAGAAAGATCATACAAGAAGAAAGGAAGGAAGGAAGGAAGGAAGACAAGAAGGAAGGAAGGAAAAAGGAATAGATAGATAGATAGATAGATAGATAAATAGATAGATAGATAGATAGATAGATAGATAGATAGATAGATAGATAGATAGATAGATAGATAGATAGATAGATAGATTGACAGATGGACGGACGGACGGACATACAGACAGACAGACAGACAGACGGACGGACGGACGGAAAGATAGATAGATAGATAGATAGATAGATAGATAGATAGATAGATAGATAGATAGATAGATAGATAGATAGATATGGTATTTTGACAGTCAGTTAAACTAATCAAATAATTAATAGAACTGTGATATTTGTCCAAGTCAACTGATTAATGCGATACTCCATTAATAAGTTTACGCCTTTAATCACACGTTAGGTGACAATAATCGTGTTTGTCAATTAAAGGTGATGTGTGAATGCTTTGTCTTTTGCGGTGACTGATGGCCGACATTCTTGAAATGTTAAAAGGTAAAATAATAAAAACATGGCTCCGATTATAGTATGGTAGAAATTTAAGCAAGCTGACTGTATTTTCTGTTCCAAAATATTTTTGCCGAAATATCCTCTATTCTAAAAGAAATAATAATAATCGCAACCAATTTTCAAAGTCCTTTAGTTTATATACCCAAAAGACAGTTATGAACTAGAAGGAGTTTTCAGAGGAAAACATATGTCCCCCCTCTCTGCCCCAACCCACTTTTAATTTTGTAAATTTTTACATATAACCCTGAAAAATATATACAAAGACATTTTAAATTAAAACCACTATATACCAACAGACATTTTAAAATATCACATGTTTCAGCTGTAAAAAGTAAAGGACCACCTCGGCCCCAACCCTTAATTTTTACAAAAATGCAATTTTGAACATAAATCAAGGGCCATAACTGTAAGGTCGTTTCTCGAAATTTACCCATCTACAATCCCAAACCAATCCTTGCCGGTATCAACTGATATGCAAAGTTTATAGAAAATCGGTAAAAAATACTCAAGTAAGAGAGCGGAAACGAAAAAAAATGCAATTTATAACCTCAATCAAGGGCCATAACTCTAAGGTCATTTGACGAAATTTACCCATCTACAACCCCAAACCACTCCTTGCCGGCATCAACTCATATGCAAAGTTTGAAGAAAATCGGTCAAAAACTACTCAAGTTAGAGAGCGGAAACGAAAAAAATGCAATTTTTAACATCAATCAAGGGCCATAACTCTGAGGTCGTTTGATGAAATTTATCCATCTACAATCCCAAACCACTCCTTGTCTGTATCAACTCGTATGCAAAGTTTGAAGAAAATCGGTAAAAAACCACTATATACCAACAGACATTTTAAAATATCACATGTTTCAGCTGTAAAAAGTAAAGGACCACCTCGGCCCCAACCCTTAATTTTTACAAAAATGCAATTTTGAACATAAATCAAGGGCCATAACTGTAAGGTCGTTTCTCGAAATTTACCCATCTACAATCCCAAACCAATCCTTGCCGGTATCAACTGATATGCAAAGTTTATAGAAAATCGGTAAAAAAAAAATACTCAAGTTAGAGAGCGGAAACGAACAAAATGCAATTTTTAACCTCAATCAAGGGCCATAACTCTGAGGTCATTTGAAGAAATTTACCCATCTACAATCCCAAACCACTCCTTGCCGGTATCAACTCATATGCAAAGTTTGAAGAAAATCGGTAAAAAACTACTCAAGTTAGAGAGCGGAAACGAAAAAATGCAATTTTTAGCCTCAATCAAGGGCTATAACTCAAAGGTCATTTGACGAAATTTACCCATCTACAAATCCAAACCACTCCTTGCCGGTATCAACTCATATGCAAAGTTTGAAGAAAATTGGTCAAAAACTACTCAAGTTATAATAATAATAATAATAATAATAATAATAATAATAATAATAATAAATTCTTTATTTTAAGAGGATGGCATATTAAGCAAATACAATTACTTATCTAACATATGGTCCTCTGCAACTAAAAACAGAACAATAGAACAAAAAATATTAACAACTTGTACAATATATACATACGTTTTAAAATAAGTCTAGGAAACAGGATATGAGTAGATCTCTGACATTGATAGAATAATGCAAATGTGCTTAAGACATTCGGCTAAAAAGTTAAAATATTTGTTGTGAATTAAACTTAAATTGATAGAAAGATCCTAAAGTGTTTTAAAAGTTATGCTTTAAAATGGGAAAAGCTTCTTGAATTGATAAATTTATCTAAAATGAAAACATGATGAAAATATTTATAAAACAGAGATCAATATTGAGTTAAAATCTTATATAATTCATTAAAGGTGTTAAGATGAGTGAATCATATGAAAAGGACAATTAAACTGAATGTGCGTGTCAGAAAACTGTCTGATTTGGCTTTCCCTACCTAGGTCGTTTCTGACACGCATGTAAAATGTTATATTGAGTTTAATACCCTGAAGAAATATACAGCAGATCCTGTCAGGCAACTCACAACCAGTTGAGTGTGAACATGAATAATAAAATAAACGAACAGTCCATCTATTTTTTTGTATAAATCCATACAGTGTCCTCATTGCAAAGAGAATAAAGCACTATGTTGAATAATTTTACCTACGTTAAAGGTGCATGTGTTTAAGTTGATAAGAGATGCATTTTAACTTTGTGTTTGAAACTAGTAAGCGAAGGTAACGACAATTAAACTGAATGTGCGTGTCAGAAAACTGTTAGAGAGCGGAAACGAAAAAAATGCAATTTTTAACATCAATCAAGGGCCATAACTCTGAGGTCGTTTGATGAAATTTATCCATCTACAATCCCAAACCACTCCTTGTCTGTATAAACTCGTATGCAAAGTTTAAAGAAAATCGGTCAAAAACTACTCAAGTTAGAGAGCAGAAACGAACAAAATGCAATTTTTAACCTCAATCAAGGTCTATTACTCTAAGGTCATTTGAAGAAATTTACCCATCTACAATCCCAAACCACTCCTTGCCGGTATCAACTAATATGCAAAGTTTGAAGAAAATCGGTAAAAAACTACTCATTCGGCTGCTTCGGAGTGGGGACATAATGATCAGCCCAAGACATATCCTTAGGTTATAAATAACAAATAATACACCAGATTACACATTTGGGCATGGTAGAAAAATAAGGGCGAAACAACTCACCGAATAGGGGCGAAACGACCCAGGGGCGAAACGACCCAGGGCGAAACGACCCAGGGCGAAACGACTCACGGGCGAAACGACTCACGGGCGAAACAACTCACGGGCGAACGACCCGGGAGCCATGCCCGGGAATTGGGGCTAAAGGTCAAATCTATATCACCTTTTAAATGTGTTGTTTACAATGTTAGTGTTTCTTCTCTAAGTCCAAATCTTAAAAACAAACATAGGAATGTGTTCTTATTTAGATCACATATGCCCTGTATGGTTTGCTTTTATTCAATTACACTATATTCTAGGTACCTTTTCCAGGGGGTGGGCCTACATGTCAAAATCTAGGACATCTTTGTAAAACTGAATTTCATAAACATTTTTCTGTAAGTCTATATCATGACATCCACAGTCTAGTAAAAAACCATACTTAAGACCATAGATGCCCTGTGATGTTTGGACTCGAGGGTCCATGTGTGGGGATGGGGCTAGAGGTCAAAATCTAGAACTTCTTAAAAATCGTATTTTTATATTTTTCCAAACAGAAAAAACGGGTTGTTAAGAAGGCAAATATGAAATCTTTGGTTTGATGCGCCTTTATTCATCTAGAAATAACATTGACCTTGAATACTAACACATCTTTATTGACTTCATATGCTGTCTGCATCTGCCAAGTTTCATTTCTCAGGCTGCAATAGTTTCCAAAATGTCCATTATGCATTGTTTTCAACTTTTCACATGTAAAAGTCTATGTTTCCAAAATTGACCTTGCCGTAAAATAGGGCAAGGTCATCCCTGGGTCAACATTTGATCAAACTATGATGGGCTATAGAGTCCCCAATATTACATACCAAGTTTCGTGGAAATCGGCCCACCGGTTGATTTGTTGAATGTTTTTTTTTATATAATATATGAGCGTAGCGAAGTCATCGCGCATATCATAAATTTTAGAAGAAACAAATCCATTTGCAACAGAAAGATGTAGATCTAAAAAGGGGGCTTCGTCATCTGAGATATTAGCTTTGTTCAACTGAAGTTCAGGTGGATAAATTTGATTGACCATACCTTCAAAATAAGGGTTGTCAATGTTCAAAAGGTCATCGAGGTACCTAGATGTGGAATTAAGAGCCTCGATAACATCAGGTTGATTATCATGGTTAAGAGAATCCATGAAATCTCTTTCGTAGCAGTATAAAAATAAATCAGCTACGAGAGGTGCGCAATTTGTACCCATCGGAATTCCAACAATTTGTCTGTATAACTTGGTCCCAAATCTAATATAAATATTATCAAGGAGATAGGATAAGGCGTCGCACACATTCTGACATGACCAAAGTGTAAACCGACTTTGGTCAGAGGAAGTGAAAAAAGCATTTCTGTCATTACATGCCAAATAAAGTGAACCATAGTTTTTAATGCCCTTTTGAAGGTCCACTCTATCAAATCCAGAAGTTTTTATTTAATTAGATTATGTGGTAATGTTGTATACAGAGTAGAAAAATCATTTGTGGACAAGCTTGTCGCACGGAACCCTCTACACTTCAATTTACTGAGCACCTCACCAGAATTTTTTATTGACCAAAACCAATTTTTATTTGAAGTTTCATACACTGTCTCACAGTATCTTATAATATGAGATTTGATAGCAGTAAGACAGGAAGTTAATAATTTAGAAAGTTCAGTGGTAGTACAAGAGCTAGAATTTGCAATAAATCTAGCTTTGTATGGTCTTTTGTGAAGCTTAGGTAACCAATACATCGTAGGAAGTTTGTCTTGGCCTTCATAGACACAAACAGAAAACTTAACAGGTAAATCGTTTAAGTGGGCATTTACTACAGACACCTCATCGGTATCTGTCTCCAGATAAGCCCTGGTACCATCAAGCTCCTGTTTTAAGATGTTAACGTAGTGAAGCCTACATACGACAACAACATTGTTTGCGGCTTTATCTGGCGGAACCAAGACATACTTTCTATGAAATTCTTGGATACCCTGCTTCAAATGCCTAAATGACGATTTGGGTTTAGGAGGTAAAAGATTAGTATTTTGTAAATAAAACTTAATACGTTTATCCACGATAGTGAAGATACTTCTTTTCCATTCTTTAAGAGCATTATCCTCAACACCCTCTCGTTTACACCATCGATTACTGAAATCATTTAATGCAGATGCAATCTCCTCTCTACATTTGTCGAAATTAATGTAGGAAGGGAATCTATATTTCTGACCTTTAGAAACAATTTTGCGAATTCTAGAATCCGAAATTAATTTCAAATTTCCAGTAACTATATGTCCAGCTGGTTGATAAACATATTTTGAATCTTTACAATCTCTCAAGACTTAGGAGTATTAGCATGGATATCAAGATCAGAAACAAGTTTATTGAAATTAAAAATAGTATTTCTGATTGGTTTGTTATATTTGTAACAAATAATAGGAGGTTCTGAATTTTGGAAGTAGGTAGGTATAGACTGTATCACTGATTTATCCTGGAATATGATTGGTAAATCAATAAAGTCAATTCCTTTATTGATGAAAGGAATTTTAATAAAACTTCTAATGTGAATAGATGCGGAATCGATAAATGGACGAAGAGCATGCTGAGTATAACATCTTGTTAACAGTGCAGCGTCATACATTTGATGGTTTCTATCGTAAAATCTATTAGCCTCTGTGTCCAAGGAACGTAATGCAGCAATAGGTAGAGAACTAAGATAAGACAGCATTGGATGTCGACCGTGAATCCTTAGTTTAACAGCTAAATCATTAAGGGAAACGTTCAATTTCAATGCAGCGCACCGTTTACGTTTGTCATTACCCTTTTTCCGTATACCATGAGATCTAGATTTACGTTTACGAGACTCTGAAAGTGTAAGTACATCAAAATCGGGCATTTTGGAAATATTGCCTTCATGGTAAATGTTGCCGTTAAATCCCAGTGGAAAGGGTGTTTGCAGTAATTTTATCCATTTAAGTTCCGTTTCAAATCGTTTAATGTTTTTAATCTAACTGAAGAATTTTCATCATATGAGATTTTCTCCACTGGTTGAACTTTAACATCATTGGGAGAATGACCAGTGCGCTTAAAATGCTGGTACAGAAAGGTATCATTATTTTTGGGCTTTCTGATTCTACGATAGTGCTCACCAAATCGTTTTTGTAAAGTTCGACAAGTTTGTCCAACATATTGCAACCTACAATTGTTTGTATTTCGAGTAAGATCATATACAAGATCCATTGATTTTCAGTCTAAATCAGAATCATTAACCACTGAAAATGTCCTACCATTCACAGATGAAGTGATAGTAGTCTTTCAGCATAAATGATTGCAACAGTTGCACTTCTTGGCATTGCACTTAGAAATACTAGGGTACATTCCAGGTCTCTTGAACGGATTAAGTCGAGACCATCGCAGAGTCTGATGCCCGACCCGTCGGTGTAAAGGGAGGAATCAGCACATCTGTTTCTCACGGTCCAAAGGGGCGGGGGATAATATTATCTCCGGACCGAAGAAGTTAGCATATAACCCTACTTGTTTGCAGAGATAAGCCGCAAAAATCATTGTAATGTCTTGATTGCGCTACTTACAGCAAATCCGCTGCGTTGTTGAATCACCGATGCACCCATGACCAGAAAATGAAGGCGGCGGGTTATTACATGTACGGGTTCTTTGTGATATACCGATGTTGAAGGGCCTGGAACAGCTTGACCATGAAGTCCAGGAACTCCACCGTCCATTTACTGTGAAAAATATAATAAACAATTGTAAACAGGCTCGCAATATCGACTATGTATAATCCTTGCATTGTTGATTGTCACCTCCCCGTGACCAACTGTGTCCCGTTTAGCGGTTAAGTTAACGGAACACGGAACCAAAGTGACCTTTGCCATGACATGATTACATAATGAGATTGTAAGTTAATTCTCACTGTTGTGGTGAGACTGATATGGTGGGACTGAGTGCTGTTCTAAACCGTAAATATTGTAATGACTTTGTATGTAGTATTTGTCTTATACTGTGTTTCGTCAGACTAAGTGGCTGGTTGTTATATTATGTTTTATGTCTTACATTATGTTTCATTTGAATGTTGACTTGTCAATAAACGTTTACGTACTTACTGTTTCATGTTTGTGTCGACTTGATTGGAGCTAAGCATAGACAACGTTTAGTCACGACTCAGAGTGTTTTTGCAACGGAAAAATTGAGTATTGTGTGTCCAAATATATCGCTTCTTTGGTAGCCTCGTAAATTACTACATTTCAGTTCTTATAGAAGGTAAGCAATAATCAGGAAACGCGGGCGCAATCAGAACGACGGCCCCACTGTAAACTACGAGTCACAATTAGGAATAAATACAAAGAGAACAAAGCCGAGTAAGCATCTTTCTCCCAATAGGTGATCACTCAGTTACCCAGACATGAGAAACTATACAGCTCCGTTTTAAAAATAATATACCCCTGTAAATGTCGCAAAATAAGTTGACCCCATCACCTGCATGGTATCTTTTATTGCCGGATGGCTATAATTCTGGCCTGAATGAAATTTCTATATTTTGTGTATACATTCATGTATGTTAAACTGGTATTTAGTTTATATTGATCATGAGCAGTCCTGGACAGGCAGCTACCTTCGGCATGAACCAAAATTCTGGTAGATTTAATGTCAAGTTTTCAAGTTGTGGCGAGTGGTATTATGTAAGTACTGTGAATATTGCCACTTCCTGATATGAATTTTGTTCATTGATCCTCAAAACATCCGGTAACCCATTTGTGTTTCAACTACTAGATTTACATGAATAAGAAGTAAATTGTTCTGTTTTTGTCCATTTGAAAATTACATGGCAGAATCTGGTGTGTCAATTGCCCTTTGACATACAGTGTTAATCGTTTGCGCATGCTCAGTATTAAACGCCGATGTTTTACGGTTATATGGAGCCGACTTGACGGGTTGGGATTGAGAAAGCAAGTCCAGCCCTGTGTCTCTCCCATGCTTGCTCCATCAGACACAACTGCAGCATAGAAGCCTCCGTGATGTAGTGTTAAGCTACTCACTTTGTAATCGGGGCTCAGTAACAATCAGGTACTTATACCACAATTCTAACAATTTTGGGTGACCGGAATTTGAGGGAGTATATATGAAAATATACATAAAAGGGGCAAACATGACAAAATTCCAAAACATAAAAAATTAGAACCACAACAAACGTATCGCCTTGAAAGTCAGTAAAATTACTGTGAATTTAAACCGACCTAAAATTGTCCTAACCTCGCCCTCAGCTTTTAACAACGAATAACAGCATAAAGTTAGTCGTTTGGTCCTCGCAGTGAATCTCACGGACACACAAATAAATTATGATATGCACCATGATGCACAGAAGACACAAATACAATATGCTGCTGGGAGATTGTAAATCCATAGAAGCAAAACGTCACTGAAAATCTGGTTGAGCCACGGTGGGCCCCAAGCAATTAAAATAAATAGGGATGCATCTGGAATCGAACAGGCCAAAGGGGTTTTCTCTAACTGGCTTACTTTGCCTGTTAATTTGTTATTTTCACATGCCACAACAGGCCGCCATATAGATCCAGAATAATCTGATAAAATCTTCTAGGGCATCACATTGGTTTTCCAATGTAAAACCAGTATATCATAGGAAATAAACAGTGTTAAAAGGTACATAAGGACTGGATGCATTTAACTAGCATTATAATCATAGGAAAAATAGTGGTGAATACTGATTATTACATACTTTGATAAAGTTTTCTTTTTCTTTTTGTTTTATGTCTTGGTGTTTAAAAATTTTTTTTGTGCTGTTGGCGCCTTATGTATGTTTTCATATTTTTAGTTAAGTTAAGGTAACTGAGTGGCCACCTATTGGGAAAATAGCTGCCCATTCGGCTTACGATTGTTTCATGGTATAAGTACCTGATTGTTAGTTTGGTTTTTTCCCACCTCGGTTTTTGGAGTGGGAATCTTTTTCTGATTGCGCCTTTTCCTGATCTTTGCCTACTTGTACCTTTTTATATAATATGAGTTCCTGTTAAATCCTCAATCACAGGCGCATCTGCCATTCTCCGATTTTGAATGGATTCAGAATAAGGAAAATATTAAACCTTGAACTGGTTGACCCAGTAACAATCCCTCTATTTATGTCGGTCAACTCCGGCACCAGAAACTGTCAACTTCACTTACCATGGAGCACCGGCGGTGTACAAATTGACCGTTTCTCAGGCTTAAAAGCAAGCGTTAACTTTCCAACTTAAAAAGACACTGTGGGTTGTGTAAACACATTGTAGGATTTTCATGGTAAAGTATTTTTTATAACATGTCATATGATGTTAATAACGTCATGTACGTAATAAGGTGTTAAGGGTGTAATGAGTATTATATAGGACAAACTGGTTGAAAACTAAGAGACAGACGCACAGTGCATGCGCAACAAATACGAGATCCCTCGACAAGACAAATTCCTTTAAGCGCACATTTAGACATGTGTAGTAAAAAGGTACAAGTAGGCAAAGATCAGGAAAAGGCGCAATCAGAAAAAGATTCCCACTCCAAAAACCGAGGTTGGAAAAACCAAACTAACAATCAGGTACTTATACCATGAAACATATCGTAAGCCGAATGAGCAGCTATTTTCCCAAAAGGTGGCCACTCAGTTACCTTAACTTAAAGAAAAATATGAAATCATATATAAGGTGCCAACAGCACAAAAAAATTTAAACACCAAGACATAAAACAAAAAGAACCACCACAGAAGTATCGACTTGGAACGATCAGTAACACAAAGTTACTGGCGGGTTTAAACCGGTTTTACAGGTACCTAACCTCACCCTCAGCTTCTGCAGTGTTTCATAACATTTAGTTAGTCCTTCGGTCCTCATGGTGAATCTCTAACTAGTCAATGAATCATCAAGAACAAACAAATAAATCATGACAAACATCCTGATGAATCAAAAACCAGGACTCACAGATTGAGTAAGCTGCCCGACGATGGAGATCCCTGGGCGCCGAATAACCTACTGACTCCGGAGCAAAAGAAAAACACCAGTTGTACCCCGGTGGGCCAAGCAACAGACAAGAAGTCTGTCACTCCAAAATTTGTCATGTTTCCGGTTTTTTTTTTTTTTTTTTTTTTTTTTTTTTTTTTTTCTCCAAAATTAAAACCGAGGTAACTTCCGCTAGAATAGCTAAAGAACACTACTTTATAAAATGTTTTACACCCATTAAACTGAACATGTCCCCCAAACATTGTTCATACTTCTTTTCTTAGCTCTTGATTGCCTTCCAATATTCTTTCCAAACTATGAAAAGAATCATATAGATGTGTTCCCATATCTTGGGTATGATCTTCATTGGTGATAGGTTAACAATAGAAGTGTGATACGTCCTTCACAGGTTTTTAGGGTATTGAAAAAGAAGAATAACTTTCCCAGGTGACTGATAGCTTCTTTGTGAAATAATTTCAAACGGGCCGCATCATGAGAAAAAATGTGGTTTCTGAACAGATTCCACACAATCCGAGCTGTAAAAGCACAGAAGATGGCTAGAGACTGGAAATTTTGCATTTAAAAAGTAGAGAAATTGTACTATTTGTGTAGTGAAAACATAGCGCGATGATCAGCTTTAATTACAGTCACTGTCATTACGAAAGCATGCCAATGCAATACACACTGATATTTACAGTTTAGTTGTAAAAAATGAAAATTTTCAGAAGAATTTTTGTTTGATATTTACATATTTTTGCTCAAACCGTTGATTGTGTGTACGAAACATAGATTGTGGGTTTAAGTTAGAACTCGTAACCACAATCTTTGTTTTGGAGCATAAACAAGAAAAATAGATATACCCCTGCTACCCCAGATTGCTATATAATAAAAAGGGATTCAAGGGGGTATACATCACGGTCACAGACATGTTATCCTGATGGAAGCTGATCTGCACCTTTGTTTTCTCATACGCGAAATGTTGGTTTTTTCATGATGCTACTCAGAATAAAGTATAATTAGTCAATAAAGGTTTTGTATTGCAAGTCCCTTACCCAGGAGGGGTACTCTGAAATTTTCTGGATACATAGGCGAGGCTGATCTTTTTTGGGTCAAAATTTAAGATTTCAGTATTTTGGGGGAGGGTGGGTTTCAGAAAATATGAAGATTTATTTGGGTAAGGGGGTTTGGGGATATTTTGGAGGGGGGGGGGCACTTGAAAATTTTTACTATTTCTGTGGGTTTTATTTCTGCAAAATATGTATTTTTCGTTTTTTTTTTTTTTATTTTTTCTTTTTTTTTTTTTTTTTTTTTTTTTTTTAAAAAAAAAGGTTTTTGTTTTTTTTAAAAAAAAAAAAAAAAAAAAAAAAAAAAAAAAAGATTACTTATTTTATGCTAGAAATGTGTGTGTGTGTGTGTGTGGGGGGGGGTTCACCTGACTAGGGTCGAGAATTACAATCCTCCCTTAAAGTTAAGGAAGACCTCAGTGTTTAAATAGGGTGACAATTTTCAACATCCAAAAATATACATGTTACATTTAAAAACATACAGAATTCAAAATTATTGGTTTTTTGGTTTTATAATGTAAATTACATTTTTTTGGCATACTTGTATATTTTCGTAAAAGCAGTTATTGATTTTGATGGTAAAATATCAAGTCAAAATTTATCACCTGATCTAAGATAGGCCTTATCTTTAAGGCACCATTGTAATTCTTGGCCCAGGTAATTTTTTGAGGTACAGAGCTAATGCTGGGGCTGAGCCTATGTATACACAAAAGTTCAGAGTATCCCTTCCCCCTGGGGTCCCTTCTATATTCTGCAAACAATCTTGATATGAAATCTCTCGACAGTATAGTAAAATAGATATACCATATATATAATACAAGAGGACCAATGGTCCTATAAAACGCTCACCTGAGATCTGAGATTGATACTAATAAACTAGTTTGACCACAATGTGAAATATGCATGCACATAATCCCAGGGCAGAGTCTATATTTAAGCCAAATCATCAACAAATGCATATCTATGTCATATGTTAATTGGCATGGTCAAAGCATTTGCACTATATAGTCCACTTCTTTTAGTTCAGTTTAACCGTCCTTTTAAGATTATTTCAGCTCATATGAGACGGGCCAATCAGTAGATAGGGCGAAAACGGGAGTACCCACACCCGCAAGCAGAACTTTGCTTGTCTCACATTTGGCCAGTGCGGGGCTCGAACCTACACCAGACACAGCAGTGAGATGATCGAGTGATTAAGTGACAGCGCTCTGAATGGCTCGGCCACGCTCTGAATGGCTCGGCCAAGTGACAGCGCTCTGAATGGCTCGGCCAATTGTTTGTTGCATGCTAATGCCAATGTGGTGGTATATTTGACTGCAGATTTTTTAATGGGTAATAAAAACTTATTTGGATTTAGAATTTAATTTGACTACAAGACACACACACACAAAAATAAAATAAATAAAACATAAAAAAAAAATAATTAAACATGTCAACTTCCAAATCTGAGGCAGGCAAGTACTTAAACATCTCTGCTAAAGTCCAGCCAGTTTGTTGATAGAAATCTGCACTGAACACTATAGGAAACTTTTGTAAGGGGATATGGTGGTCAGTTTGTCATATTTAAGTCAAATCCTAACCACCACTTGACAAGATCTAAATTTGGATTATAATGCTTCAATTGTGAAAATTTGTATCACTGACAGACACTTTGTCTTTCACAAAATATATCCACAATATGAATAAATATCCACAATATGAATAAATATTCACAAAATTAATGTTCATAATATGAATATATATCCACAATATGAATAAACATAAACATATATGCAAAATATATCCACAATATGAATAAATATGAATATATATCCACAGTATGAATAAACATAAATATATATGCATACTATATCCACAATATGAATAAATAACCACGATATGTATATATATCCACAGTATAAATAAACATAAATATATATACAAACTATATCCACAATATGAATAAATAACCACGATATGAATGTATATCCACAGTTTGAATAAACACATAAATATATATATACAAAATATATCCTTAAGATGAATAAATAACCACAAAATGAATATATATTCACAGCATGAATAAACATAAATATATACAATCTATATCCACAATATATAATAACCACAATATGAATGTATATCCACAGTATGAATAAACATTCACAATAAACTAAAGTTAACAAAACTACTTAGGGATGTTTTCAAGGTTTTATATTAAATCTGTTGTGTAAGTCTCTCTATAATATCAAGTTGTCAGGTGTTTTGGTGAAGGCATTGTCATCTCAACACCTTGTGAGAAGTTGTTTAAGAAGTTTCTGAAATGATTTCTATGCTTGATGATCATTCAATGAATATAGAATTTGGTTGATTTGATATAATAGGAGTCTTATTTTAAGTTATCATTTACCACACAAAGAATCAATCAGTCACCTGGGAGAGCTATTCTTCTTTACCCTGAAAATCTGTGAAGGACTTATCACACTTCCATTGTTAACCTATCACCAATGAAGATCTTAACCAAGATATGGGAACACATCTTTATGATTCTTTTCATAGTTTGGAAAGAATGTTAGAAGGCCATCAAGGGCTTAGCAAAGATGTATTGAAAAAGTTTGGGGGACATGTTCAGTGTAATGGGTGTAAGCCATTATTAAATGAATCGAACTAAAACTCATAGAGCAAAAACATACATACAAAAATTCTTATTATATTGGCGTTTACATTCTTCATACGAGGTGCGCCGAAAATTCAACGACGGAACCCTACGAACATACAATGTGGCTGTCGACTACCGGAAACGTCACGTAACCCGAAGCGTCGCCGTTTTTAACGTTACATTGAAAAGCCGCACTGGCGAAAGCGGTTGAAAAGCGTATGTGCAAATCAATATGAAACGCTCCATATGAGCAGTACTTCAACAGCTGAAAGTGATTTTTTGCTGCTATACGTTTCAGTCAACAGCTATAGTCTATTTTATGGGACCTATCTAATATTGCGATGCCATTACATGCTACTGAAATGTGCTTAAATTTTAACCATCCAAGTGAACAGCGAAAAATTATAAGTTTGGAGGTTTGACTTTAAGTTAACAAACTTTTTATTTAATAAAATATATCCTTTGGAAGCAGTTAAAAGATTCAAAGAGAGAAGGTGGGCCATATTGTACAATTTCGGGTAATGAACCTTCATCAGTGACCCTTTACAAAACTGTCAGCGAAAGCCAGACATTCATGATTATACACAACTATAGTCTAAATCAAAGGCTAATATTCCAAAAGAGGCCAAATATTCTAAATTCTGATGGTGATTCTTAACATACAAAACCACAAACAAAATACTGTCCGTTTGAAGACACTGTTTGTATGATGTTGTTTGATGATATATTTTTTTGAAACTGGAGAGTTGTACATTTCGATCATCCTGTCTGTTTATTTTGAATTGTTATAGGGAAGACGTTTCTAATTAACTTTTTGCACAGATGTCCATTCGCAAAGCTGTTTGAAGCCATTTTCAAAAGGGCCGATGACGATCAAATATGCTTTTTCAATGCATTAACGTTTGCCGAGCTCTTGGGAGCAGTTTGAACCATCTGAATCTGAATAGTTTACTGGCGACATGCCAAATGACATTATTTATCCAGGGGGTTCGGATCGGGGAGAAATTAGTCCATAGAACGCACGATCGAAGCGAACTTGGACACACTTGGACACACAATCATCTGACATTTCAGCCGTGGAAAACAGAGAGTCAGGGGGTCATTCCAGTCCCTGATCGTGTACATGTATATGCCTCTGTATAGGCCTTTATACTAGCAGATGGTAGCTACAATGTCTGGGGTGATTATTTCTACGCCTAGTCTTTGGGATAAGGTCATCTGTATGTATTCTGGCTTCTCCCTTCAGGCCGTTGTATAGCAATATAGGTCGATTATCCGCTCTTCTTTTCTTGAGAGATTCCCACTTGTGTTGTTCAAGAATTCCAGTCATACTAGTATGATTCCTAGTTACAAATCTAGCGATACGCTTCTGTACCTTCTCCAATTCCTCTTGAAGGCCTTAATGATGAGGTGTAGGAGGCCTCACTTTTATTTATCAGATTATTTGTCAGCTGCATCATGATGCATTTGACCAGCTGAAATCTCATACCCCATTTTCGAGCCCAGCTTCCTAAAAGGTCAGTGTCTTTCTGAAGTTTCAATGTGTCTTCTTCTGTTTTATACACAGTCATCAGCAAAAGCCTGATTTGAGAGTCAATACCAATAAATATGCAATGTATGTACAAGGAGAACAACAATGGACCGAGAACCGTGCCTGGAAGTCTCCAGTTCATCAACTCCTCGTGCGTCGGCAAACATTTATGCATTAAATGGCATGTTTGATTTCTATATTTTTCGGCTTTGAGTAATTCAGTCTGAACAACGGAGGTACTTCCAAGTTTCGGACGTAGTTATACTTACGTACAGACGTACACTGTGTATCGTGTTTGGGCAGCTGGATAATTGTAATTGCCCATAATAAAACATGTAATCATAATAGATGGCTAGTTGAACATAAGATCTAGTTATAATACGTAGGTCTATACTAATTGCACGTTCTTGAGCTACATAACGAAAATGTCAGAAACAAGTTCGAGGAAGATTTAACTAATATGATTCAAAAATCTCCCTCATATGAATTCAATGAAATCTTTCTTACCTGGGCAACTCACTACACTACACGATGCTTGATTCGTGTTCGAACCTGAACATGCTGAACCACCGTTAGCCGGCGCTGGATTTGAACAGTATCTCATTCTCAGTTTGGTCCCACTTCCACATGTAGCACTGCATCCCGACCACATCATCCAATCTGACCAATGACCGTTTACTTGCAACATAAAATATGTAAGTTTATGATGTTATTGCAATGACATTGAATACTGACCTGGGTGACGTCATCAAATGTTTTATTTACAGTTGTGTAGATTGAAGTGTAATTCAAGCTTGAAGCTTAATGTACATGTATATGGTGTGTTCCGTAGTATTCAGGCCAAAGGTTTCGCGCTTTGAGTACCACAATGTGATAAAAACGTTTTGCATTGGAGTGAACATGAGTACCGTATGACTTAAGGCCGACTAGAAGGGAATTTACAAATACCTGGACATGGTTTAACCATACACATTCCATAATCCGACGAATCCCCGAAGCAATCGTTTCCCAATAGTGACGGGCGTGGGTTATCACACGCTCTTGTTCTATGGGTTATTCCAGGTCCACAAGTGCTACTACATGAGTTCCAGTCACCCCAAGCACCCCATGAACCGTGAACTGTAAATGAATTGTCTAAGTTTTATGCAAATCGTTACAATAACTGGTAACATGCCGCAGATTTATTACGCTTGGCCAGAACACAGATGATCACCTTGTAAACTAGGGACTGGCCAGAACACAGATGATCACCTTGTAAACTAGGGACTGAAGTTTCAGTCCCGGGCTTTTCCAGTATGTCTATATGAGACTATAAACCGATGTCCCGCATATGATCTTAGCTGTTGGTGGGACGTTAAACTCAAATACACAAAAAATCAACTGAACACAGGGCAAACTACCAAGTACATTGTAGGTATGGCATTCTAAATTAAGATATTAATAACGTAATTCAACAACCTCGAAAACTGTTTTGAAGCGTTATTTTTGAACGAAATGTTATCTATGTTATCTACATCAAAATGTGCCGGATGCAATCTGTATTTCAGAGCACTGGAAGGGTACAAGATGTCAACTAAGTTATTTCGCCCAGTAAAAAAACAGTGTTCGCTAAACAGGGGGCGGTCGGTTTATTTGGGGTTTAACATCCCACCAACACCTACGGTCATATGGAGACGGGACATAGGTTTATAGTCTCATCGGACAATCTAGAGATGCCCGGGATCGCACTTGTGACCGCTGGTTTACAAAGCAAAGCAAGTGACTGAACCGCTGCGCCAGGAAGAGCTCTATTTAGGGGATTTACGAGGGAAAATCCAAAATAACGTAAACTTTTGCTGTAGCTGCAATATACGTGGATAAATTTTTTGAAAAATGTGAAAAATGTATATTGCGATAAATCAGAACATTCTTAGAACAAGATAAGATAAAGCAATCACACATTTTATAAGTATCTGAAACACGCCGCGCCATTTTAAAACCATGGTGACGCATAGGCGGCGCACGCGAATTTTCGGTCCTGTCTTGTGTCATATATCTCTCGACAAAATGTAAAATAGGCATGCGAATCACGCCAAACTTAGTCCAGTAAAAGCTTGGTGTTTAGATAATGCTGTGCATAAGTTTCAACTTTGAGTAGTGCATTTTTGAAATATTAATATCAATTGTGCGCTTTTTCAGTGCATTTAACGTTAAAAACGTCGTCGCCAGATACAGCTAAAATCAATGCTATTACTAAACTTGTCGCGATTTTTGATAGCGCCAACAGAAAGACCGAAAATAACTAAGTGAAGACATAACAGGAATATTCAATGAATAAATCAGTTGTGTAAAAATATTCCCGTTGTGATTCTGACGATAAAACAGCATAACAAAGATAGAAAAAGAAACAAAAACAACGCGCGTCAGTGGTGACGTAAATGCGTAATGCGCTGACCGCATGCAGACGGCTGGTGATGTGGCGATTTTGAAGCAATTTAAAGTAAGAATTTGTTTCGAGTTTTGGATACTGACGGAAAATTTCTGAAGTACAAAGCAAAAAATACTTTAATCTATGGTACATGTTGAATAGATGGCCTTAAGCGCTTAGAATGTGTTAATTTCAAAATGAATAAAACGTCAGTGACGTTACGAAATCAAAGATGACGTGCGCCGGGTAGACCTTAGTGACCTTTTTGTAGTGACTGTAGATTTTTAACGGGTCGTTTTTTTTTTTGCCTGATATTTTGCCACGATATTCTAGATAGAAAAAGGTACAAGTAGGCAAAGATCAGGAAAAGGCGCAATCAGAAAAAGATTCCCACTCCAAAAACCGAGGTGGGAAAAAACCAAACTAACAATCAGGTACTTATACCATGAAACATATCGTAAGCCGAATGAGCAGCTATTTTCCCAATAGGTGGCCACTCAGTTACCTTAACTTAACTAAAAATATGAAAACATACATAAGGCGCCAACAGCACAAAAAAATTTAAACACCAAGACATAAAACAAAAAGAACCACTACAGAAGTATCGACTTGGAACGATCAGTAACACAAAGTTACTGGCGGGCTTAAACCGGTTTTACAGGTACCTAACCTCACCCTCAGCTTCTGCAGTGGTTCATAACATTTAGTTAGTTCTAATTCCGATTTATGCTCATGTTATTTTATAAGCATTTGAATGAGTTGTATAGAAGCTACAGCAAAAGTCTACGTTATTTTGGATCATCCCCCGTATGTATAGGAGAAAGTCCGAGTAACTATCTATTCCTGAAAAATAATGGATCCGAGGCCCCGAAGGGGCCGAGGATTCATTATTTTTTTTAGGGATGGATAGTTACGAGGACTTTCTCCGACTTAAAATACACCATATATTCAACGCATGAGCTTAACTGTAATATCTTCACCCGCTGTGAGCCCACGTCCATAATACCCACACAATGTAACCGAATTCACAGCACGTGAAAAGCAAGGTCCATTATTTCTGTGTGATTTGCATGTGTATAAAATAAAATGCATGCTTATAACGTTCTTTGATTAAAGTTCGACGAATTGTTCACATTCCTTTTAAAGTGGTGTTGGATTAATTGATATTTCATGCATGCCTGTCGAAATGCGTTTTGGATATATATGAACTTGTCGGTGAGTAGTCTTAGAATGTTAAGATATGGCTTGGCATAATTTAATCTCCTATTATCTATGTAATTAGGTAATGTGCATCTACAGTGATCCACAGCCAACGCAATATTTGAGCTTCTTATGTTTACATATTTTGATCAATTTGGCCAGAAAATGACATATTACGTTTTGTTTTCTTTATAAATACACGCATGTAAGACATTGTCAATAAGGAATCCAGCTTCTGACACCCTGTAAGTATTAAACAATTTGGCAAAATAAAGATGACATCTTAAAATAATTTTTATGCACTGTTTTATAGTTTGTCTCTAACAGAATGAAAACTGCTATTTTATCCTACTAGTTAGTACATATTCACATATCTAACATTAGCTTGAGTACAATATGGAATCCAAGATGGCTGTCAGAACATTTAAATATTATTAACATTTTCCTAATAAATACATACTTTTTTGAACCCTCTGTTTATTTCTGATTTTTATGCACCATTAAACACGTTTAATTCTTTGGAATACTAATAAAGAAACCAGCAAGCACTTCACTGTATAGTTGGCGTCCACATAGTCTGTCTGGTCAATAGCCATTTTACTGTGATTTGCAGTTACTGAGTACAAACAACAGCTTATCAAATTGATAGGTTATGGTCTTACACAGGATGCTGACTTTCATAAAAGAAGCAATGATATCCACAAGCTAGTTGATACATGCAAAAAAAGCAAACAAAATGTGTTTCAATTGAAAGTATTGACAAAAAAACTTAAAAGCAGACAGATAATATCCTTGTATACCAGATAGTCACTTTTGTACTTCATGAAAATCCAAAAGCAGTTTCAATTATTGCGGATGACACTGATGTACGTTTGTGTTACTTTAAAGCTCAACACCTCATGATTCATGGTATCATTTGAAAGCAAGAATTGTCATAAGCCGATAGACTAAGTATAACAGAATGCTGAATTAACACCCGATTTAATAAATGCTCATGTTCTATGTGGATGGGTTACTATTGTACGCTTCCACACTTTGACCTCCTAAATAGTTGAAACTGTCAACCATACCCATTTGTCATTATGTTTTAAAGTCAAATATCAGCAAAATATGTTGCCAGAGTCATTTGGTAGCTGACAATTGAGACCGCTTCACCTTTATCTGTACCTCTTGATGACCACCAGACCGCCTTCTTAAATCAACTAATTTGCATTTTCGAAGTGAAAGTGAGAGTCATAGCGCCGTATAGCACTGTGGTTACAACAAAGCAAGCTTAGGTGTGTAGGAAATAAACAACACAAAACTGTTAGACAAATGGTTTTTGATTCCTTAGCTGCATGATTGTGGTTTTATTGCATCTGCTTACAGCACTGGGTAACATAAGAGCTCAACTTTTCTGGCGTTACAATTTTCCTACTAGTAGGCTAGATATACTTTCAAGTATGCATGTTGACCAGGTATGTTCCATTCACTTTGACTGTTGAATGTTTTGCAGAACTACGAGTAGGTGCTTGTAGTTTTCAAGCACACACCTTCAGCTGATACATTTCATGCTCCTCTGAATCTGACCAAATTGATATCAAATTACTTAGCTGGCTGAAAGTGTAAGTGTCAGAAATATTATTAAGCACACTCTTAGACTTGGAACCCTTGGTGTATTATTTCATGCCGCGCCGTTGATTTTGATATTATAAATGTCGAGGATAATACTTGGATTGCATTGTCGCTGACAGCGCAGTTAGCCAATGGGATCTGGGAAATTCATGCGGGATGCTCCAGCTTTCTTCGTGTGTCGTCTGTAGCCAAAATCGGCCATATCCCACAATTCAAAGCGTCAAATGCGAGAGATCAAGATGAGGTATCGTCTGATCTCGCGAGAATGCCTGGATTGTGATTGTGCAACCATGTATGTTAATTGTCATTAATATACAGGCTTACGATATGTTTTCATTGTATAAGAACCTGAGTGTTAATTTAGTTTTTTTCCCATCTCGGTTTTTGGCGTGGGAATCTTTTTCTGATTCCGCCTTTTCCTGATCTTTGCCTACTTGTACCTTTTTAAAGCATGTAAATTGGCTGGTATACCCCTTGATCTGATTTTCATGCCCTGTTGACTTTGACAATATTTATGTCACGGCTTGAACTAAGGTGTGTATTTCTGCACCTTTATTAGATAGCTTGGTGTGAATCCTTAAATAGTAATTTTCCCAGGACATAGATCTATATTGTACAGTATGCTATCTAGAGTTCAACAAAATTTACATTGAATTTCGCATTTGAGTGCGTTTCCTGTAACACTGATATCTGCAGATATAGATCCTTAGATATGAATGGTCCTTTGTACATACTTTGGCTGAAGTATACTTGACCTACACTGTGTATTGTAATCCTTTCATCCACTGCAGTTGCAAAATCGACAGTGGCGTTCATTGCTGTTGATTTTTGACAGTATATATGTTCTAGATCCGAACCCTGTCCATTTGCTCTGAAGCTATATAAATAAATATACTTTCAGTAAAAGTAGCTAAGCTGGAGTATATATCAAGTCATACCCGACACGATTTATAAATAAGAAAAAAATCTGTACAAAAGTCTCCACTGTGTACTTAATATGTAAGCTAGTTTCTTGGCTTTATTTGTGTAGAGGAAATGCGTTTGATAACATTGGTATTCAATTAAAGCGAAAATATCTTCTTTCATACTATCATAAATCTATAACTGCCATGTTTTTACACTATGACCATTTATTGTGGATCCTTTTCATAATATGTGTAAATATAAACTGAAATTACATTAATAGAATAAAAGCACTACATTGTGTTAAATCTGCACTTTTAATAGCTTTAAAGATAATTCAAAGCCCTAAAGCCCTTGACTTCTTTAAATATATAGAAAGCATTTGCTTCAATGAACCATGTGGCATTTTGTGTCTATTTTACAACAGTAATATACAAAAAGAGAAGAAATGGTGTTGTTGTTTTTTTCTGGTGGCCATTTTGGATGCCATCTTAAATATGATAATTTTACAGCTTGCAACAATACATAAGCTTCAACACTCATATAACTTCATATAACTTCACGATTTGATCAAAATGCAAACAAATATTCAAACAAACATTAACTTTCAGACCAGTGTAATTAACTCTGTAGTTACAAATCTGTATCTGGTAGACATTTTGGATGCCATCTTGAATTTCTGACAAGGCTCAATGATGCCATGAGTTCATTAACTTGATTCTATAATGTCAGTGACTAATCCAGAAGAAGTTCAAATATGTATACGGTATATATAAATGGTAAAACAATGAAAAAAAAAATCTTATTTTGGCAGCCATCTTGGATGCCATCCTTGTTTTTTAAACAAGAAAGCATTAACTAAGACAGTTGAGTTAATATCTAATAAAGTTGTGAGGCAACATAGCATTTTCATTCATTTTATGGACACACTCTATAGTAGACCATATGTATTTTCAACATTTTAGACATCTTGGACGCCATCTTGAATTTCTCAAAACGCTCAATGATGACAGGTTGTCATCATCCAGAATCTTGAATGGCAATGTCTTCTTACCTACAAGAATCCGTCAAGAAAAAAACTTTATACCCGACTTCCAGGTCCATCGAAAAAATGCCATATTCGTGCCGGACTAGTATGCTTTCGTAATGGGACGTACGCATACCAGAGTCTAAACGTGGACTGCATTCATCTAAAGGTACTCAATTTCTGATTTCGGATTTATTCTTCTATTGTTTTGTGTAAATCAGTTATTTCTGCGTTACTTGTATATTGCTGCTCCGCAGAAAATGTGTTTCTCGTGACTTGGCCCAAACAAAGAACGTACACGTGAAAAGTGTCCATTACTTTTGTGCTCACACGAGCTCACACGAAAAGTAATGGACACTAAACTGTCCATTCCCGAAAAATAATGGACAGTTTCTATAATAGGATAACGTCATGGGTGTTTTTTAATAGACATTTTTCACTTTTGAACGTAAAGTTTGCTGGCGCTTGCGGTCACGACTTTCTGTGTGATGGGCGACGACTCGTGAGGGCATATTTGAGACGAAGACGAGGGGCGATATGAAGAAATACTTAGTCAAAACTACCAATAGCCCTACGGAGACGAATTAAATAAGACAGGCCAAAAACGAAATACTTCAGTACGTCTATCGCTGTAGCTCAGTAGGTAGCATGTAAGAAATATAACCGAAAGGTTCTGGGTTCGAGTCCGGATTGTACAAAATTTCTTTTTTCTTTTCTTTTTTTACCTTTTATCGTCGCTGTGACAATATAGCTTGGAAAATAAAAAAGAAAAAGGAAATATTATAGTTATTGGCAAGTGCTAGAATCGCGGAATGCACTGCTGCATTTATTACTAAAATCATAAAATTGTGGATGAATGTGCCTAGTGAGAAGGCAGACAACATGTTTGTTTTTCTCTTGTTGATTTTAACCTATTTAAATCGGGCGCTTAATCGTATTTTTGGTAGAAGAGCTGATCTGCGAGCAATCCTCACGTCAATATTTCGTTCTTGGAGAGATAAACATATTTATATACTGAAGGCTCGTACAAGAATAATGTGGCTGGGATAAGTTGGCAGCCCTGAGTGACTTAAAATGTTTTCCGTTGACGTTAGGCACTAACTCAAATAGTGTAGTGTACATGTATAGATATATCTATATTTTATAATATTAGGTGTAAAAACAACAGTTTCACGTGCTGTATCGTGGGCGAACATAATTCATTTCGGCATGTTTATACATGTACATGTACATATATTTCAAACAGATACTCGAAAAGATGGTTGATGTTTCGTTTTGAGTCCATTCAACAATCATAAGCATGTCATACATTTGTAAGTGCGATATCCTAGCTACATTGTGCAGAGCCGTTCAAATAATTTGAGGTTTTGTAGACCTTCAACAGTATTTCAGCCATATCGAGTGCGATTATTACGATTTTGAGATAAATTTTGAAAGCCATATGCTTTCTTTCGTATCCTCATTTATTTTTGTAGTATACGTGCTGTTTATCTGGTTGAATTCAAATAAATATAATTAAACTTCAAACTAGCACAATATCATTTTCAAGAAAGCGCGCACACACACTCAGACCCCACTCCACCCACCCACGCCCACCACCTCCTCCATACACACGCACGCACGCACGTTCCATAGATGACTACAATGATATTTCCATTGAGGTTCATTTTGTTTTATGTTTTGAAGTCAAATATTTGTGTTGCTTGATCGTTCTGTGTGTTTTCATATCTTAGTTCAGTTAGGGTAACTGAGTGGCCGCCTTCTGAGAAATAGCTGCTTGCTTGGCTTGCGTTGTGTTCTCTTTGTATTAGTGCATAATTGTCAATTTGGCTTTTCCCTACTCGATTTTGGGATTGGGGGTTTCTTTATAATTGCACATTTTCCTGATCATTGCCTACCTGTACCTTTTCACGTCGCAGTGGTTCAGTCAGTCGCCTCGTAAAATCACATGGCGAGAATAAATACGTCGTTGATATAAGACAGGTACAAAATGATCTGACTCGTTGGCTCAGCGGATTGTACGAGTCCCGGTCGGACCTATTTTTATTTTTTGGTGCATCTTTGACAATTTATTTGCTTAGAGAACAAATGAAAAAAGAATAAAAACCTATTTGCATATGTAAAATACAAAAATAAAGAAATCCATACAGCAATTTAACATATAAATCATGAACAATGTTATCATATGCAATGATCATAATGATTATTGTTGTCTTTCCATTTAATAAAACAAAGAACCAGAAGTGGTCTTTGACACGACATGTTTTCAAAATCGCATCATATATATCAGCTGTCATGTTTGCAATTAAAGCTACCTTACTCGCTAAATGCGGTCTTACAAATGCTTGGCGCGAATAAAATGCCACCATTTTAACATTTTGCGTGTAAAACTATGGGTAGCTAGGTCGATTCTGAGCTGCGCATGCCTTTATGGTGACACTATAAACCGAAGTCCCGTCTTCATATGACCATAACTGTTGGTGGGAAAAACCGATATCAACTATTTGTTATCGCCATGTGATTTTTTTTACTTACTGGCACATGTATATACGTACATTGTTTCTGTTAACTACATTTTCACGTGTCTTTCGTGAACGCACAGAAAGCTTTATACAGTGTACATGTATACATGGCAAAATTTACGATTCAAAACATTTAGTTGATCTTTAATTTTATGTGCAGTATTTTTATTCTACTACGCCTTACAACGTTTTGACACATATTAAGTCATATCGAGCATTCCGTGACATTTATACCCCCTTGAACCACTTGAGGTATGCAGGGTATACCTATTTTTAGCTCACCTGAGCCCTTCGGCCGAAAAGATGAGCTTATTCGTCGCCCGTCCGTCGTCGTCCGAGGACGTCAGTCAATAATTTCCATGATCTCCTCTGAAACCGCTTGTCAAACAAAGCCAAATTGCTTGCGGAGCATTCTTAGGAAGGGGGAACGAAAATTTGCATAAATGGTCCAGGTCACATGACGAAGATGGCCGCCATGGCTGTAAAAATTCTTTTCCAGAACCAGAAGGTGTATGATTTTGAAACTTTGCATGAAGCATCAGGCAATAGGGTTCTACAAATTTTGCATAAATCATGTCGCTGGGATGACCTTGACCTATTTAACAGCAATGTCAACTTAGTTTTCCTATGCATTTGAATGCGGAAAATTAGTAAAATGTAATTAAATGGATGGACACTTGCTATGAGTATGCAAATGCACAGAACATTTATGTTTAAAACATTTAGTCCCCATGGTGTTGTCTGCTCCTGCCCGAAGGCTTTATACATGTATATGACCATAATATTCAAACATCTTGTCTGCAACCGCATTTTACGGCAAGGTCAACTTAGGTTTCCCATGCATCTGAAAACACAGATTGTGAGTCCTTGTTAGAACCGCGTCGGCGAGGCGGTTCTGGCGTGTATACACAATCTCTGTTTTGAGAAAAAAATAAGTATAGATTTTTCATTTTTTACAACTTTGTAAAACACTGTTTATTGCTTGTTAAGGTTTAAGGCTTGTAATTAAATGGATGGACACTTGCTATGAGTATGCAAATGCACAGAACATTTATGTTTAAAGCATTTAGTCCCCATGGTGTTGTCTGCTCCTGCCCGAAGGCTTTATACATGTATATGACCATAATATTCAAACATCTTGTCTGCAACCGCATTTTACGGCAAGGTCAACTTAGGTTTCCCATGCATCTGAAAACACAGATTGTGAGTCCTTGTTAGAACCGCGTCGGCGAGGCGGTTCTGGCGTGTATACACAATCTCTGTTTTGAGAAAAAAATAAGTATAGATTTTTCATTTTTTACAACTTTGTAAAACACTGTTTATTGCTTGTTAAGGTTTTGTCATTCAAAGACAAGCGTCATGATACAGGGTATCGCTTTAGTGCACATGTACATGTATTACACATGCTGACGACAGAGATTCAACACTTGATCATTCTTAACTTTACTCATACGGTTGCTCATCTTTGCGTCTAGAAGCGGGCAAGCATATATGCGCATAAGCCTCTCACTTCATCTGA
Organism: Rugalucina vietnamica; assembly: GCA_964017185.1. Taxonomy (NCBI): domain Eukaryota; kingdom Metazoa; phylum Mollusca; class Bivalvia; order Lucinida; family Lucinidae; genus Rugalucina; species Rugalucina vietnamica. Next base: position 46,381,620 of record OZ024879.1, read on the forward strand.
ATTACATTAATGATAAATGTAATTGGTTTGTTGATTTGAGGTTTGGCGCCCATCCAACAGCTAAGGTCATATGGAAACGAGACGAGTTTATAGTTTCATCTGACAGACTTACGAAGCCCGGGATCAAACCTGCGATCCCTGGTTTACAACGCTCGTTAAATAACCACTGCGCCACGGAGGTTTGTTTAATAGTTTTTGTATACATTAAATTACATTTTATCATCATGATAGTATATCGTACTGTCAAATGTTAAAAAGGACGATAGAACACAAATGTCATGCCCTTAAGGCCTGTCGATAGTAATAAATAAGACAACTGTAATGAGCTCAAAAAGCAAGAGTTATCGTTAATTGGTTCTTGTAAAATTTGTATTATTTAATATAGATTACACATATTGTGATGAAAAGCATACGGTTGAAGAAATTTGCATATCCCATCAATAGAAGAAGTAAGAAGAATTGAAAATGAAAATGCATCGAAATTGCTTGTTTTGTTCTTTTTGATTTAAAAATTATTTATAATTGAACAGATGTTTTAAATTCTCTAACTAGAATGCCTCATCTGACTCACCTGCTCATATTCAGCCGGTATTGAAAGGGAAATAATAACTTGCGCTTTTTCCTGATCTTTGCCTACTTGTGCCTTTTTTCAAGTTGAAGCTTTTAAAAATGTTACTATAGCATACTAATTGACGAGACAATATGATTGCGGTGTACGACAAGTGGTGGTTTGGGCCTTATATCGCATCTAATATTTATTAGAATTTAATAATTTTGGTATCATCACATTGGCAATTTTCGAATCTAAACATCCATACATAACAAATATTTTTGAAAAAAATTTTAATTAGGTTTGATTATACGCCGGGATATGCATCTTTGTTAGGGGTAGGTGTGGGGGAAATGCTTATAGCAGCTTAAAAAGCGTGGGAAGACCTTTCAATTTATGCATTATCTTATTTGATAATCATTCCCATGTTTAAAAATCAGTTTTTTTGTTATTCTAAGTATATTATCGGAGATGTACTGGACAAATATGTTCAAAAATTTAATAAAAATATTTTCTGCAAAAATTTGTATTTTGCCCTAGAATGCATATATTCATTTTTACCTTTCAATTTTGTTATTTGGCAAGTAGCTTGTGAATACATTTACAGTTTAAAACACATTCCGTTTACATATTTTAGATCTATTCCGTGAAGAATGAAATGGAAATTATTTCAAAAAGTCTATTTTTCTCAATTTTGAAAATCCGTAACTTTTTAAAAAGCATGGATACCCCAATAAATATTTAGCTTTTTGAGTAGCATTCCACCTATATTTTAAGCTGTCTAAAAATTATAGATTTATTTATCAACAAAAATTGGTATCGAGCCACCTGTGGCGAACACAAAACAAGATTGACTGTTTACATTTTAATCTTCCTGCGCCACATAAAAATAATAATTTCCATAGAATTTTACTTTTATATGTTTTTTCTTATATTATCCATCACTGTTAGTTACCAACGTTAGTAAACTCTACATAACGTCATTATGACGTTATGTCTTTATACATCAAGGTATTTATAGTAAATTGATTGTTAATTAACTTAAATGTAATTTAGAATCAAACTATCCAAAGCTCATTGCTAATAAAGTGCTAAAACAAATGCAGAATGTTGACATTTAAAATATAAGTGAAACATAAATCAACAAATGATAAAAAAACAAACCAAAATATGCAATAATTCGCGAACAATTCGCGACACTCCCAACAAGACAGTTTTATTGTCTCACAGATGTTCTTTAATTCGCCGATCAGCCTTTTATAGTAATAGCCTTTATTATTTGAAGAGTTGTACAGTTAGTAAATCTTATGCAAATTTGCAGTCTTGATTTTCCAGGATGTTTCCCCAGAATCGGACCTCTTCCTAGACTAAGCACTCTAATGCCCAAGTCTCTTTTGAACTGTTGGCCTCGTCCTAGCTGCACCCCTTTCTGCATATCTCTTATCTTTCCCCATTTTGCTGTGAGAATTTTCTTCACTATAACATTGTTTTTCTTCTTAGCCTTATGCCTCCTCCTTTGCAGACCTCTTTCAAATTTTCTAGGCTTATAAGCCCTTTTAGACTTAGGTATCATCCTAGGCTTCAATTTTAACCAAGGATTGGACTTCTTGCAAAACTTGTATCCTTTTCCAGCTCGTCTTTTCTCAAAGTTAACCTTCCCTAGCCTTTGACCTCCCCCTGGGCTTTGATTTGTTCCAAGCTCTGGCACCTCTCCCAGAGTAAGATTCTTTTTCAGCGTTTGGATTTTCCCTAGATTTTGATCACATGCTAGCCTAGGACCCCCTCCTAGACTTTGATCTCCGCCAAATGCCTGGCGTCCTCCCAAATTTTGATCTGTTTCCGACAATGGACCGTCACAGGTTATAATTTCCTTTTCTCGACTAGTTACCCCTCCGGAACACTGTTCTCCACCTAGCCGTGTACAAGTAAATTTTATCATTGTCGTCGTTGCATCTGCCTCTGCGTTCGCATAGCTCTTTTCCAAAAAACCTGCAACATCCCTTTTATTTGAATTAGCCTTGTTTGCCTGTTGATGTTGCATCCGATGTTGTCCGATTAAAACTTGCTGCACCGGAAGCCTCAATTGTTTTATTCTGTCCAATCTACAGATAGATGAGCTATTCCCCTTGGTTGATCCCTGTTCCTGAAGTGAGATTTGTAGATTTACCAACTCATCTCTACAGTCCATCACTGTTGATATGTAATCCCAGTCATCTTGGATCTGATCTAAAATCTCCCCTTCTTGTTCATGCCCCTCTATCATTATTGACAGTTTTTCCCCTGTATACTCAAGGCTCTGTTGCAAAGCATCAAGTCTTTGTATATATTTATGTATATGTCTTAACTGAACTTTATTCTCACCATTTTCTCTCTGTCCATGCAGCAGAGCATTTCCATTTTCCAGTTCTTTTTCCAGTAAATGTCTGTACAGTGTCCTATCCTTCTGAAGAGAATCGATAGCCATTGTTCCTACTGGTTGAGTCTCTCCACTGTACATTTATTTGCTGTAGTTCCCATATTTCCCGGGTTCCGGCGCCAATTTAATGTGGTGAATCATCTAAAACACATCTGTATTTTCCCTGTTTATTTTCATACCACATTAAAGAGTAAATTGTCCTAAATTGTCTTTAATTATAAAGTTCATCCATTTTCTTCTACATTCTGGTTACTAACGTCATTAAACCTTAACATAACGTCTTGATGACGTAACGTCATCAGACACCAAGTTATTATAAGGCAATTAAACTGCTACATAGAAAAGTTCTATAAGTAAATGCTTAAAAAAATGCTAAGTCTTAAATACTCGCGAAGCATTCGCGACACTCCCGCCAGAATGATTTTAGACTGAGTTTGCAATGTCCTTTGCATATCTTTCATAACTTTTAGAAACTGCTTCTTTTGAGACTAGTACTATTTAGAGTCTTGACTTGTCTGGCCAGTTCATCAGAATTGGGCCTCTTCCTAGACTTAGGATTTTAATGCTCAAGTCTCTTTTGAATACTGGGCCTCTTCCCAGTTGTAAAACTCGTCTTACTCCTCTTCCTAAACTAAGATTCCTTCTTAACCGTATACCCTTACTAGACATAGATCTCAAATTTACAGCTGATCTCTTCAAAAGCTTGCATTTCTTAGTATATCCATGTCTGTTACTTTGACCTTTCTGCCTTTGAGTTTCTGTAATCTTTATTCCCTTTCTAGGCGAAGGTGTCGTCTTAGTCTTGAGTACTTTTCTAAGCTTTGCTTTAAACCAGTCTTTCAGCATCTTGCAAGGAATACATTCTTGTCTAGCTCTTTTTCTCTTCCTAGACACTGATATTTTTATGGCCATTGGTCTCATCTTAGTTTGAGTTGTCCCTAGCCGTTGGCCTCCTGAGATTGAATCTTTTCTTAGATATGGACCTTCTCCACGACTTAGATCACATTTCACTGTTGGGTCTATCTCTCGACATAGATCATTTTCCATTCTAGGACCCCCTCCTAGACCTTGATCTGCACCAAATTTTCGACCTCTTTCTATAGTTAGATCTCGGCCTCCTCCCAGATCCTGATCCATTTTCAATATTTGGCCCTGTTGTGAACATGGTTTGCATGCTAGCCCAGGACCCCCTCCTAGGCTTAGTTTTCCACCAGCATGTGTCTCGTTTGAGCACCTGACTGCAACATCTGTATCATTTGACTGCAGATTACTTAACTGTTGATGTTGCAGCTGCGGTTGTCCATTCAAAACATGTTTTACCTTAGCCGTTAGCTGTACCAATGTTTGGTCCAAACTACTGATAGGTGAGTTATCCCTGGAAGCTTCCTGTTCCTGAAGAGAGAATTTTAGATTAAACAATTCATCTCTGTAGTCCATCACTACAGTGATTAAATCCCAATCGTTTTGGATCTTTTCTAAAACCTCATCTTCTTGTTCCTGTCCCTCTATCAGTATTGACAGCCTTTCACCAGTATCTTCAAGTTTCTGCTGCAAAGCATAAAGTCTGCATATACATTTGCTTACATCTTTGTTCTGAACTTTGTTCTCGCTGTTTTCTTCCCGTTCTTGCAGCAGATGCTTTCCATTTTCGAGTTCCTTTTCCAGTAAATGTCTATACAGTGTTCTGTCCTCCTCAAGCGAACAGATAGCCATTGTCCCTACTGGCTGAATCTCTCCACTGTATATTTCTTTGCTGTAGGTCCCATAGTTCCCGGGTTCCGGCGCCAATTTATGTGGCGAACACAAAACAAGATTGACTGTTTACATTTTAATCTTCCTGCGCCACATAAAAATAATAATTTCCATAGAATTTTACTTTTATATGTTTTTTCTTATATTATCCATCACTGTTAGTTACCAACGTTAGTAAACTCTACATAACGTCATTATGACGTTATGTCTTTATACATCAAGGTATTTATAGTAAATTGATTGTTAATTAACTTAAATGTAATTTAGAATCAAACTATCCAAAGCTCATTGCTAATAAAGTGCTAAAACAAATGCAGAATGTTGACATTTAAAATATAAGTGAAACATAAATCAACAAATGATAAAAAACAAACCAAAATATGCAATAATTCGCGAACAATTCGCGACACCACCTTAACACAAACTGCTTTCGGCTTGCCAAGCAGCAATGTGGCTTGATAACTGATCCTACTTGATACTTATTGATCTTTGTTTTGTCGAGGGAAGGTAGGACAAAAATTCAACAGCCAAACACAACACAATTAAATTTCCCCTTTTACATGTATATATTAGGCTCATGGATGTCGTTTCGTTTGTTTACATATTTTTCGTTTGTTTACATATTTAAGGCCGGTAAATTGAACACGTGAAATGTCTGCGTGATATACTGTACATGAATATGTGAACTAGGGTATTGTCTATCGGTGTCAGCACCAACGTATATACCTGCGATACAACAAAAGTCCTTACAGCTAAGATTGATGCAACATCACACAACATGTCATAAAATAGAGTTTACTGATTGAAACAACCTCAAGAGCAGCAATATCGTTTTGGCAAGAACCAACGCAAAGACAATGAACTCTTCGCCGTAGGTTGCTGCCCAATTGATCAATCTTACGATCACAGAATACACAAACCAAGTTTCTGCAACATATTTTATTATATCCTCTATTAAAGTTAAGGAATACCTTAGCTAAGGTGACGAATTTCAGCAGTCAAAGGATACCTCTTACGCATACTGATTTACTTAAATGTTACCGACAAATGGTGGTTTGTCACCTTAGAGAACTAAGGTGGGCGTGCACTGTAATTCTGGGTCCTGATTGCATTGTAACAGATACCAAAACTTCTTCGGTGTTACTCATGCGTCTCAAATAAAATACATTTATATTCCAGCATGTATGCATGCTATATCTAAACAATATGACGAGGAAAATTTGGGATTTGACGTGCCAATAGCAACTTTTAACATACTGGACCTTGGTCTCGCCCGAAAGACGAAATACGCGTAGGATTGACCCGTTTTACGAGGCGACTTACTGAACCTATACGACATGGAGTCATCTAGAAATACACTGTAATATTGTGTTAGTTTGAATTTAATTATATTGATTTGAATTCAACCAGGTAAACAGCACGAAAACTATCACACAGAATAAATGAGGACAGAACAGAAGCCTACGACTTGCCACATTAGTTTCCTACATCATAACCATCGCACTGGATTTGTGGCTGAAATACTGTTGAAGGTCTACAATAAACAAAATTAGTTGTGTGGCTTGGCATAATGTAGCTACATGTAGGATATTACCTCCATCGCACTTAGTATGGCAAGAAGATGCTTGTCGAATGGTCTCAAAACGAAACATCGACAAAATAATCATCATCAAACTGATAATCTGTTTGAAATATAAACGTGCCATAATGTATTATGTTCGCTCACGAGACAGCACGTGAAACTGTAGTGTTATATATAGTAAATACTTATATATTATCTTAACATGTACACTATACACTATACTATTTGATTTAGTGTCTAGCGTCATTTGAGGCGGTCTACGTATCACATTATCCGTACCAGCCTTCAGGAAAGAAATGTTGACGTGAGGATCGGTCGCGGATCCGCTCTTCTGCCGAAAATTACAATCGAGCTCCCGGCTTCAATCGTTGAATCAACAACCCAAAAACCTATATATGCGGACTGCTTTTTTTACATGTAGACACTTTAATTCACAAATTCACGTATTTTGTATTAAATGCAGTAGTGCGTTTCGTGATTCTTGTATTTGCCACTGAATATGATATTTTAATATTTTTTTTTTCTTTTTCATTTTCTAAGCTATATGTCACAGTGACGAAAAAAGGAAGAAATATAGAAAAGAAGAAAAAAAAAAACTTTTGTCATTCCCGGACTCGAACCCAGTACCTTTTGGTTTTATTTCTTGCATGCTACCTACTGCGCTACAGCGCTAGACGTTCTGGACTATTTGATTTTTGCCTCTCAAATCTAATTCGTTTCCGTTGGGCTATTCGGTAGTTTCGACTAAGTAATTATTCATATTGCCCCTCGTCTTCATCTCAAATATGCCCTCACGAGTCGTCGCCCATCACACAGAAAGTCATAACCGCAAGCGCCAGCAAAGTTTACGTTCAAAAGTGAAAAATGTCTAATAGAAGGTCTATCTTACCTGGACAGTCACGAACTCTGCAAGTTTGTGACTCAGATCTGTTTCCACTACAAACTTTTCCGCCATTCAGTGGAGCAGGGTTGGTGCATGATCGTGTGCGCGTAGTCAAGCCATCATCACACGAAACGCTACATGACGTCCAGAGTCCCCAGTGCGACCATTTTCCGTCCACTTTAAAAATAAGGAAGAATAAAACTATATAATAATCAAAATAATTTACTCCACGTTAAACATGCACTTTTTATGTTTGAAATGGAAGAGGAGCGCTGAGGCCTTTGTTTTTGACTGAGACGTACAACCTGAATGAATTTACAAAAATGACTTTAATAAAGCGTAATTCAAAACAAGTATTAATCCGGACCAAGTTGATGCTTTGTTTGATTTAATGCTCAATGTTCCAGTCAACAACTAAGGTCGTGTTGGGGCGTTGCCTCACTTTTATGGGACTTTTACCCAACATTAGGAAGTCATGACATCCAAAAAAAGTGCTTTAAAACACCCAACTTAACCGATAAGGTTTAAAAGTGCTTTCAAACACCCACCTTAACCAATAAGGCTTAAGAGTATGCATTGTTTGACTTGAACCACTTTTTACTGGGCATGCTCAGACCTGAGCGGTTAACCTGTTGGTCTGTCTGTTGTGCATAAGGTTTGTCTGGAGGCACAAGCAACACCACTAGTTCTTTTTGCCCAATGGGCTGATTAACGTTTTGCCAAGAGTGGTTGTGGATTCCTCCTGATCCAAATTGATCCGAATTAAATGCAAATTAAAATGTTGCCTTGTGTTTTTGAATGTACAAATACTCGAATAAAGATGGTCCAGATACGTCTGACGCGGATTAAAGTCTTAAGCTTTGTTTGTTTGTACTGATATTTTACGTCCCAGTCAACTCATGTGGTCATGCCGGGACGTTGCCTCCATTTCATGGGACTTTTACCACAAATAAAATTAAGATCTTTTGACATTCAAAATGTGCTTATAGTAAGCCAGAATGGCTAATGTGTATGGATGGCTTAACTTACAACCACTTTTCCTAGGCAGGCTCAGACCTGAGTGGTTAACCAGTTTTCAGATGGCCTTCTGTAGGCCCCAAAAGAGCAGGGCCCACATTCCCACCCGACCACCCTAGGATTAAAATGTGTAGCGTGAACCTTTGAATATATCTGATATTACGTTCAGACGTGTCTTTCTTGTGGATAACTTTGTTAATAAAACACGGAAAGAAAAAAGAACAAATACCGAAATCACAACCATGTTTTTGCATTAAAAGTAGTTAAGCGTGAAATAGTGCGGGCGATTAAAACCAGAGGACCATTTGTCCTGAGAACGCTTATCTGAAAATCAGCCTTTGAAAAATTACCTTTGACAAATAAATGACATTGACCTTGAATGCTAACATTACTTCATTAATTCCATAAGCTCTCTGTATCAATCTACTTCAGATCACATGCTACAAAACATTCTAAAAAATCATTTTTCCCTTTTCTCCAGTAAAAAGTCTCTGTGACCATTTGACCGTAAAATAGATCAAGGTCAATCCAAGGTTATGGTAAGCCAGAGTCCGTTATTCTACATACCAAGCTCCATAAAATCGGTCTACTGGTTCCAGAGGAAAATATTATTTTAAGGTTTTTCCCATACGGTGGTGGCGACCACCCTGCTAATGTGACCTGGACCATTTATATAAACTTTGGTTCCTTTTCGTCTATGATGCTCCACGTTAATTCGTTTGTTTGTTGGTGAATTGACGCCTTACGTCCCCGTCAACAGCAATGGTCATGTCGGGATGTTGCCTTCATTTTATGGGACTGTTAAATAAAATTTTGGCTTTTATTACTCCAGTAGTGGTCTTTTGGCTTTTATTACTCCAGTAGTGGCCTTTGAGAAAATTAAGTTTACAATTTGATATGCAAACAACCTTTGACCAAGCTCAAGAAATGACCTTGACCTTGAATAATCGTAAAACTTCATTAACTCAGTAAGTTGTCTGATCTACCTACTTTCCGGTCACATGCTACAAAACGTCCTGAATAAAAAAAAGGTTGTTTTCACTTTTTACCATTCAAAACACTATGTGATTAAGTTTGACCTTGCCATGAAATAAATCAAGGTCAACCCAAGGTCATGATCATATAAACTATGATAGCCAGAGTCCGTAATGCTACATACAAAGTTTCGTTGAAATCGCTCCAACAGTTCCAGTAAAGGTAATATGGGCATGGCAGACATCTTGATCATGTGACCAGGTACTCCCTTCCTTATGGTTCCCCCTTCCTAAGGCGACATAAAGTTTGCCTTTGACTGGCCTAGTGGTTTCAGAAGAGAAGATGTTTGAACTTTCAGGACGACGACGATGACAACGGACGCAAGAGCGTGTGCATACTATAAGCTCATATGTGAGCGTTCGGCTCAGGTGGGCTAAGACATATTGCTCGAATTAAGCGTCATATACATGTAGCAATAAATGAGCCGCCTCGTGGAAAAACCAACAATCTGTATAGGCGAAAACAAAGACGCAGATCAGCTTCGCGGTAAACGCGAAGCTGATCAGCGCCTTTGTTTTCGCTACTCGGATAGTACAATTCCTCTTCTACTTAACTCCAAAATTTCAAGCTTCTAGCCTGCTTCTGTAGCTGTACAGGCCGGTTTGTGTCAGACCTGTTTGGAAACTACATTGTTGGTTTTTCCACGAGGTGGCTCAAATATTGTTTCTTACCGATCCCACAAAGGTTACAAAATTTGGGACATGTCTGTCTTGCCAGTGTCTGGTTTCCACACAAGCCAAACGTTCTGTTTGTAATGTCACAACCAGAGCCAGGAAGGGTGTCTTGACATGTAGTAACACTCGGTGTAGCTGTAGCTTCGAACATAGAATAGAACTAAGTAAAATCACCGATGCGCAAGAAAAGTGGGTTCAAGTCTAGCCATCCATACATATAAGCTTTAGTGGCTTACTTAGTTGGTTATATTTATTTAAGCCCTATTATGGATGTCATGGCGTCCTTATGTTATGTAAACGTCCAATGAAATGGGGACAACGTCCAGACACGACCATAGCTGTTGACTGGGACGTTGAGCATCAATTCAAACAAACAAAACCAATAAGGCGAACCACATGAATTGATCATGATGAAATTATTTTCCTTCAGTCGGTAAAAGCAACTATACCAATAATGCGTATATCCTTCAATTCAATGAATGATTGATTTGTTGGAGAAATTTTAAGTAAAGTTGTTGTCTGTTAAGCTATTCTTCACTGCTTGACATAATCATTATGTATGGCGGTCCCTCAGTTACCCGAACTCCATTTTCCAATTGAATTGGGAGATTCAATACACTGCAAAATGATTGGGAAAATGAAAGAAGCAGGATGTACATTTCAATGACTGGATTGACAATTAAAAGGCAAGAATTAAAGTATACCATTCAGTGTTGACCGACTAATCACATTATGATTCATGACTATTACAATATTTAAAGACAAAAAGAAAAACATAATGGAATATTATTTATCTTCGTCTTGTTTTGACATAAATGACCCGGTATGAATAAACATATTGTAATAACTGTATTTGTACCCTTTTCTGAACCAAAATTACTATTGATACGACATTAAACATTGCAGGAAGAAACAGGAAGTATACCTACCGAGTGAAGTATGGTTTCCACAGTCAGTGCCGTTACATAAACTAAAGTCAACAGAATCTCCAATACAAAAGTGTCCCAACGCAGACGGTTGAGGATTGTTACAGATACGGTGGCGCTTTTGGAGGCCCGGTCCACATGGTACCGAACATGTTTCCCATGAATTCCACAAACTCCAACCGCCATGTGCTGTAAAGCAAATATTCGAAATTTCTAAAAACAACACTTTTCGTGGGCGTACTTTGGCCAATTACGATGGACATTTCCCCCATACAAGGCTTACAAGGATAAGAAATAATGTTATGAAAAGTTTTTTTGTGCAGCAAGACATTATCTATGTTGTGACAACAATTAATAATTTTAGCCGATAATCTGTAGATAGAGAAGAAACTGAAATTACTTGGACACTGAAGTATGTAGCAAGATCGCTGCTGTGTACTCTGTCCAGAGCAGTTTATGCCTCCATGGCTTGGAGATGGGTTATTGCACTGTCGACGTCTTGTCTCTATTCCCAGCCCACAAGATGTTGAACATGGGGACCATCCCTCCCACAAATTCCAACCCCCGTCAACTAAACAGACAAGAATGATGTGTTAGTTTGCAATCAGTTGTTACAATCGGTGAGTGTACACAATGTCAGAAACATTTTACGTGTGACATATTTGCTTCACAACGTACAGATTTGACGAAAAAGCAACAAATCATGCAAATCTATCTTTAGCACACTAACTGCCATTTACCTCGCTTATTTAATACATTTTATGCACTCGTAAATGAAATATAGACCCCAAAGATCATTTAATAGATAACAATTTTAGGTTCAGTAAAGTGTTAGCAATTTAAATAAGAACTGAACTTACGAAAATCACGATATCGAAAGCAAAATTGATAATCATTTGGTCCTTAACAAAAAAAATTGTCGATTAACAATTCTTTTGCAACAGATACAAACCCAAGTCACAGAGTCCACAATATTTCCGACAAACATCTTTAGCATGATGAGGATCAGAGCAGATATTGAATAATGTTGCCAGTCTTGTGCAGTTCTGCCCAGGTGCGTCGATGCAGCTTCCGACAGTTGTCACCGGCTCTGGCAAAGAAAACAATTACAACACGGAATAAGAATATGAATATTGGTATAGATTAACGATAGATACCTAGAGCAATATTACTGTTTGTATGTTTCCATTATTTCTGTAAGTTATTCCTGTGTTCAGATGGTCGAATGGTAGACAAACCATCGAATTAAATATGGCATTACACTTGAAATATAGTATAAATAATTGAAGTTGATAAATACGCTGTGGTACTAACAATAATTGGTAGCATATTTTGGTTTTGAATTTGTTTGTATTGTTTGTTTGTATTGAGGCTTAAAGTCCCAGTCAACATTTTTTCAGTCATGTCGGGACGGAACCAACTCTTCATGGATTTAACCAGTACTGTAGGGAGTTAATGTGTCTTGCTCAGTGACACAACACGGTGACGTTTGAATTTATGACGAGTACATGAAACCCGAACAATAAAGAGAAATGTACTTGCGAGGGGCGTTAAACAGAATAATAATCATATTTAAATCAATTCAGATTAATTCTATACCAGGTACAACTTGAATCTCGCAGAATTTCTTGTTGCAGCCAGTCTCATGACAACATTTCATACAATGATCACTGACCGACCGCCCGACTAAAGGATTACTGACAGATCTTCCCACTATTTCAAAGGGATGGACGACTGGACATTGCTGTATAGGATAAACCACAATAATATTCATTGAAAATTAGCTAGAAGCAAAGACGCTTCTAGTAAATCTAAAACCATAAGTCTCAATAGGAAATATTATATGTTTCTAGTAGCTTCTGATCTCAAGAAAGTGTCACCTCGGTGCGATCATAATTTTAGTTCAACCATATATACATTGAAGCAGCAGAAGAAACTTAATTCCGAATGTCTAGAGTTTCTGACTTTAACCGGAAACTATCGTTCCCAAATATAAAATTGATTACTAGTTTATAAAATAGTATATAGGTCATAAAATTTGTTGACCTTACTGATAAAGGATATGCTTACCTGTCTTATCATGAAATACGTTTACCTTAATGTCAATGCATCCAAGAGTATAACTTGTATCATTGCCCCCACTTCCTGTCCTTTCAACAAAGCAGTCCTAAAGGTAACCAATAAAAATAGGCAGAGCGCAGAAAGGTCAGTTTGAACATGACTACTAGTCCATTCTATTTTTAGACCACTTGTTGTTAGGCTTATAACCATCCGCGTAGAAAGCGAAATAGTTCCACAGATTTATGCAGTTTAGATTATAATACTGTGCCTTTGATGTGTAGGCAATGCTTTTCTTTGTCTAAAAGTACATTCGCAGAATTACAAAATTTTGATCTTGAATCATTTTACTCATTTTTTTTTCATACCTTCAACGTCAAGGCAGATAGTAAACAAAGCTGGAAATCCCACTGACTGACTAACCATCCAACCAACCTATCTATCCTCTCAACCTCTGAACCTACATTTTCATGTATATCTCAGATGCACATTCGCAGATTCTACGCCGATTGTTGCAATGGATCCCTCACCTCCAATTATAGGTAATAATTTGTTCAGACATAAAGGCTGCAAATTTTTTCATGTGTTTTATTGTATATTAGATATGACAAAATAACGTTGTTCGTACTGAACCCAATTTCGGAAAATTAACAGTAGGCAAAATTTGACCTGCCTAGAATGCCCTAGAGGCCGTATGACAGTATAGATATATAGATAGATAGGTAAGTTATTTTTTTATTTATTTTTTTTTTCCAATTTTTTTCGTTTCAAAATGAAATCTTTCTTCCAATAATGTATAACTTCAAGGCATATTACAAAATTCAGTCACTATTATTTTTTTCTTATAATTATGCCATTACCAGTCATTTGTAGCCACTGCCCCTCCCCCCACCCCCTCCCACCTATGCGGAATGGTGGGGGATAGCCGGGCTAAAGTGCAAGGTATTTTTCGAATGTGCAGGGAAAATGACAGGGTTTGGACATTACGATCCTTATCCCAAGGAGATTTTCTATTGTGAAGGGCGGGGCAAAGATAAAAGTTTTGACATCCAATTACAAATTACTTGTATATAATATAATATAGATCACACTACATTATATGACTACAAGGCATATATAAGAACCCTACATGACTGCCCAACATGACTGCAAGGCATATTAAAAGTATTCATAATTGGTATTACATGTGTGCCACCCATGCAGCCTTAGGTCATGGATGTTTATATTCAGTGTATGGGTAACAAGACAACTCACCAACAGAAAATTAACCGAATAACAACTCACGTGACAAAAACTCATCGACAGAAAAAAACTCACCGACAATGATAAGTCATCAACATGTCAACTCAATGACAAATGCCTATAATATTTTCTATGCAATTTTTGCTTGACAATTATGTTATATCATGTCTGAGTCAAGGATATAAACTATTTTCTATGCAATTTTTGCTTGACAATTATGTTATATCATGTCTGAGTCAAGGATATAAACTATTTTTCTCTAGAATTATACTAGTACAATATTTCTTTCAGTTTGTTTATGTACTTATTGCTTTCTTTTGTTTTTTTTTTCAAAGTGTCTGCTTTTGTATTCGTATGTGACGTTTGATATTAACACTCATGCTGCCATAACTGAGGCAACAATCTAACATGATTTTGTTTCCGTATTACCTAAATGTGGACTAATAAAATGCTTAAAATGTTCCATTTCTTATTACTTTTTATGACTTTCTGTGTTGACCTGTGTCATTGCTGTCGGCAAGTTTCAGCAAGTTTTCTCATTCTCTTTCGGTGACTTGTCCTGTCTGTCAGTAGTCATGTCGGTGAGTTGAGTGTCGCCTTGTTGGTGAGTATTTGCTGTCGGTGAGTGCCATCGATGTTAGTCAGTTGTCTGTCGGTGAGTTGTCATAGATTCAGTGTATGACCTCGGGAGCTAATCATTCTGTATTCTTACTGTGATAATTCTGTAAATCATGGTATGATCCATCCTCTCTCGCATTAATAAATTCACTGTTTTTGAATGATCTAAGGTTTATTTTTTGGTTTATCTTTTAATTTTTCAAATTATATGACAAGTTTAATTTCTATGAAAAGCTTATGATCTCTGATACTAGATACTAGCTGGCCGGTCATTTGACTGCCTCACTATCCATTTTCCTAAAAAATAGGTAACTTTTGATGATTACATGTTACCAATCTCCAGTTGTCAATGGTTTGAATCCTGCAGAACTATATATATGCTATCTTGCCATGCTGAGATCATGCCTGTATAGTGTATGACTACAGGGCATATGCATAATAGCACATGGCTACACTACAAAGTATGGATTACAAATACTCACTGTTGGTTTGAGCAGCCATTCCAGCCAGTTTAAGACTGTACTAAGAACATAGTTGATTATAGATCTACTGTTAAGGTATGACTACAGGGCATATTAATAAACTATTTGTTATTTATCTTACATGTATGGTTACAGGACATATTTTAATATGACTAGAGATCATATTTCAATATTATTATGAGTACAAGTTTCTACTTTCAATCTTACATGGAGCAGTATAGATGAATTTAGGGGTATGGCTACACCTGGGCATATCATGTATATAACTTCACATTGCTGTGTGGCAGGCTACATATGATATGTGTAGCAAGACAGTTATAAAGGTACATATTATTTTATACATGACTCCAAGGCATATTAATACAAATATAAATTTTTGGTACTTGGTCAGTATATGACTACAGGGCATTTTACCATGCAAGACTAAAGGGCATATTACATATTGCCTACAGGGTATATCACAGATATTCACAAGGTACATATATTAATTCCACTAATGGTCCTATATGCAGACCAGCAGCACAGTCTATACTGTAGGGCATATTCTCATAGTATGCCTGCAGAGCAGACTACAGGACATATTCTTATTCAGCTACGAGTACAGGGCATATTACAGTGTATGCCTGCTTATGGCGTGTTGCAGTACATGACAAAAGGTACCAAGTATAGGACTAAAGTACATGATAATAAGATTACAGCTTTTTTTTTTAAAGATATGCACTGTTTGTCATATTTACACATTTTAAAGTAATGTTGGGCCTAAACAATTACATGTACTCATATACAAATTTTTACAGTTATGCTGTATAACACACATACTGTGCACTATATAGTATATGTAACATAAATATTTGTCATGATTATTCTCCAATGACATACACTTACTATGATTTACTAACCAACATTCTTATATACTGCATGTTAAGATAGCAAAACATGTATTTGGAAATATGCCCTGTAGTCATATGCCAAGCAGTTTAATACCATTATATGCCCTGTAGTCATATACTATTATGCCAAGCAGTTGATAACCATTATATGTTGATAACCATTATATGCCCTGTAGTTCTATACTGTAATATGCCAAGCAGTTGAATACCATTATATGTCTCGTAGTCCTATACTGTTATATGCCAAGCAGTTGAATAACATTATATGTCCTTTAGTCATAACTGTTATATGCCAAGCAGTTGGTTACCCTTATATGCCCTGTAGTCATATACAGTTATAATTTGCCAAGGAGTTGACTACCGTTGTATGCCCTGTAGTCATATGCAGGTATATGCCAAGCAGTTGACACCACTATATGCCCTGTAGTCATAATTGCTATATGCCAAGCAGTTGACTACCGTTATATGCCCTGTAGTCGTATACAGTCTATGCCAAGCAGTTGACTTCAGTTATATGCCCTGTAGTCATATACAGTCTATGCCAAGCAGTTGACTTCAGTTATATGCCCTGTAGTCATATTCAGTCTATGCCAAGCAGTTGACTACCGTTATATGCCCTGTAGTCATATACAGTTATATGCCAAGCAGTTGACTACCATTATATGCCTTGTAGTCATAACTGTTATATGCCAAGCAGTTGAATACCATTATATGCCCTGTAGTAATATATAGTTATACGCCAAGCAGTTGACTACCATTATATGCCCTGTAGTCATAACTGTTATATGCCAACAGTTGACTGCTGTTATATGCCCTGTAGTCATATACAGTTATATGCCAAGCAGTTATATGCCCTGAAGTCATATGCAGTTATTTGCCAAGCAGTTGAGTACCATTATATGCCCTGTAGTCATATACAGTTATATACCAATCAGTTGAATACCATTATATGCCCTGTAGTCATAACTGTTATAAGCCAAGCAGTTGACTACCATTATATGCCCTGAAGTCATATACAGTTATTTGCCAAGCAGTTGAATACAATTATATGCCTTGTAGTCATAACTGTTATATGCCAAGCAGTTGAATACCATTATATGCCCTGTAGTAATATATAGTTATACGCCAAGCAGTTGACTATCATTATATGCCCTGTAGTCATAACTTTTATATGCCAACAGTTGACTGCGGTTATATGCCCTGTAGTCATATACAGTTATATGCCAAGCAGTTGACTACCGTTATATGCCCTGTAGTCATATACAGTTACATGCCAAGCATTTGACTTCCATTATATGCCCTGTAGTCATATACAGTTATATACCAATCAGTTGAATACAATTATATGCCCTGTAGTCATAACTCTTATAAGCCAAGAAGTTGACTACCAGAATATGCCCTGTAGTCATATACAATTATATGCCAAGCAGTTGAATACCATTATATGCCCTGTAGTCATAATTGCTATATGCCAAGCAGTTGACTACCGTTATATGCCCTGTAGTCATATACAGTCTATGCCAAGCAGTTGACTTCAGTTATATGCCCTGTAGTCATATACAGTCTATGCCAAGCGGTTGACTACCGTTATATGCCCTGTAGTCATATACAGTTATATGCCAAGCAGTTGACTACCATTATATGCCTTGTAGTCATAACTGTTATATGCCAAGCAGTTGAATACCATTATATGCCCTGTAGTAATATATAGTTATACGCCAAGCAGTTGACTACCATTATATGCCCTGTAGTCATAACTGTTATATGCCAACAGTTGACTGCTGTTATATGCCCTGTAGTCATATACAGTTATATGCCAAGCAGTTGACTACTGTTGTATGCCCTGAAGTCATATGCAGTTATTTGCCAAGCAGTTGACTACCATTATATGCCCTGTAGTCATATACAGTTATATACCAATCAGTTGATAGTCATATACAGTTATTTGCCAAGCAGTTGAATACAATTATATGCCTTGTAGTCATAACTGTTATATGCCAAGCAGTTGAATACCATTATATGCCCTGTAGTAATATATAGTTATACGCCAAGCAGTTGACTACCATTATATGCCCTGTAGTCATAACTTTTATATGCCAACGATTGACTGCCGTTATATGCCCTGTAGTCATATACAGTTATATGCCAAGCAGTTGACCACCGTTATATGCCCTGTAGTCATATACAGTTACATGCCAAGCATTTGACTTCCATTATATGCCCTGTAGTCATATACAGTTATATACCAATCAGTTGAATACAATTATATGCCCTGTAGTCATAACTGTTATAAGCCAAGCAGTTGACTACCAGAATATGCCCTGTAGTCATATACAATTATATGCCAAGCAGTTGAATACCATTATATGCCCTGTAGTCATGACTGTTTTATGCCAAGCAGCTGACTACCGTTATGTTGTATGCCCTGTAGTCCTATACTGTTATATGCCAAGCAGTTGAATACCATTATATGCCCTGTATTCATAACTGTTATATGCCAAGCAGTACAGTGGCAGATTTACAGGGGGTTCAGGTGATTTGCTTGAACCCCCCTCTAAGGCCAAAAGTTTTAATTTCATGGGGAAATGTGTGAAAAATCAGGTAAACTGTTTAAAACGAACCCCTTTATGATGGATTTGAACCCCCCCTTCCAGAAATCCTGGATTAGCCCTTGCATTTGACCACAGTTATATGCCCTGTAGTCATATACAGTTATATGCCAAACAGTTGAATACCATTATATACCATGTAGTCATATACAGTTATATGCCAAACAGTTGAATACCATTATATGCCCTTTAGTCATATACAGTTATATGCCAAGCAGTTGAATACCAATATATGCCCTGTAGTCATATAATGTTATATGCCAAGCAGTTGAATACCATTATATGCCCTGTAGTCATATAATGTTATATGCCAAGCAGTTGAATACCATTATATGCCCTGTAGTCATATAGTGTTATATGCCAAGCAGTTGAATACCATTAACTGGAGACCCTGTTATAAAGTCTGAGAGCCTTAAAGGAATTTTCCAGCTATACAGTTACATGTATTTTAATTCTTTAAAACAAATTTAATAAAAATTGAATACTAATGTTAATTGATAGTGTGTAGTATTTTTCCAGTTTATTGGTTCTTGTAAGTTTTATGTTCTTGATTTTTTTTCTTACTGTTTGCAATTGCAGATACAGGTATTGACGACTTACATCATGCACAGTTGTCAGTGGTGCCGGAAGAAATACAGCAAGAAATAAATTTGAAAATTGAACCCGCACTGTCACAGGAATTGTGTGGACCCAGCAATATAAGTTAGTACTTCAAGTTTTATTGGTTAACATTATAGCTGAGACTTCTGTTATAATTGAATCTGCTCACAAATTATATATTATCATTAAATATTTTTAAAGATTCTGATTGTATGCTTTTTAAGTCCCTGGTCATATTCTTACAATGGATGATTTATGTAAACATGTAGGATGTAATAAAATACAGTACCAATTCTTAAGGTATGCTTAAAAATGGATGCTTAGGCCATTATTATTTTATTTTCTGGTCCTTGGGAAAAAATTGACTAGGCATAGGGTAGGAGGAGGAAATGAAATTAAAATGTCTCAAATCCTCC
Source organism: Rugalucina vietnamica (assembly GCA_964017185.1). Taxonomy (NCBI): domain Eukaryota; kingdom Metazoa; phylum Mollusca; class Bivalvia; order Lucinida; family Lucinidae; genus Rugalucina; species Rugalucina vietnamica. The sequence continues at coordinate 46,401,370 of OZ024879.1, forward strand.
ACTCGGAATAAAATTAAAAAATAAAAGTCCCAAAACTACCAACTACTTTCATTTTTTAAAATGATGTCGACATTATTTTCAATTCACAAGTTGGCCATCTTTGAGGCTCAGAAAAGTATCCCTGACTACCATAAAATATACATGTGTACATGTATATAACTCACTGCTGTCAATTTATTAAAGTCATCAAATACTGAAAAAAGATAGAATAGCAGAATAATAGCATACCTATGCAAAGTTTATTTATTAGCTCACCCTTGCAGACTGAAATTTTTTTTTCTCCATCTAAAAATAAGAGAAGGAGGGAAAAATAAAAATAAATTGGAAGTAAATTACTTTTATTTTTATTCTGATTTTTGGAAAAATAGGGTCTGCTCTCTCAAAAACCAGAAAATAAAAAAATAATGGCCTTATGCTTGTTAACATGAATTGTCAGGTGACTATCATTTTCTTAAAATTGACATAATTCTATAGTCTTGGCATGTTGTAATTTCTGTAATTTTTCTTTGAAATATTTTACCTGATGGATGATTAGATTGAGTTTTGTTTTCTATGTGCAGGAGCATTTAATGGTGATCATGAACAATTGTCAGGGGCATCTGGAGAATTAGATGAAGAAAGAAATGTGATAATTAACCCAGTATCTGTGCCAGTGTTCTCTGACTTGACCAATATAAGTAAGTATCAAAATTGAAATTTTATGGACCTTTTTTTATCAAAAATGTTATATGGAAAGTCCACGTAGTGTCACATTAGAATAGTTCACACAGAGGACGCACAGAAATAATGAAATGTTGAGTAACCAATGGCAATTAATCAGTTGAATCGGGTACCGTCAAGGACAGTCATTTTTTTGTCTAAGCTTGTATAGAGCTTTTCCTGAGCAATTATGGAAATCTTCATGGGCGACTAAAACCTCCATGTAAAATCAGATCTCATCAAATACCATTTCATGTGAACCTTTTGTATCAGTTTGATGAATGTAATATCTTCCATTCCCTTGGGTTTTAAGTTAGCTGTTTGAGGTTTGAGGTTTGAAAATCTATTTCAGATGATAACCCTTTCACTTCCTACATGAGAAAGAAACACCAGCTGCGTAGAATGAAGGAAGGAGTCATTTTAGATATTCATATTCCTAAGACGGGGTATGTGCAATATTTCAAATTGTTAAAGGAATAGGAAAACTTACAAACATTATCCTTCATTTAAAAAAAAGATATCAGCAATACAAACATTTTGACACACAAAATATTAAAATCGGTTAAGTGGTTTTGAAGATATGAAAGTTATACGCCATAGGCGGCCATTGTTGGCTGCCATTTTGTTTAGCTAGTCATGTGACCAAAAAGGAAAAATGCTTATTTACACCAGTAGGCTTACTTTTTACAATCAAAAACAGATGAGTATGATTCTATTAAGTGAATGAAAAGTATTTCAACAACTTTCATACTTTAATTTGCATAGAAATGGCAGATATTTATAATTCCATGACTGTGAGGGAGTGCCAACATACACTCACAGCCTCGTTTTGGATTTGGGCCTTCAAATTTTTCAAACTGCTATAATTTTCTTATACCTTTGTTGATTTTCATGAAATATGTTGCAAACTGTTCAGCTACATGAAGGTTTTCATAAACGCATATGCAATAGTTGGTGAGCCTATTCCTTTAAGAAGAAAAAGTAGAAGGATTTAGCTATGTAACTGTAGGATGGAAATCCCTGAACAAGCTTGCTTGTTTCTTCTTCTTTTTTTTAGCTCACCTGAGCCGTAAGGCTCACAAGGTGAGCTTATAGGATGGCCATGATCCGTCGTCCGTGTTCGTCGTCCACCATTTTCAAAGATCTTCTCCTCTGAAACCGCTTGGCCAAGCAAAGCCAAATTTTATGTGAAGCATCTATAGGAAGGGGGAACCAATGTGTATATAAATAATCCAGGTCACATGACCAAGATGGCCGCCATGCCCATATATGTTAAAAACCTTTAAAAATCTTCTTCTCCAGAACCCAAAGGCCTAGGATCTTGAAACTTCGCATGTATCATAAGGGACTCAAGGTCTACAATGTATGTATAAATCATGACCCTGTGATGACCTTGACCTATTTTATGGCAAGGTCAACATAGGTTGCCAATGCATTTGAATGGGGAAATACTTTAAAAATGTCATTTAAAGTGAAAGTCTTGCAGGAAATGGGCAGTAGGACTGAATATTAATGATTCTGAAAAAAAATGGACCCCAGGGGCTCATATGCCCCCACCCGTGGAAATATACATGTATATCTCCATAATATTCAAACATCTTCTCCTCTGAAACCGCTTGGCCAATCAAAGCCAAATTTTATGTGAAGCATCTATAGGATGGGGGGGGATCAATGTGTATATAAATTATCACTTGGCATGAAGCATGGATGGCTAAAGTACTACAATGAGTGTATAAATCATGACCCTGTGGTGACCTTGACCTATTTGACGACAAGGTCAACATAGGTTGCCAATGCATTTGAATGGTGATCAAAGGTCCGACTGTTAACATGTCATTTAAAGGGAATAAATAAAATAGAAATTGGCAAATGGACAGAATATTGATTATTCTGAAAACAAATGGCCCAAGGGCTTCATCTGCCCCTGCACTGGGGCTAAATACCATAGTATTCAAACATGTTTATTGGCATATGTAGCAGATCTCAGGTGAGCGTTTACAGGACCATTGGTCCTCTGGTTTAGTTGTTTTACTTGTTAACTCAAGGGAGTTAATGTGTCTTGGGACAAGGCACAGTGCCGCCAATAGCAATTTTATTTGAATGTATATCATTTCTGATATTTCAGGCAGACTCTTGAAGATTTTATTTTTGATTACACACAAAGGCTAGAAGAAAATGGGCATGGATCATTCACTCAACGGCAAGACAACAAGTGTGGCAATGTGCAGTATAAGTGTGAAAGGTGAGAGACTTAATTTAACATGGTAAAAATATTTAATATTATTATTATTTTTTAACTGTTCCTTTCACTTTATTCTGATTCACTAAAAATATTTAATATTAAGCAAAAACGTGGGAGATGCATTGCCTGGTTTACAGGAGGAAAATTTGTAAGAATTCTGTTCGTAAAACATTATATCCTACAGTAGAGCAGAACATATATGGTATTTTTTCTTCTTACCTTTCTAAAAAGTATACATTTCTAGGAAAGTTTTAGTTAGTGAAAGGCTCACTGTCCTGAAACTAGTTTACTTGTTGATGATAAACTTTAAAGAAAAGGTATAGATTGAGTGAAATGATAGGCTTTTGATTGCCTGCCATTTGTACAGCAGGGACATTTCTTCTAAACCTTTGTAAAGTTTACTTAAATCCTACATATATAGTTTGCATTATTTTATTTTGGAAAAACAAAAGTACCCTAGAGGCTAGACTTTTTAAAGTCATTCACCCTGAGGTCCACAACATGACATCATTAAAGACATGCTGACCACAATCATTCTTTCAGAAATTCTCTCAGTTTTTCTAAAGATGATATATTGTTAAAGAAAGAAAGTTACGATTCTTGATATTATAAGCTAGAAGACAGTTTTCTGAAAAAAAAAATTGAAAACACCTAGTACAGTTCAACCTCATTATAACGCCTCATTACAATACAGCTTTCAATACAATAAGGCAAAGTCATGACTCCCAAAGTGATTATTTTGCTATGTATATTGTAAGGAACCTCGGTGTAATTAGAACTCAGTTTCACTTACAACATGGTCTGTTTCTATGGACCCCAAAGATAGAGTTATAATAAGGCTGACCTGCATTTATCAAGAGTTTCCATCAATCTGGTTTCAGGAGTAGAAAATCAAGAAGAAGATCTGCAGTAGAAGACCCTTTAAAAAGCAGGGCCAATTCCTGTGGAGCATATGTGTCCTTTTTGCTGGATGCAGAATGTGGCAAAGAAGCATTCATCGTGAGATCATACTTCTGTCACAGTGGACATGACCCAAGGGACATTGAGGAAAGGCGTGTTTCTACCATTGATTTTGACCTAAAGGTTTATATAAGTCAGCTAATAGATGAGGTTAGTTATTGCCCTTTTTTATACCTTGAATAAACGCTTTGGAGACACAATATGTTCGTGAAGACAGAAGGTTTCAATTTAGGGGTTTGGGACGGGACCAGTCTTTCATAGTAACCAACCTTTGTAATTCTTTATCTTACTTTGAACATGCAATTGTATTTTCCTTTTTAAAAGGTTCTTGATGGAATTTAATCAAATGTTTCATGCACATTGATATTGATGTATAACCATGATAAAAATCCGGGCTATGTTCTTTTAGATATTGCCCTTTGCAATCTACAGTTGCCATTTTAATGCTCATAATGATTTTATAAATACTGAATTCCATAGTCAACATCATCAATTATATATCTTTTTTGTGGTTTCCTGTGATTCATCTGAAACTATCCCATTGTGGCAATACATTTTATTCTATAAGGCTAGGTCTGTAACACAAAATAAAGCATATGGTTTGGCATCTGCAATGAAATCGATCACGTGGCGTGACGTTGAACATTTAAACATGCAATTTATGGCGTTAAGCCGTAGCTTTTCCTATTGCAATTGGCATACTCATATGTATTTTGTTGAAAAAATCACAAGCTCGCATGCGGGAGGCACGGAAAATGCACATTTATACCCCAAGGCAAGTTCCCATGCATGCTCACTAAAAGCTTGCATTTGAAAAGATAGAAACATTTTCGCACCATTTTGATGCTGATTGGGCACAAAAGTTTTCACATTTTTGACAGATTTAAAAAATGAGTAACTGGTTAATAGAGACTGATGCATAGGTTTCCTCAGAAATGATAGAAGATAAAAATAAATTAGAGTTGGCTATGGAACTCTGTAAATATTTGCACAATAGTGCATTTGCAAGTAGTTTTATTCCTCCTGGGTTGCGCAAGAGCATTTTGATACCATGTATACACAATAGGGAGACAATGAACATTTGTATGAGTTTATTTAGGGGCTGGTATCTACATTTTTAACTCACCTGTATGAAAGTACAGGAAGAGAAAGTCTTGAATATTATGTTAATGGATCAAGTTGATACCTTGCATTTTGGTAGATGTTGGTCTTAAGTTTTATGCTGTACCATCACAACTCACCTGGGTAATCTTGAGGTAAAGCTTAGTTACTTTGAAAGTTCCTTTGAAAGTTCCAAATAAAGTTAAAGAACTGTATACTGCTGTAACATATGGTTGTGTCTACTTGTTACTACCTTGCTGTTAGATTCAGTTTTGATGCTGTACCTTCCTGACCCACCTGAGTGGCCTTGAGGTTTATTTTTTTTTACTTTATATCTCTTGAATATGTAGATGGATAAAGTTGATACTTTGCATGTTCGTTGATATTGGTTTAAATTTTTATGCTGTACCATCATGACCCACCTGAGTGACTTTTAAGTCAAGGTCATGTGTCATAGATTTCATTAGATTTAATGGCAAACCACAAGTCAGACTAGCTATGCTGTCCTTCCACAGCGCTTATTTATTATAATTTGGTCTGCACCTTCTATAATGCTTTTCTTTAATAAATTAAAAGTGCTTGTACAGCATATGATATTTTGCAATCACAGTGATTTTGATTAGATGTACATTTATAGTTATATAAAAGGGCAGAGCCCCCGAGTAGTTTATATCAATTACGAGTACAAACATTTTCTAAATAATTTGTATCATGGTCCAATCAGGATCAAGTGTTTTAATATTCAAAATTTTGATGAGTCACGTGATGTTGTTTTAATGGGTCTCTGTAATCATGAATGACAGATTTAGATGCGGTAACCTAGTTTCCACATTTATTGCTGATAAGCTTTTTTGAGTTACAATTTACTCTGTATCCTATGCAGGGCAAAAGAAAATAAACAATCCGAAATAAAATATCAAAATCTACTAAGATAGCCAGAACAGACAAAATATAGAAAAGCTTCTCAAAAAATAACTCCTTTTTAATTTTTACTCTATAGCTTGCAACTAAGTGTTCAACACTGTATTTTTTGTTTTACATATGTACTGGCTCTAAATATTAGTAGCTTTAGCACACTCTGGTTCCTAGCACCCCAATACAGTCTGCTTTACAAACTTGGAAAAATCATTGTTTGAGACAACAGGTGTCTGGGATAAATATCAAAACTGACAGAATCATGCTCTTACTACCCCATGCAGTGTATATGGTAGTAAGAGCATGGCCTACATTTTAGACAAAGCATAAGTGAATGGAAATTTTAAGCTCCGCCTTCTTACTAAGACACTCTGGTTATCTAGTATTTGTGGTTGATTCAAATATTTCATATGCAACATAAAAGGGAAAACTCTAGACCAAACTTCTATGTATTTTGTATTTTTTAGGGTAAAAAGGGATTGGAGATAATGAAGATGGTCTCGAAGTGGTCTGCAGGTCATGGTCATTCTGATTTCAGAGACAGAAGGTACTACCCAACACCGAATGACATCAAATATTTGGTGGAGGCGAGGAAAGCTCAGACACTGTAAGTTCAGTTTTAAATTCTGAGATTTAAATGAAAATGACATTTATGACACTGAAGTTTTGTATATAATTGTAGATTATTGTTTTTTCATTGCAAGCTATCAAATAACGCATTCCACTCCCATTCTGTTACCAATCATCCATTTTAAAGCTGACAAATAAAACACAATAACTTTTAATGACATGCATTACCTTATTAGTCTGTGTGTGCCAAATAATTAAAAATCAGCTCCACTATAAGATGATTCATTACAGCATGGTTTGGATATAACATGGACCATTCATTATCATTGAAATCTAATTTTGCTATATATCGTACATTAATTTTATTTACGAGGGGCATTCGGAAAGTTCGAACACATATTTTTACTTATCGTCTATAATTGTTGTGAAAACCAAGATGATGCACTAAGGCATACTATTGCAAAAAGGTATGGTAAAGGTACCCGGAGCACGCCAAAACGACGTTGCCATAACGTCAAACATTGTTTTAATCAAGTTAGTGATCATCAGCATAATCGCCACACTATCTACGCATTTCATCTGTCAGTCCATCCTTTTGTAATAGGTTTCCATACGCGTGTTTCTGTATGTGGTGAAAAAGCTACCTGTGTCTATTTTGCAAATGTTCCCCACTGAATCACCAAATTTGCGCAATTCTTAATGTAACACGTTTCCTCTGCTGGCTGGTCACTTCTATGATCGTCGTCAATTGATTTTATTCCTCTCTTAAAACATGAGTGTCATTTGTACATAAATACTGGGTTACAAATTTTCATATTTTTCCAGTTTATTAGACCAGGATATATGTTTTTGTTAAAAATTTATGAAGAAAAATCGTAATTTCATAACACTATGCAACTCAGCGACACGATTCAACATAGTAGATTTCCCATACAACACGCGATATAAAGGACCATATCTTTTTTGTGGAACTTCAAATTGATTTGAAATTTTCAGGAAATAATGTTATATTGCCGAAATATTACATGGCGGTTCCATGCTTTGCTGACGTTCAACAAACAGCCAGTAATTATGTTTATTTCTTCAAGACTTTGTTTATAAACATATTTTTCGGACTGCTCCGGGTGCCGATGATAACGTTGCCACGACAACTTTTGCGTCACATCAACGGAAACAACGCCAAGCTCAGTAACTCTTGTACATGTAAATGTACATGTAATATTATGACCCGATCCGAAAAATGCGAACGTTCGAACCATCCAGATGTTTGTTTCCGAACGTCCGAACCTTAAATCTGACACCAAATGACATCCCTAGTAGATTCAGACAATGTTAATATAAATTATGTATTAGAGGTCACATTTACTTTTTACCTTACCAGCATGACCTTTGCTGAAGGTCATTTATGAACGACCAAATCTCAGGTGAGCCATATCAGGACCATTTGTCCTTTGCTTTGTTTTACAGCTTAGACCGCAATGATGCTGTGTCTGTTGAAAGAATGTGTCGAACAGAAATGCAATCAAAGATTATCTTTTATCAAGCTTTGAACAGGTTTGTACAAGAGAAGATATATTTTGTTTTAGAATATTGTAATGCTTTATAGTCAGAAAATAGTGTTTGTCTCTGTCACCCTGTATATTGTATAGTGTAAATTATCTTAGATTAAGAAAATCTCTGATGGGGTTGTGGCCTAGACAAGGAAATCTCAGACAAGTTTTCAAATTAATAGTACATGTATTCAAGTCTCATCCAAGACTCTGCCGAGGATGAGACTTGAATAATCTGAAAAGTAGCCCGAGATTTCCTTGTCTTGGCACCAACACCACCATTGATTATTTTTCTCACCCTTCATTTTAACCCATTTTTACTCTGAATAGGCTTCAAGTGCTGTTCAGGCAGCCATTTTTTTTAACATGAAATAATATGCAAATTAACCAGTGAAAAGCTATAAAAATTAAAAATGATTTTGTATATGAACTAACCTTAGAAATATATTCAAACAGCATTTTGTTTTGGGCATAAAATTCTCAGCAAAAAAAAAATCTTGAGATTTTTATCAAAGCAACAGACCACTTGTTCCTGTAAACTTCCTGAAATTAACACCTGAAGGTTATTTTTGTCATTGACAGTTGACACCTAGTTTATCATTTCCTTGTATGGAAGTACACATAAAGATGTACATTTCTGTCCTCTAAATACATAAATGGTTGGCATTTTGAGACAGCTAAAATATACTAGGACTTGAGATAGAAATATCTCAGACATGCACACAAAGGGATATGCTTGCCTGATGGGAGACAAAAAAGTTCTTCCAGAGACTATAATATGGAATAAATTGAACCTTTAGCATAAAAGATTTGCTTGCTGCAGCCCCATGTATCAAGTAATTAATGTTTTTATACATGTATCTGTTCTATAGTGAGAATAAACAACCACTGATAATCGTCTATCAAAACGAGAAACAGTTTGAGCGCATGACACTCTACTGTAAAGATGTTGTGTTCATGGACGCTTCCTACAAAGGTAAACCATGATATGTCTAGGACAGAAGGCCATTTTGTTAGAAAATAGAATGTTCATAGGGTACTGTTATAAAGAAGCATAGCCTATCTAAAGTCTATGCAAGAGTCGGCATTTGAAATGCACAACAATATAGAGAAAAAGAAGTACTGAAAAATTTAAATTTGTAAACATTTATTTGTATTGATCACCTCTATAAACCTTGAAATACTCATAAATCAACCTTTGTTTTTTGCAGGTTTAACAGCATATGGCTTTGCTTTATACTGTTTGCTGGCAAGGAATGATATTGGTCAAGGCACTCCTGTAGCATATTTTATTACAAGTGAGGACAGTGAAAATGTGTTAGCTACATGTCTGACTAAGTTAAAGGACCACACACTAGCTTCAGGAGATGATTTCTCGCCCAGGTAAGAATCATATTTCATTTTACAGTAAAACACAGTATCTTGCAGTGTATTAAAATTTCAGTAAGCAATGGCATGAATTGGCACAAGCCGAACCAAATAGCCCTGGGTTAATCGAGGGCTACGAGATAAGTGTATGCTAAATGTGTTTCCCTCCTGATATAAAGTTTATTTGTTTTTCTATCATTTTGTTATCAATAAGCATTATGACATTTTTATGTTGATTGGTCATTTTAATTTGTATACTAAGTCACCATAAACTTCTGGTTCTAAGATGATACATTAATTTTTCAAGATGTTTAAAGGCAGTTAACTCCGTAGTCAGCTGTAGGATCTGGTCAAATTTCAAGTTCATCCAAGATTGAATGGTTAATCACCAAGCATGCATTTGAAAGGGTATATGGTATATAATAAAAATAATTGGCAGAAAAATTAAATGAAGAAGGCCCAGATCAAGTGAGCATATATTGGCCATTGTTCCTCATGTTTCGTACAGTATTTAAATTTTAAATCAAAATTTTCGTAATGACATTTCAGGTCATTTATGGTAGACAAAGATTTCAAAGAAATCAACGCATTGCAAAGGGTATTTCCAAACAGCCAAGTATTGCTGTGTTGGTTCCACGTTCTCCAGGTATTAAAGAAATTCAAATTACCTGCCTTAAGGTTTAAAGATTTATTTTAAATAAAGCATGCAGCAGCAATACATATTTTTTGAGTAAAATCCAAGCTTATAGTTACATAAGTGATTCACTGATGGGGGTTTGGTAACCAAAAAAATTAGGCATGGCCTCAGTGGCCTATTTGTACTTCTATAAAAGGAACTCATTTTTAACTTGTTTACTGTTACAGCTGTTGGTTTTGCCAAGTGATGACCATATAAATATCCTGACACATCCATGTATCAGATCATATTTTGTCATCTGAATATATTTATAAAATATCCTCTTTTTGTACTCATTTTCTTATCTTATTGGTTGGGGTCCTCAATTCCCACCAGGAATGCATAGACTGGTCGGTTAGATTTTAACACATACCAGTCAGAATGATGTCTGAACGCTTGCAGAGATCACAAATAACCAGTCCCTGATCATTGGGCTTCATGTTTAATGATTTTGTTAATCATACAGGCTACATATCGATGGATAACCAAGGTTGGCTCTGGTTTGACAGGAAATGACAAAGCTGAGCAGAGACTTTCTGTAATTAAGTTCATGAGAAAGTTGAGAAGCTGTACATCAGTAAGTTTTTATAGCTACATAATTATGTCTGTCAGCCATACACCACATAATTAACATCCAAATTCTCTTTTAAGATTACCACTCTAGTACAGTCTTTTCATATGATGATATTAATAATATTTGAGAGAACTTCTTGTACTCAAAGGTAGGTCTATTGTATATGTCTTGTTTAAAGTATTTACATAGTAAATATCATATGAAAAGGTACAAGTAGGCAACGATCAGGAAAAGGCGCAATCAGAAATAGTTTCCCACTCCAAAACCCCAAGGCTGGAAAAAAACCCAAACTAACAACGAAACAATTTATGAAATATCTAGTAGAAAATCCACAAGTATACCTGTATTTACATATGTAATATAACTACTGTAGGATGTGATTCACAAATAGCTTTGTTCTGATTATTTTGATGGACATTCTGTGACATCTGAAACAAATCAGCATACACAGACTACACAGTACCAGGGTTAAAAATTGACAGTCTGGCAGCCTGATTTTATGCTGATTTGTGAATATTTTGCCCATTTTTGAAGTTATTTTCCCATTTCTAGCCATATATTTTAGGCTACCTGACATTTAGTTTTAGGAATATCAGTGTAAACTGTATGTTATTCTGTTCACTGAAATATAATATGTATGAATGAAGATATAGACATAGTCGCTTATTATTATGGATTTGTCTGTCTTTAAGTTTGCAAAAGAAAATGCTTAAGAACAGATAAAGGCGTCAAACGGGACACATTTTATTTGTAATGTTGTTACAGATAGAGAGTTTCGACCAAACAATGGAATCAGCTGCAGATGAGTTGCCAAATACTAAAGTGTTGTCGTATATATGTGACCAGTGGGTACCGGTTAAAGATAAATGGTGCTTGCTAGGACGTAGATTTTATCATGGAGACCATGACACAAACAACCTTGTTGAGAGGTTTGTATGCCTGTCTTAATTAGCTAATAGAAATCTACATCTTATGTTTTCCTTCATATACGGAAGTGAAAAGCTGAGAATCATCTGTCAGAAACAATAATATCCTTGTAGATATTAATTTCAGGCAAGAGCTCATGACAAGAGCCTCCTAGTGGTTTTATATTACTGATCCTTCCAGGGCGATACTTCTGATGTGTTTTTGGTTATTTTGTGTTTTGGAGTCTAATTTTTGTGCTGTTTGAGCCTTATGTACGTTTTAATGTTTTTAGTTCAGTTCCGGTAAATGAGTGGCCGCCTATGAGGGAATAGCTGCTCACTCGGCTTATGACATGTTTTCATGGTATAAGTGTCAATTGTCATTTTACTTTTTTCCCATCCCTCAGTTTGTGGAGTGGGAATGTCTTTCTGATTGGGCTACTTCCTGATCATTGCCTATTGGTACTTTCCTATATACCTCTAAATTTCAGCGTGGATCCGCTGCAAGGAAGATCTGTAATCTGAATGACTGGAAATCTTGAATAGTTTCAGAGATATTTGAGCAGCTAATGTTTATCAAAAGAGTCAATTATGTATTCTTGCTGGTAGTGACACCTTGATTTTTATCAAGAGCAGAATGTCAGACTGGCAGAACAATTCCAATTTGCAAGTAGCTCTTGATCAGTAAAATCATTTGCTCTTGTTTTATTTCATATGTGGTTCAATTAAGCTTACTGTTCTTAAATGATTCTGGCTCCGCATAGACACAATTATGTCTGTTACTGTTTTTCTGACAGAGATGTGGTTTTTCTAAGGACACAGCCATTTCTTGTAATAACAACCTGCTATACAAGCTGATAAGATCATTTAAAAGAGCTAAGTACCCCTGCTCCTTCTAAATTTTTATTCAAATAACAGATTAGTATCCCACATGTCTGATTAAAATTATCCAGTGATACAGCAGTTGCGGATCCGAGCTGAAATTTGAGGTGATAGCTCTCCCCTCATAAGCTACTTGATTTGTTTGTGTCTTAACAGGTTCTTTCTTTCTATGAAGTACCACTTTTTGCGTGGATTAGCCAATAGAAGGGTAGACGACCTTCTGCAACTTCTAGATGACGATGTATCTTCAACCTTTGAGTATGTATATATCAAAATAAAATAAAACTGAGATCCTTTAAGAGCAGAGAACATATTAATGATATGGACCATGCCACGGTTTCAGCTACTTAAGCCTCTTTAGTGAAACTTAAGATTTGGCGAAATGGAGCTAAAAAGAAGTACAGTATTATGCAACTTTCAACAGGATAGTCGATTCAAAAACTAGTATTATCCAAACAGTGCCAAAATATAAATAGTTAGTTAGAAAATGAATCTAAACCAATCATAAACTTCTAATTTCTCAGAATACCCTCGCTGACCTCAAAGGATTAAAAAGAAAATATAATCTGCACTATGGCTGATGTATGGGGAGACCTTTAATGCAGATCACATGATCAATGAAATTTGTTGAAAATTTTCACTAGTAATCTTTATTTAAAAAAATGCAATTTTTCACTTTTCGTCACAAAAAATTGCATTTGAATTTCCCACAAAGTAAAAAATTTGATATTTGTAATAAACAAAAATAACCAGACCAGAAATAACAAATTAAAATTGATAAAAAAAAAATTACACAAAAACAGGGCGGTACAAGATTTTTTATTTTCAGTATATATATTTACAGTTACATCGATGGCTTGATAAAGGCTGGTAGAATAAAGGGTGAAAGAATGAAAAGAGATGGCAAGAAACTGGCAGAAACGATGATGTCACAGGGTTGGGCGAATATCATTGTGTGGCACTCTGATGATGTGTGTTATGTGCCTTCTCAGTCATCTCCACAGGAAAGTGGTTATCTTGTGGACATAATTCATGCAACATGTGAATGTCAAGCAGCATCTCAAGGAGGTATGCCCTGTTGAGATTTAAAATAAATGCCTTTGTCTCATAAAATGTGCTATATTTTCTACTATGACCATATGGAACACGTATAGGGAATGTTATTTGTTGCTGAAACTCCTATATTTGACTTTATTATTGCAAGTACTTTATTAGCTCTCACAGAAATGCTTCATATGAAGCCTTGAAGCTTCTCTAGAGTGTATTGAAATATAGTCCATACTACCTCCCTTTGAATGTTTTTACTAAAGGATCAAACCTTTATATTTTATTTGCTATTACTGCAGCTAGTGTTGTGCCGTGTGGCGGCCGTAAAAAGTCTCCCCGTACATCATCCATAGTGCAGATTATATTTTTATTTCGGTCCTTTGAGATCAGTAAAGGTATTCAGAGTGTTCAAAACACTCACGTTTAGAAACATACTTCTAAACAATGTTGAAAAATATTTGACCCAATTTAGGAATATGTCTTTGATTTAGACTCCTCTTTTTAATTCTCGAAATTCCAGCACAATAGTCTGGCGTTCGTTGCCGGTTTAAAAAGGGCTACTGATGAGGGTTCATTACCCGAAATTGCGCAATTTAGTCCATACTACCTCCCTTTCAATGTTTTTACTGCTTCCAAAGGATCAAACCTTTTTATTTTATTTGAAAGAATCACAGTAAATGCATTTTCTAGTTAATTACAAATTTTTTTAGGAGGTTAAATATCTTTGAATCAACATACTTTATTTTCTTCTGTATGCTTTTCCAGGAATGTGTAAACATCTCCACCTGGCATTGAATCTGTCAGCAGCAAGAGAGTATGATGTGCAGACAGTAAGATCAACAGTTGCTGAACAGTTATACACTTCAGGATCATGGACAGTTGATGGAAATTTTTTGACTGTTGTAGACAGAGAAATGGTTGGGGTGGTTAATTTGATGAATATGTCATGCATATGCGTGGCATCCAGTCATGGCCTGGAATGTGTTTGTAAAATGGTAGCTGAGCAATACAAAGATGCCAACAGTTTACAGTCTGGAAGCTTGGCGCCTTCTGTAGAATCTAATCTCTCTTTGCCAGATTTTTCAGAAAATGCACGGAAAGCCAAATTTACTCAGCTGTTAGGAGAAATTAGCCACTGGGCAGAAAACACAGATTCAATAGTAACTACCAGCATGATATCACATATAGAGAGGTTACATACTGGAATATTTGGACAGTACAGAAAAAGGTATACACAAAAGAAAATTCAGCCGTTACATCCATACAGAAGTATAATTGAAAAAGCAAAGAGAGATCACCAATACCATAAATTAAAAGGGAAAAAGCGTCTAGCAGTAAGAACCCCAAGAGAAGGTGGATCCTTTTGTATTAAAAAAAGAAAAGGACGGACAGGGTTCCTGAAAAAACTAGAGTAGGCTATGGTTATAGCTTTGTGCCACACCATCATATTTTCTCGGATGTTGATTTTCTAGGATGTCTGTTTCTTTTGTGAGGGATGACAGATCGAAATAAAACATATTTTGCTTAGGAAAATAATTTTCATTGAAAAAATATTAAGCACATTCTTGTGTGTGTTTTTTTTCTATTGGCAAAAGAGCATGGGTTTTGTTTACAACATTTGAATAAACAAACATCAGCCAGGTGCAGCAGTGACCACTATTATCGAGACTTTCTTATGTCCATGAAACTATGACGTCTGCAAAAATGTGAAGTCAGAGTATGAGCTACTAAATTCTGGAATTGCTGCAATTCCATGGTCAAACTCTTAACCTTTCTGACACAGTTACATATGCAGTACTTAAAAATGAAATGTAGTAATTCTTGTACTACACTCAGTAGAAGTCTGTTAACAAATTACAAATAAACAAAGTACAAATAAACAATATTAAGATCATTGGACTAGAAAAGATTATATATATATATATATGCATCTGTGGCAAATATATGTTCTTTGTTGTGTATAACAATAAAAGCCATGGTGTTCATAGAATACACTTTGACAAAAGTTTAGCATATTCCAGTTTTAAAGTGCAAAAGTTAAATGCCCGCAAAATATTTCAAAAACAGATTTGCAATTCAAGGATTCAGAAAGTAAGCATGTCATAGCATGTCGTAGCAAAGAACAAATAAAAAATTTGTCACAGATTTTTACAATTTATGTGTTACAATATGCATTATTTTGATAATAAGCCGTATTTCTAAAATCTGAATTCTGCACCTCATATGACACGTCTGTACAAAATTCACACACAGATCAAGGAAGCGTATGTTGGAACAACCTGTTACATACAAAACATTGAGCTGAAAGTCAAACTCTGACATTTCTGGAAAGAACAAAAATTTATAGAATGTATAGCAAAATTGCAATGTTAAACATTTTGAAAATAAGTTTGCCGCTAAAGATGTCTAATGTCTACATCTCAAATGACAGGATAATGATGTCTATACCACACTATTATTCTCTCTGTGGACTAAATATTTTACTAAGTTTCGTTTTATAATGTTGAATTTGAGTGCTTTTTAAGAAGGTTTTAAAAATGTGTTGAAAATCACACTTTCAAAACAGTAGTTTTTTCTTTTGTCATTCAGTATCTAAATAACTGCCGATTTTGAATCCAAAAAAAGCACTGGTTGTTTCCGCTGTAACCATGGCATCGAATAGGGGCGATTGCGTCAACATATTTATTCACTGACAGACGTGTTTCCTTCATCTTAGACGTTATGCTAAACTTTTGACAAAGAGTTTATTAGTCTAACTCACCGGTGGATACAGATACTATGTTGTTTAATCACTATTCACCTTGTTTTGCATTATCTACTGGTTCCCATCTAACTGAATTAAATATTGGAAATTATGTAAATCAAACCCTAAAGAATCTGTTTTAATTCTTATTAGATTATTGATTTTTTTCTAAGGGGGTTTTGGTTTCCTGTATTTGAAATATTTATAATGGGAATCAACAGATAATGCAAACACGATACGATGAAACCAGTTTGATCATGCTTGTTAACTTAACATGATTAGCTGTGTAAACAATAGAAAATGGGTATCTATGTGCCATAGGCATTTTCCGGTGCCATAGAGAACACATGCAACTCTTGTTAACCATTATGGAATCACAATGTTGATTAAATACCCACTCGTAACATGTCCATTTCAAGGTAAACTGGCACAGTCAACCTAATGGCAATATACACAAGCTGTCTTCTGCACAACCACAATGACAACCAGTTGTGGTCTTTGTGTCAAATCAATAAAGTTTTAAGTGTCTGTGGATTCATCACTACTAAGTTACACACAATCAAAATGACAAAAATGATATCAGTGGCTCGAATTTCATGTGAGAGAACAAATCAAAACTTTAAAAAAGAAAATGCTGACTAGCTTATTATTGACTAGATTTGTATTAAAAAAATGAGAACATGATGAATATTCAGACTAGAATTGATCCACAAATTATCCTTCAAGATTATTGCTTGTATTGCAATATGTGCACATCAAAATTATATAAAAACTGAAAATGCTGACTAGCTTATTATCGACTAGATCTTTATTTTAAAAAGAAAAAGGAAGTTTCAGACTGTGATAAAATTCAGAATAGAATATTTCCTCATTTCTTTATCAGTATCTCACTTCAATCATCTGTTGGTTCCTTGTCTTTTACTTCTGCAACAGAAACCAAAGTTAGATTTACTACCAGATCAAATACTACATACAGTCATGTACCTTTTATTTTTATATGCGGAATGCAGTTATACATATTTTGGCACAAATAATTCTTTTTAGCATCTTGAATACAGTTGGTCCTTTTTTGCTTATTTTTTCTCTGCCATTAAATAACTTTGCAATGGCATATCATATTCAAAGGCACATGTGGCCCAAGCTGACATTGCCATAGAAAAGGTCAAGCTTGTCCAAGGGCCATGTTTTATATTATAATTACATTATAGAGCTTGTGTCTGTAATGCTACATGCCAAGTTTGCAGATTATAGTAATTTTTTTTTTTTTTTTTTTTTTTTTTTTTGATTCAGTTTTACGTCCCTTTCAAGCATTTTCACTCATATCGAGACGAATCAATCTGTAGGTGGGGCGAAAACCGGAGTACCCGGGGAAAAACCACCTGACACACCCGCAAGCAGAACTTGGCTTGTCCCACATGTGACTCGTGCCCCGAGCGAGGCGCTAACCCACAGCGGTGAGATGATCGAATTATTAAGAGCACTGAAGTCAGCGACCTTGACCACTAGGCCATGGGGGCCGCCTATAGTAAATTTGATTCTTAAAACGATTTGGTAGGTTTTTAAGATATATTAAGGTCATGTAAGACAGCTGTCTTGGTCATGTGACCTGGACCATATATATAATCCACACATGGAGGCTCCATATGAAATTTGGCTTCCATTTTGGTCAAGCCATATGAGTTATGATCTTAAAAATCTTTCGTAATTAATTTTGCTGGACAAATTCTTAATTACAGAGTATTCTTTATCCATTTCCTTTCTTACCCATTATTCCTTGCAACCACTTTAAGGTGGTTTTCACGAATCCAAGCCCACCGTGGGTTGCCAGGTTAAGGTCGTTTGCCAAATCACCCTCAAGAGCCTTTGACACCAACTTCAGTGATTGGCTACATACAAAACAAATAAAACATTTAATAAAAGTGATATAATAACATAGATAATGAGTACTTGGTGCACGTTCTGACCCATTGACTGGTATTTGCTCTTCTGAGTTAGCAGAGGAAATATGATACATACAAGGTATTTTGTCCTGTTGATAAAAAAGTGGGAATAAAAAGTTCAATCAACTGCTTTTGCTTTTAAAACACAAACATCTTTTATATAAATTTGATTACCAAGTTGTCTCTAGAGCAGCTTTCTTCTGTGACTCTGTTGCACAGATAGTACCATCCCAAATCTGGCTCTTGAGGGTCTTTTCGTTAACTTTAGAGGCCAGAAGCTGGCTATATTCTGTTACCATCTTGCTTACCTCATCTGAATCACAAAGTGAAAATGAATATATACTCTGCAATTTCAAGAAATTGAGTTTACAATAACGTTTTTGCTGGATCAGATGTTTTGAAATAATTATTGAAAGAGCATTACCACAGTTTATGAGCAATCTGAACAATAATGAAATGCCACAATCATTTTTCTCTAAATTCTGTAAATAAAATATAAATGTTTGATCCTTTGGAAGCAGTAAAATATTCATAGTATGGACTATATCAAACTGAATATGATATTGTTAAGTACAGATGTATTTTATACATGTTGTTTAGATATGAGACATTCAAATGCAAGAATGATGAGTATAACCAGAATTATTCATCACCGACCAAAGAAATGCTTAAAAAGTAAATGATGCAATTCACTCGCGCAAACATTGTAACCATGACACAATTAAAATTGCCTATGCACATGTACCCCTAACTCAAATAATTAATCATCTTGTACCACTAAGCAGTAACGTTGCAACTTCAACAAGTACTAAATTATCCCCCTTGCAATTAAACAAGTAGTGATTTTATTACTTTAATTATGAGCTTGTTTCTACTGCAATTTTCAAAAATTTTCAAGTATTGTTATGAGGTAGCAACTGTTATCTTTGTCTGAAAATTTAAATATAAAACTGTGAGCATTATTGTGATTTTTTCACTTGATAGCTCTAGTTTTGGTCGAAAAAATAACTCAATTCATTTTTTATCATACTCAAAATCAGTAATTTGCATTATGTACTCTGATATCAAATGGTCAGAGTTCAAATAGAGCCAAACTGTACAATGTTGCTGTTTGACCCTTAAAATGAGAAAGGTGGTTTTATGTGGCTTTTCTTTTTTGTTCTGTTTATATCATTACACCTAAATATGTAAACTTATTACAATAGTGTTCCTAAATTTATTTTCTGCATAATGGATTTTGTGGCTTAGAAATAGGCTAAACTTATACAGGTACCAACCTTCTGTTAAAATACTGAAGGATGAAAGATTAGCAGAGCTAGTTCTTCTCTTTATGTTAAGGCGACTCAAAAGCTCTTGAAGAGATTTTGCCTTCGAAGAGCCTTTGCCTATACGCAGCATCTGCTGTATGACAGATGCTGACATGGCCTCTGGTCCTTCAATCCGTCTAAGAAGTTCAGCCCCTGAGACTTGGCATAGCCGTTGGTATTTCACTGTGTTTGAAGGTGCAGGTGCTAGCCTGCTTGGTACCAAAGAGAAGTTATCTGTAAAATATAAGCATAATCATGAATATGACTAAAGCACCATCAAAAATGGTGCTTACAAGCAGGAAACAGCCAATAGGAAAACAACTAATCAGACCAAAGCACCAAATTTTGTTCCATTTGTAAAACAAGTAACAATATGTTTCACCCATTACAATTTCACAATCTTGGGATGTAGGAAACAGTTTCTTTATAATAAATACCTCAGTAATTGCTAAAAAGAATGAATTGAAATTATACACAGAAACATTGCAATAACATATAGCTGAACAATTCAGAAAAATAGCTTTTCTGGAACCTATTCATTTAATCATTTTAATATGAGCATGCAACTTTGACATCAACGTCAGCCTGTGAGTAAATTTCATGAAAGTTGGTAAGCCGAAAATAATTTTCATATACAGACACAGTTTTAAAACTTTCACAACAGCCATCGTAATAGTTTTATTGCTGTTTTTGCATTATTAGTGAACAACTAAGATTATGCACACTGACTACTTTTGCATTAAATCACACATGATGTACATCAACAAATGATGACTTAACCCAGTGAAAGAGCAGTGCAAATTATTGTTTTAGAATGCAACATTTCAAACATCAAACCGAACAAGGATATGATATAAAAATGCGCTAGCCAGTCTTTGCGAAAACTGCTGGACAAAACCAGCAAAATTTTATTATGTCCAGCAGAAATTTTCATTTTGTCAGACAAATGTATGGCAAAATTTACAAGATTACAATGTTAATATAAAGGCACTGTTGGGCAAAATAAGCTCTAGTCCAGCACAAAATTAAAATCTGTCAGACAGCTATCCAGCGGTAGAAAAAGATTTCAAAAGACTGACTAGCTTTACCTTAATTTATATTTTAAGCAGTTCTACCATAAATACTTATTGTTATATCATGGAAAGAAAATTGAATAAATCTTTTATCATATATTGGCCTCTTTTTTCCATTATTGTTACCTTTAGCCTGCAGGTCTTCTCTGGACTTTATTTTCGACCAGTCGAGTTCATTGTCCTAGAAGAGATTGTAAACTTATTTGGGACTAATAAATCAACACAGTGCATGCTTGTTTCATGTTCCTCTTTTAACCATTTTATTATTAGTTTTTGAATGCAAAAAGTAGATACATATACAGAGGATTAATACTATAAAATGGATATATGATGTGCATATATCATACTATATTAAACGTTCTTGATTATTTGCCACTGATACTGAGCATTTACATGTATGTGTAATATAAAGATCAGATCTTAATGAATGGCCCTCTTATGAATTACTTAAAATTACAATTGTTTAGACAATGTCACAAGAAAACCAACTCAGGATCTTACAACCAAAGGGGATTCAAATTTTAAAGAGGGATATTATTATGAGTGAAAACAAGTTGCAGATTGTCTGTAAAGCTGATATGATCTAGTTTTTTTTTTTCAAATCACAGACAGTACTTCACAGGGAATAAAACTTCCAGCCTGTGACTTATCTTACCTTGTTTCTGTCTTGTGTCGTTTCCCTCGAGTCTAAAAGAAAGGAGAAAAAAATATAAAAATAATCTTAGGCTAAAACACTCTATAAAAGATCTTTGTTTTTATAGATTGTTTTAATCATTGGATTATTTTTTGTTTATTGTTATCTGAGTGATCATAAATTATTATTGCTTCTATCTTTCTGCCCATTAAATCATATATTGATTTTTTTCTGTTGTTGATATTTCACCATTACGATATTCATCATAACATCAGGAAAACATGTCCGTGCAATGAACAACTCCTTGAACCCCTTGTTTTATATAGCAAAACGGGTATGCAGGGGTATACATATTTTCTTATTTTTGGCCCCAAAACATAGATTGTGGGTACTCTTTGAACCGCCTCGCCGAGGCAGTTGTAACATGTACCCACAATCTATGTTTTGAGCAAAAATCAAAAATGTCAAAATTTTTCCAGGGAAATTTTTCATTTTTAGAACCAAATTTTTTGCTGTATATTGCATGGCTAAAGCAAACGGATCTTAATAGGATCATCATCAATCATACTTTTGCAAGAAACTACCTTGCTTGGGAATGTATAGGTTCCATAATAATAGTTTTAAGCCCGCCAGTAATTTTATATTACTGATTGTTCCAAGGCGATACTTCTGTCGTGGTTCTTTAGTTTTATGTCTTGGTGTTTAAAATGTTTGTGCTGCTGGCGCATTATGTATGTTTTCATATTTTTAGTTAAGGTAACTGAGTAGCCACCTATTCGGAAAATAGCTGCCCATTCGGCTTACAATATGTCTTCATGGTATAAGTACATGATTGTTAATTTAGTTTTTTCCCATCTTGGTTTTTGGAGTGGGAATATTTTTTCTGATTGCGCCTTTTCCTGATCTTTGCCTACTTGTACTTGAATATGAAAAGCCAGCTTTAACACAAACAAGATACATGATAAATTACCCTGTGCTCCTAATATTCTTGAAATGAGGCCCTATGGGACCGAAATGGGGCCCCATACACAATATCAAAAAATATCTTACATTCCAAATTGCTGGCTAAGAATATGCAATTAGAAAATTTCTCCATAAAAATAGTTTTCTTGGATTTGAAAGGTGAAAAAAAAAGTCAAACGTTGTGAAACATAATATTTCTCTAGTTTGTAATGTTTTCCGGAAAGTCTTTCTGTATATCTCAGGCTATAAACATGATTGGACTACTGTTTATAAATCTATTTTATTTATTCAATTTTGTTATGACAGTACATACCATTCTGGTATTTTCTTTTTTGTCCTTTTTTCTGTGGTCGTTCAATCTGTATTTTTTCCTCCTCTTCCTCTGACTGTTTTCTTTTCTCTGCCTCTGTTTTTCTTCTTTTCACTTCTGCCTTCTTTCTTTCATCTTCAGTCTTTCTTTTCCCCCCTTCTGTCATTTTTCTTTTCTCTTCAGCCTTTCTTCTTTCCTCCTCTTCTGCCCGTTTTTCTCCCTCTTCAGTCTTTATTCTTTTTTCATCTTCTTCTGCCTTTCTTTTTTCCTCTTCTTCAGCATTGCTCCATTCAACCTCTTCAGCACTATTTCTTTCCTCATATTCAGCCTTTATTGTTTCTTCTGCCTTACTTCTTTCTTCCTGTTTGGCCTTTCTTCTTCCTTCTTCAGCCTTTCTTCTTTCTTCTGTCTTTCTTCTTTCTTCTTCAACCTTTCTACATTCCACATGTTTAGCGTTTCTTCTTTTTTCTTCAGCATTACTTCTTTCTTCTTCAGCTTTTTTTCTGTCTTCTTCAGCCTTTCTTTGTTCAACCTCATCAGCCTTTCTTTCTGTTTTACCCTTTTTTCTTTCTTCTTCAGTCGTTCTTTGTACTACATCTGCCTTTTTTCTTTCTTCTCCTGCCTTTCTTCTTTCTTCTTTAGCCGTTATTACTTCTTCATCCCTCCTTTCTTCTTCAGCATTACTTCTTTCTTCTTCTTCAGCTTTTTTTCTTTCTTCTTTAGCCTTTATTTGTTCAACCTCATCAGTCTTTCTTTCTGTTTCACCTTTTTTTCTTTCTTCTTCAGTCTTTCTTTGTACTTCATCTTTAGCTTTTTTTACTTCTTCAGCCTTTCTTTTTTCTTCTTCAGCTTTTCTTCTCCTTTCCTCAGTTTTTCTTATTTCTTCTTCAGCAGTCTTTATTTCTATATCATCCTTTTTTCTTTCTTCAGCCTTTCTTTGTTCTACATCTGCCTTTTTTCTTTCTTCTCCAGCATTTCTTCTTTCTTCTCCAGCATTTCTTCTTTCTTCTTCACCTTTTTTTCTGTCTTCAGCCTTTCTTTGTTCAACCTCATCAGTCTTTCTTTCTGTTTCACCCTTTTGTCTTTCTTCTTCAGTCTTTCTTTGTACTACTTCTGCTTTTTTTCTTTCTTCTCCTGCCTTTCTTCTTTCTTCTTCAGCCTTTATTACTTCTTCATCCTTCCTTTCTTCTTTAGCATTAGTTTTTTTTTTTCTTCTTCAGCTTTTTTTCTTTCTTCTTTAGCCTTTCTTTGTTCAACCTCATCAGTCTTTCTTTCTGTTTCACCCTTTTTTCTTTCTTCTTCAGTCTTTCTTTGTACTTCATCTTTTGCCTTTTTTCTTTCTTCTCCTGCCTTTAGTCTTTCTTCTTCAGCCTTTATTACTCCTTCATTCTTTCTTTTTTCTTCTTCAGCCTTTCTTCTTTTTTCCTCATTTTTTCTTCTTTCTTCTTCAGCCTTTTTTAGTTTCACCTCTTCAACATTTCTTCTATCTATTTCAGCTTGTCTTCCTTCTTCATCATTTTGTCTTTTTTCTTCAGCCTTTCTTCGCCTAGCCTCCTTTTTTCTTTCTTCTTCAGCCTTTCTTCTTGCTACCTCTTCAGCCTTTTTTTCTTTTTCAACATTCCTTTCTGCTTCTTCAGCCTTTATTTTTGCTTCACCTTCAGCCTTTCTTAGATCTACCTCTTCAGACTTTCTTCTTACTTCTTTTTCAGCCTTTCCTTTTTCTTCTTCTGTCTTTCTTGTTTCTTTTTTCTGTCCACATCTTTCTTTTTCAACCTTTCTTTTTTCTTCTTCGCCCTTTCTACTTTCTGCTTCAGACTTCCTGCTTTGCACCTCTTCAGCCTTTCTTCTGCTTACTCTAGTTTTTCTGACTGAAAACAGTAAAGATAGGATGAACCAACCATAGTTAACATGCCTAGAATCGCCGACCAAAAATCCATCACCACAAAACAGAAATAAGTAGGTATTGTAGATTCGTAAAATAGGAAAATTATGAAACAAGTTTAAATGTAGAAAAGTATATATGCCTGATATTCTGGCATATCAATTAAAAAAAATAAGTAAATAAGCAGGGCTTGTTAGATACCCCAGCAGGGTAACAGTAAAAACAAAAATATGCATGTTACTTTGTTAAACAATATTTTTCATGATAAAATGTCTTTATTTTGAATACACAATGCATGTGCATGAACAAAGAAATGTGTCTGCCAGGTTTCATGAAATACTGTCCAAGGCTAGTCAAGAAATCGCGGAAACAAAGTGTGTTAAAGAATGAATGAAACACAGATGGAAAACGCGAAAACAGTAACCCACACGATATTTCCTTTTGCAGGGACCATAATGAGCAATATTAATTTATAGAAAATGGACCTCAAAATAGCGGTGTTCTTTACAGAAACTGTAACACAGTATATACAGTAAGTTGAAGTGGTCTTTACATAGTAGCTAACAAAGAGACTGAGCCACATCATGAGAAAATCATATTTGGGCCTATGACAGACAGACAAAACTTTTAGTATGAACCTTTAGCCAAAGCCTACACAGTTGATCAGATACTTTGAAAATACAATCCTTCTTTTTCTTTAATCCAAAATTACAAAATCATAACCTTCTGTGACCGTAGGTAAGTTTGTGTCTGATCTTATCATTACACCAACTGGTTTTCTCTCGCCCCAGCTGATTTTAGTAACACCTTCATAATCTGATATTCCAAGGCAATGCATTGTACAGGCACATAAAATGTCTTTCAAAAGAACAAATACTGCAGCTTGATTACCTGGTGTTGTCTCGTATTGCTCCAACACCCTTTTAACCTCCAGCCTCATGTTTCTTCCATCTTCCCTGTTGAACCATTTCGTCAGGTACAACGGGCGGTTCCAATTTGTAATGGGCTTCTAAATACATGTATAAGAATGAAATATTACTTTGAAATCAGTCAAGGTAAGTAAGGCATGGTAAATCAAGACTAGCATTTGCAGTCACATCTACAGTTATTAACTTTCATAAAAACGTTTTTTATAGAAACAGCGCCCGAGTTTTGCCACAGGGAGATTACAAATCCTCTTCTTTATAATCTCTTACTATCTCTTGCCATACGTTTTGACTGTATAGCTCTGTTTGTGTCCGTATTGCTCTCTAGGTTATAACACGTTTTTCATGTTCAATTTAACTGAGCTTTTGCTATTGCATTATATATTACAGAATTAGTTCACAAAATTATTTATGGGCTC
The DNA here is from genome assembly GCA_964017185.1 of Rugalucina vietnamica. Taxonomy (NCBI): domain Eukaryota; kingdom Metazoa; phylum Mollusca; class Bivalvia; order Lucinida; family Lucinidae; genus Rugalucina; species Rugalucina vietnamica. The sequence goes on from OZ024879.1 coordinate 46,427,056, forward strand.
AGATATTCCATGTCAATATCATTTTTTAAACCCAGAATAATATAACATATGCATAACCATAAAAGTATGGCTATTACAGTATCTGATTTTTTAAGGTAGTTTTATTTAAATAGTTCCATACCTTAAACATGCAGTCCAAATACTTAAGGACAAAACTGCCACAGTCATTTGAGCTAGGTCCTTGCTGTGGCATCTGTGCGTGAATTGCCGGAAGATTGTTGTTACCGAACACTTTTATGTCATCGTATTGTTTTTCATATTCTTTAGTTAGATATCTGAAATAAATGTAACCTCAAAATGTTGTGTAAAGAAACATGGTATAATATAGCATTGCTATTGTTTCATTGACATAAGGACATATTAAAATATGACTAAGACATCCTCGAAAGAATGGTCTTTCAAAGGAAATATTTTACCCATGGATACATCATGGAGGCGGCAGTCATAAATGAAAAAAAAAAATAGGAGGAAATGACTGTCAATTCGGCTCATTGCCAAGAACTCATATCTAAAAAGGTACAAGTAGGCAAAGATCAGGAAAAGGCGCAATCAGAAAAAGATTCCCACTCCAAAAACCGAGGTGGGGAAAAAACCAAACTAACAATCAGGTACTTATACCATGAAACATATCGTAAGCCGAATGAGCAGCTATTTTCCCAATAGGTGGCCACTCAGTTACCTTAACTTAACTGAAAATATGAAAACACACATAAGGCGCCAACAGCACAAAAATTTTATACACCAAGACATAAAACAAAAAGAACCACCACAGAAGTATCGACTTGGAACGATCAGTAACACAAAGTTACTGGCGGGTTTAAACCGGTTTTACATGGCCATAACCTCACCCTCAGCTTCTGCAGTGGTTCATAACATTTAGTTAGTTATTTGGTCCTCGTGGTGAATCTCTAACTAGTCAATGAATCATCAAGAACAAACAAATAAATCATGATAAACATCCTGATGAATCAAAAACCAGGACTCACAGACTGGGTAAGCTGCCCGACGATGGAGATCCCTGGGCGCCGAATAACCTACTAACTCCGGAGCAAAAGAAAAAACACCAGTTGGACCCCGGTGGGCCAAGCAACAGACAAGAAGCTCCGGCCCCAACCAACTAAAATGAATAGCTTTATGTCGGGGCCATCATAGAGTCTGACGCCCGACCCACCGGCGTGCAATTAAAGAAGGCAGCACTTTATGCACTTTAAACAGAAAAAAAGTGTTTCAAATAAACTTTGAAAATAGACCAAAGGCATTTTTGTAACTCAAAGACAAGCCATTGTGGTGCTACTTGTTTGACATTGCTAGGCAAGCTGGATCTGATATGCACATGCCCTCTTATGCATCAGTAAATTCTAATTATGTAACTCTGAAACTACACTGAAGAACTTTCAAGAGGCACAAAACGAAAATTAGTATTTTTGCAACAAGGACATTTTAGTCTTCCTTAACAGGTCCAAGGGGTCGGTAACTGTACTTTATTTAAGATGAAATAGGCGTTTGTTATGTCACTGACCACCCCACAGCAATAAAAACATTTTGCACTTTTTGCCATGTGGCGTCTCGTTGAATAAGAAACATATTTTATCATTTCACTCGGAATTTGTAGTAATCCATATATGAAACACTTAAGTTTTGTCTCATTTTTAACCACTCTACAGTTCTTTAAAATAAAGTAGAAAAGCAACTGGCATAATTTGCTTTTTCATGTGACGTCATATTTGCCATTTTAAAACTATACGGCACTGCAGAAGTCCCTCCAAGGGTTTTGGGATGGTGAAAGTTTGACGCCGTCTGATCAACGTTGCTTTTCTTGTCAAGTCGCTAATATCTCTAGAGATTCGCCGTAAAGACGCAATATATAAAGTCGATTACGTCGACGATGAACAATCAGACAAGCTAGCATCATTGCCTGTCAATCAGTGCAACCTTCCGCTTTTAATAAGATAACAATGCTCTTTATGCCAAGGGGCAAATTGTAGTCGTGCTCACTATTACTTGCAGTTTTGGATTTTAGGGTATTACTATAACCAGGACTGTTGATCTCATATTACTCATTATATTGTGAGGAAATTCACAACTTAGTTTGCAAACATATCAATGTTTGTGTGTCTCAAATTTCAATAGAATAGAAGTATTGTAAATATGAAAACAATTTAAATAAACAAAAATGTTTGCGTTTTTAAAGCTCTTCAGTGTATAATAAACCTTTTTACCTACCCTTGAGGGAAAATAACTAAGCCTAAGGGCGAATTCTGCAAAGCTGTATGAATCCAGAATTTAATTATTACCACCCACCCCACCCCTTATCCCCAATCTGCCAAGAAAAAACACATTTTCACAGAAGAGAAAGTAACTATGAAACAATATGTAAATTTTTTTGGTCTGTCCTGGTTTCCAGCAAGCATAAAATGATCGTACATAAAACAGATAAATCATAGCTAAGAAAATTTGTTGGCACAATTTAATTTGCCATTATAATTCTATGAGATTTTTAGAAAAACTCAAGGGCAGCTAACTCTGTATTGAATGTGTGGATCTGACTTAATTTCAAACTCATCCAAGATTTTATAACTGCATTCATTACCACGAAGAAAATGTTATCATTGAAACCAGAGTTCCGCTCTTATCTGTCTTAAAGAATCAAATCAAACATATTTTGGCCAATATACAGATTTGAAATATCTGATATTTCTTCAATCATATTTTGGTACATAGCAGATGCTGGGTCCAAGTCTATGTACTGAATTCAGAGTACAATCCCACATGCATTATGACTAAGTGTCTTAATTTAAAAAATATTGACACCAATGAAAATGACTGGTATGGCAGAATGTAATGGAAAGTTACCTTTTGGAGACAAATTTGTTGCCCTCACGAATACTGTGCTCTGGAAAATCCATGAGAGGATAGCAAATCACTAACAAAATCCAGTGGCTCCTACAATATAAACAGACATTTGTTAACAGTTCAATTTCAAGACGTTCTCAAACATAATGAGATAGTGGAGCGTGCAGGTATGTCATTGTTTATAACAGGATAGCTAAAGTGTGAATATCGTTAGCTTTACAAAAGACATCAATGAGCAGGTGAGAACAACTGTTTCTCAAATAAAAAACTGTAGCAGACTCCATATGTTAAGTTCGTTCAGACAACTTGTGCTTTCCGGATACGAGTTGTTAAACGCTACAATGTGTACCATAAGGATTTCAAAAAATTGTTTTTATAAAACAAAATCAATCTTTAATCATACATTTGCACCAACTAATTTCTGAAAGACTTGTCTTTTTGTAAATGGTTAATATCAGCCTGTAGATGTCTGACTATGTAAAAATCCATGTTAGGAAATGTGGATGTGGAAACTATATAATTTTTTTACATCATGCAAATGTGTTCATTGTTGAGGACAATATTCTATGGCATTAAGATGGTCCCTCTGACCACACTGGCAGCCATGAAAATTGGTTTCAAGGATACAAGATAGATCTTATAACCCATCCAAAACTTGCAATGGCTTTAGTTAATCTCCGTTTTTCTTTAATTTTCTATATTTTATTAGTATTCATGAATATGCAAATGAGATAATTTTCATTTAGGCACATGACATCAATACATTTGTCATATGCTATTACTGGTTAAATTACAAAGTGCCACAATTATAGTTTCGACCTCAAATTAGTTTATTTATTGACTTTTCATGATTTTTATGTCATTTTTTTTTTAATATTTTCATTAAAATTCATGAATATGCAAATTAAATATCTTGTATATCTTACCATATGATGAAAGGGCAATGTCAAAGCTTTAAAATGTGACCAAGTTCAGTGGTAATGAATTTTGTATGCACACATCCATGCTCCATTTTTTAAATGACCTAAATTAATTTTCAAATGTTCAAATGTGAAAAAATACCGCTGATTTTGAGAATCTTCCGAAACCCAAATAAAACTGAATCATTCCATATTTTGGACAAAGGAAGTGCGGTTTGTTGGATACAAAGACAATGTTGAAATTTGCAGACAGTTTGAACCGAAAAGACAAAGGCATAAATGTACAGGTTATTATGCTGAAAGTTTCTTTTTTACTGGCTTAACGTATATTTTGTTCTCTTGTTTTTTACTAGAAAAATCAGCTTTTTGATGAATGTTCAATTATTTCCTTAATGTAATAACAGGGTAATTTGGGGTAATATGGACAATTGGGGAATATTGGCCACCTTGTGTTTTCTTCAAATATTTTACTCAAGACTCATGTTTGACAAAAAGTAATAACATTTTGTTATTCCCTGGCTATCCATCCTAAATTATCGAAATCATTTTTACATTCATACCTAAGCTGGTGTTTTCGGAAAGGTTAAATTAATGAACCCAAATAAAACAGCCTGTGAAAATCTTGCCCTTAAAATGTTTAAATTTACACTTAAGAACCAATAAAAAGATTAATGATATTTATATAGAACCAAGTTTCACGTAAAATTAACCTAATAAACCATTTTTAGAAGATGATGCAAATGGTCATTTCCATGAGCTATTTTTCAGTGTTGGAAAATTTCTCCATTGACATAACCGTCGTGTCTGGGGTAATATGGACCATCAATTTCCCAATTTAAATTTTCCTTTTGGGGTAATATGGACCATCTGAGAATTTTGTCTCAAACTCTTTCTGAAAGTAATACACTGAACATTTGATACCACATGTCTTTAGAACTTTAACTTTTGCACTTGCGTGATATATTTTAAGCTATCTTTGAAAATAGATTGTTTTACAAGTGAAGTTTATAAGCAAAATGTACATGTTTTGAAATCTGTGACATTTTTGCGAATGTCCGTTTTGTAAGTTTGTCAAGGTGTTTTGAATTTTGATGCGAAATATTTTTCCAGTGAATTTGTTTCGTGAACATCTATGTTTATTTTATGCTAAATAGACTTTTAAATAGAAGTTTAAATTTTGTTTTCCGAATTTATATGTTGACATCGTCAGCATTTTAAAGTTGTGGTCCATATTACCCCAGTAGAGTGGTCCATATTACCTCAAATGTTTGGGGTAATATGGACCACCCAGTGGGTGTGTTTATCGTAATACGCAACAAAAACTAGCATACAAAATGATGTAAATTTTATATGGTTTACAGATGCCTGCCTCAAAATAGACACGGTATACAATAATAACGTAAATAGCCTGTGGTTGAACTGATTCGTTTTGTGCTTAAGCGGTCCATATTCCCCCAAAAATACCCTATATATTACTTGATGTAACGTGTGTTTGATAAACAGACATATTTGACATATATTTGTTGAAATTGTATAAACTATAAAAGTTTGATATTTGGAAGAAGCAAAAACGTTCAAATGCAGGTAGTATTGGCCGTATTGTGCAATTTTGGGTACTGAATCCTCATCAGTGACCCTTTATAAAGTCTGAAGACTCTCTGGCTATATTGGAATTGCTGTGTTGCTCTGTGTTATACAATGAAACTCATAAAATCAAAGCATATAAGAAATAAGTATCCTTTCCTCGAAATATTGTCCCTGATGTAACGATTTCTGTCCCTGATGTAACACTTTTCACCGTTACATCACGGACCGTTACATCAGGGACATATTTTAGATAAATCACCTGCAAATTGCTTCCAATATACTTGTGTGTTCATTGTTATGGTGAAATGTTTACACAACCACTAAACACGTTTTATGAATAGTACCTACATATTGTCTCTTGAAACAAATAACCAGTAGAGGCTGTTACATCAGGGAACTATTACAAATATACTCACTCACCTGAAAGTTGTAATTATTATTTTTTCAGATCTACTCTATAGATGTGTCATCATGGCAGTCAGCCATATTTAATTTCAATGTAGCCCTTCAAAATGTAGATAGATGTTCCACCTTTACCAAGGGGAGTCACTTTGTACTTGGTATTTTTAGATAAATTGTTACATCAGGGACAAAATGCTAGGTACAAAGTTTGAACACGTAAATTTAGTATTAAAACCATGGATACTTGCTATCAAAATGTATTATGTCGTGCATGAATGATTGAATAAAGATGGAGTAGTATTTAGAACAACCACCTTAGCAAAAAAATCATTGAATCAGAGACAGATATAAAAAAAAATCATTTTGCAGACAACGAAAATATGCCATTTTAGACACTTTGAGTAACATTTTTTTATGTTTGCTAGCACTTTAACGATTTTGTTTTGGCTGACCCATACTCACCTCGATTCACACCACATTCCAAGCATAAAACATTTACCAGAAGTAAACGGTTTTCAGAAAAAAACGTACCCGGACAGGATTTGGTTACGAAAAAATATATTGACTCATATACTGTAATGTGACTTGTACCGTGAATAATTTTTAATATGTCTTGTGATCCTACATACACAGTAATGTGACTTGTACTTTACTATTTATAACATGCTTTGTAGTCATACTTACAGTGTATTTTAATTCAGTTTTACGCCTCTTTCTAGATTATTTCAGCTCATTAATACGGGCCAATCAGTAGTTCGGCGAAAACTGGAGAACCATGAGAAAAAAACACCTAGCACACCCGCAAGCTGAACTTGGCTTCCCTCGTATAAGGCCAGAGCGGGGCTCGAACCCACACCAGACACAACAGTGAGATGATCGAGTGATTAAGAAACAGCGCTCTTAGCCGCTCGGCCACGTAAAATAACTTGCATTGTGACTATTCGTAAAATGCCTTGTAGTCATACATACACTGTAATGTGACTTGTACTTTGACTATTTGTAATATGCCTTGTAGTCATGCTTACACCGTTATGCGATTTATACTGTGATTATTTGTAAATTGCTTTGTAGTCATACATACACTATAATATTTATTGTACTGTGACTATATGAAATATGCGTTGTAGATATACTATTGTAATGTGACGTGTATTTTGACTATATGGAATGTGCCTTGTAGTCAAACACACACTGAAATGTGGCTTATACTGTGGCTATTTGTAATATTTATTGTAGCCATACATACACTGTAATATGACTTGTACTGTTACTTTTCAATTTTTTATTTTTATTTTCTTTTTATTTTTTGATTCAGTTTTACGTCCCTTTCAAGCTTTTTCACTCATATCGAGACGAATCAATAGGTAGGTTGGGCGAAAACCGGAGTACCCGGGGAAAAAACACCTGACACACCCGCAAGCAGAACTTGGCTTGTCCCACATGTGACTCGTGCCCCGAGCGAGGCGCAAACCCACAGCGGTGAGATGATAGAATGATTAAGAGCACTGAAGTCAGCGACCTTAACCACTCGGCCACAGGGGCCGCCGTTACTTTTTTATGCCTTGTAGTAATACATACATTGTAATGTGACTTATACTGTGACTATTTGTGATATTCATTGCAGTCATGCATTCTTGGTCATGTGACTTGCACTGTGATTATTTGTAATATACCTTGTAGTCATACATATATTGTAATGTGACTTGTAATGTGACTATTTGAAATATGCCTTATAGTCATACCACTGTAGTATGACATGTACTAGGACTGTATGTAATATGCCTTGTAGTCATACATACTCAGTAATATGTAGCTGTGGCTTGTACTGTGGTTATTTGTAACATGCCTTGAAGTCATATATATTCAGTAATGTGGCATGTACTATGAATATTTGTAATATGCCTTGTAGTTATACAAACCCTGTAATGTGACTTGTACTGTGGCTATTTGTGACATGCCTTGAAGTCATCTTATACAGTAGTATGGCTTGTACTGTGAATATTTGTAATATGCCTTGTAGTCATACATACACTGTAATGTGGCTTGTACTGTGGCTATTTGTAACATGCCTTGAAGTCTCACATATACAGTAATGTGGCTTGTACTGTGAATATTTGTGATATGCCTTGGTAGTTATACATACCCTGTAATGTGACTTGTACTGTCACTTTTTGTTTGATGCCCTGAATTCATACATACACTTCAGTGGTCTGTGCTGATACTATTTGTAATATGCCTTGTAGTCATACTTACACTGTCATACTTACACAGTACAAGTAGTAGAGCGTCGGACTAGAGAATTGAGAGGTGCTGAGTTAGATCCCCTTAAGTGTCACCATGTTGTGACCTTTAGCAAGACACCTTAACTCCATATAGCACTGGTGAAATCCATGAAAGGTTGGCTGTGGTTTGTGCTGTTACTATTTGTAACACGCCTTGTAGTCATACTAGTGGCGTAGTAGTAGAGCGTCGGCCTAGAGAATTGAGAGGTGCTGGGTTAGATCCCCACAAGTCTCACCGTGTTGTGACCATTAGCAAGACACCTTAACGCCATACAATACTGGTGAAATCCAGGAAGAGCCGGCTCTGTCCTGACACAACTGAAAACATTAAGCCTGAGTACAAACAAACAAACAATCTCCGTTTCGCCAAACCTTAAGGGTCACTATAGTGACTATAAAGAAGCTTAAGTAGCTGAAACAGTAGTATGCCCCATTCGTTCTCTCCTAAATACGATAACTGCCCTCAATGGATCTCAGTGTTATAATTTTTATACACTGTAAAGTGACTTGTACTGAGACTGTTTGTAAAAGGCTTTGTAGTCATACTTACACTGTTATGTGACTTGTACTGTGACTATTTTAATATGCCTTGTAGTCATACATATATGTAATGTGACTTGTACTGTGACTATTTGTAATATGCCTTGTAGTCATGCATACAGTTATGTGACTTGTACATTTGTAAAATGCCTTGTAGTCATACATATACATGTACTGTTTTGTAACTGTTACTGTGAATATTTGAAATACGCCTTGTAGCCATACCACTGTAATGTAACATGTACTGTGACTATTTGTAATAAGCCTAGTAATCGTTTATACACTGTAATGTGACTTGTCCTTAGACTTTTTGTTATATGCCTTATAGTCATACATATACAATATTGTTATTTGTTTTGTGAGTATTTGTAATATGCCTTGTAGACATACAAACACTATAATGTGACTTTTGTTACTTTTTGCAATATACACTGTAGTTGTTCATACGCTGTAACGTGGCCTGAACTATTAATATTTGTAACATGCCTTGTTGTCATACACAGTAATGTGACTTGTACAGTGACAATTTGTAATATGCCTTGTTGTCAAACATACAATGTAATGTGACTTGTACAGTGACTATTTGTAATATACCTTGTAGTCATACATACACTGTAATGTTAGAATTTGTAATATTTATTGTAGCCATACATACACCGTAATGTGACATGTACTGTGACTACTTGTAACATGCCTTGTAGTCATACCACTGTTATGTGACTTATTATTGTGATTATTTGTAATATACCTTGTAGTCATACATACAATGTAATGTGACATGTACTGTGACTATTTGTAATATGCCTTGAAGTCATATTAAACTAAAATGTTGCTTGTACTGTTACTATTTGTATTATGCATTGAAGTCATACACTGTTATGATTGTACTGTGAATATTTCTTATATTTGGTGGTCATATACTGTAATGTGGCTTGTAATGTGAATATTTGGAATATGCCTTTTAGTCATATATACACTGTTATGTGACTTGTTCTGAGACTATTTGTCATATGCCTTGCAGTCATACCACTGTTATTTCATTTGTACTTTAAATATTTGTAATATGCATCGTAGTAATACATATACTGTAATGTGGCTCCTAATGTAACTATTTGTAATATGTATTCATAACACTGTAATGCGACATGTACTGCGACTATTTGTAATATGCCTTGTAGTCATACATACGCTGCAATGTGGCCCGTAATGTGACTATTTGTATTATGTCTTGTAGTCATACTATTGTTATTTCACTTGCACTGTGACTATTTTGACATGCCTTTTAGTAATACATACACTGTAATGTGGCTTGAACTATTACTATTTGTAACATGCCTTGTTGTCATACACAGTAAGGTGACTTGTACTGTGACATATGCCTACATACACTGTATTGTGGCTTGTACTGTGAATATTTGTAATATGCATTGTAGTCATGCATACACAGTTACGTGACTTGTACATTTGTTATATGCCTTGTAGTCATACATATACATGTTCTGTAATGTGACTGTCGTCATACCACTGTTATGTGACATGTACTGTGACTATTTGTAATATTCCTTGTAGTCTCTTATAAACTATAATGTGACTTGCCATCTGACATTTTTATATGCCTTGTAGTCATACAGTTTTGTTATTCGTACTGTAAATATTTGTAATATGCCTTGTAGTCATACATATACTATAATGTGACTATTACTGTTACTATTTGTAATAAGCCCTGTAGTTGTTCATACACTGTAATATGGCTTCAACTATTACTATTTGTAACATGCCTTATTGTCATACACAGTAATGTGACTTGTACTGTGACTATTTGCAATATGCCTTGTAGTCATACATACAATGTAATGTGACTTGTACTGTTAGTATCTGTAATTTAGTCATACATACACTGTAATGTGGATTGTACTTTTAGAATTTGTAATATTTATTGTAGCCATACATACACTGTAATGTGACATGTACTGTGACTATTTGTAATATGCCTTGTAGTCATACATAAACTAAAATGTTGTTTGTACTGAATCTATTTGTATTATGCATTGTAGTCATACACTGTCATGATTGTACTGTGAATATTTGCAATGTGCCTTGTGGTCATATACTGTAATGTGGCTTGTTCTGTGAATATTTGGAATATTATGCCTTTTAGTCATATAAACACTGTTATGTGCCTTGTTCTGAGACTATTTGTTATATGCCTTGCGGTCATACCACTGTTATTTCACTTGTACTGTGAATATTTTAATATCAAATGTAGTAATACATACACTGTTTGTGGCTTCTACCGTGACTATTTGTAATATGCATTGTAATCATAACAAAGTAATGCGACATGTTCTGCGACTATTTGTAATATGCCTTGTAGTCATACACTGTCATGATTGTACTGTGAATATTTGCAATGTGCCTTGTGGTCATATACTGTAATGTGGCTTGTTCTGTGAATATTTGGAATATTATGCCTTTTAGTCATATAAACACTGTTATGTGCCTTGTTCTGAGACTATTTGTTATATGCCTTGCGGTCATACCACTGTTATTTCACTTGTACTGTGAATATTTTAATATCAATTGTAGTAATACATACACTGTTTGTGGCTTCTACCGTGACTATTTGTAATATGCATTGTAATCATAACAAAGTAATGCGACATGTTCTGCGACTATTTGTAATATGCCTTGTAGTCATACATTTACTGCAATGTGGCCTTGTAGTCATACCACTGTTATTACACTTGTACTGTGACTATTTTAATATGCCTTGTAGTAATACATTAACTGTAATGTGGCTTGAATTATTACTATTTGTAACATGCCTTGTTGTCATACACAGTAATGTGACTTGTACTGTGACTATTTGTAATATGCCTTGTAGTCATACATACAATATAATTTGACTTGCACTGTTAGTATCTGTAATATGCCTTGTAGTCATACATAAACTGTAATGTGAATTGTACTGTTAGAATTTATAATATTTATTGAAGCCATACATACACTGTAATGTGACATGCACTGTGACTATTTGTTATATGCCTTGTAGTCATACATAAACTAAAATGTTGCTTGTACTGTTACTATTTGTATTATGCATTGTAGTCATACCACTGTTATTTCATTTGTACTTTAAATATTTGTAATATGCATCGTAGTAATACATATACTGTAATGTGGCTCCTAATGTAACTATTTGTAATATGTATTCATAACACTGTAATGCGACATGTACTGCGACTATTTGTAATATGCCTTGTAGTCATACATACGCTGCAATGTGGCCCGTAATGTGACTATTTGTATTATGTCTTGTAGTCATACTATTGTTATTTCACTTGCACTGTGACTATTTTGACATGCCTTTTAGTAATACATACACTGTAATGTGGCTTGAACTATTACTATTTGTAACATGCCTTGTTGTCATACACAGTAAGGTGACTTGTACTGTGACATATGCCTACATACACTGTATTGTGGCTTGTACTGTGAATATTTGTAATATGCATTGTAGTCATGCATACACAGTTATGTGACTTGTACATTTGTTATATGCCTTGTAGTCATACATATACATGTTCTGTAATGTGACTGTCGTCATACCACTGTTATGTGACATGTACTGTGACTATTTGTAATATTCCTTGTAGTCTCTTATAAACTATAATGTGACTTGCCATCTGACATTTTTATATGCCTTGTAGTCATACAGTTTTGTTATTCGTACTGTAAATATTTGTAATATGCCTTGTAGTCATACATATACTATAATGTGACTATTACTGTTACTATTTGTAATAAGCCCTGTAGTTGTTCATACACTGTAATATGGCTTCAACTATTACTATTTGTAACATGCCTTATTGTCATACACAGTAATGTGACTTGTACTGTGACTATTTGCAATATGCCTTGTAGTCATACATACAATGTAATGTGACTTGTACTGTTAGTATCTGTAATTTAGTCATACATACACTGTAATGTGGATTGTACTTTTAGAATTTGTAATATTTATTGTAGCCATACATACACTGTAATGTGACATGTACTGTGACTATTTGTACTGAATCTATTTGTATTATGCATTGTAGTCATACACTGTCATGATTGTACTGTGAATATTTGCAATGTGCCTTGTGGTCATATACTGTAATGTGGCTTGTTCTGTGAATATTTGGAATATTATGCCTTTTAGTCATATAAACACTGTTATGTGCCTTGTTCTGAGACTATTTGTTATATGCCTTGCGGTCATACCACTGTTATTTCACTTGTACTGTGAATATTTTAATATCAAATGTAGTAATACATACACTGTTTGTGGCTTCTATCGTGACTATTTGTAATATGCATTGTAATCATAACAAAGTAATGCGACATGTTCTGCGACTATTTGTAATATGCCTTGTAGTCATACACTGTCATGATTGTACTGTGAATATTTGCAATGTGCCTTGTGGTCATATACTGTAATGTGGCTTGTTCTGTGAATATTTGGAATATTATGCCTTTTAGTCATATAAACACTGTTATGTGCCTTGTTCTGAGACTATTTGTTATATGCCTTGCGGTCATACCACTGTTATTTCACTTGTACTGTGAATATTTTAATATCAATTGTAGTAATACATACACTGTTTGTGGCTTCTACCGTGACTATTTGTAATATGCATTGTAATCATAACAAAGTAATGCGACATGTTCTGCGACTATTTGTAATATGCCTTGTAGTCATACATTTACTGCAATGTGGCCTTGTAGTCATACCACTGTTATTACACTTGTACTGTGACTATTTTAATATGCCTTGTAGTAATACATTAACTGTAATGTGGCTTGAATTATTACTATTTGTAACATGCCTTGTTGTCATACACAGTAATGTGACTTGTACTGTGACTATTTGTAATATGCCTTGTAGTCATACATACAATATAATTTGACTTGCACTGTTAGTATCTGTAATATGCCTTGTAGTCATACATAAACTGTAATGTGAATTGTATTGTTAGAATTTATAATATTTATTGAAGCCATACATACACTGTAATGTGACATGCACTGTGACTATTTGTTATATGCCTTGTAGTCATACATAAACTAAAATGTTGCTTGTACTGTTACTATTTGTATTATGCATTGTAGTCATACACTGTAATGCTAGGACTGTGAATATTTGTAATATGCCTTGTGGTCATATACTGTGATGTGGCTTGTAATGTGAATATTTGGAATATGCCATTTAGTCATATATACACTGTTATGTGACTTGTTCTGAGACTATTTGTTATACGCCTTGCAGTCATACCACTGTTATTTCACTTGTACTATGAATATTTGTAATATGCAGTGTAGTAATACATACACAGTAATGACTATTTGTAATATGCCTTGTAGTCATAACACTGTAATGAGACATGTACTGCGACTATTTGTATTATGCCTTGTAGTCATACATATACTGCAATGTGGTCTGTAATGTGACCATTTGTATTATGTCTTGTAGGCATACAACTGTTATTTTACTTGTACTGTGACTGTTTTAATATGCCTTGTAGTCATACATGCACTGTAATGTGGCTTGTACTGTGACTATTTGTAATATACATGTACCTTGTAGTCATGCATATAAGGTTATGTGACTTGTACATTATCAAAATGCCTTGTAGTCATACATGTACTGTAATGTGACTGTTACTGTGAATATTTGAAATACGCCTTGAAGTCATACCTATTTCATGTGACATGTACTGTGACTATTTGTAATATGCATTGTAGTTTTTATACACTGTAATATGACTTGTCCACTGACTTTTTGTTAAATGCCTTGTAGTCATACATATACAGTATTGTTATCGTGAATATGTGTAATATGCCTTGTAGTCATACACACACACTATAATGTGACTTTTACTGTTACTGTTTGTAATATGCCCTGTAGTTGTTCTCACATTGTAATGTGGCTTGAACTATTACTATTTTTAATGCCTTGTTGTCATACACAGTAATTTGACTTGTACTGTGACTATTTTTAATATGCCTTGTAGTCATACATACAATGTAATGTGACTTGTACTGTTAGTATCTGTAATATGCCTTGTAGTCGTACATACACTGGTATGTGGATTGTACTGTTAGAATTTGTAATATTTATTGTAGCCATACATGCACTGTAATGTGACATGTACTGTGATTATTTGTAATATGCCTTATATTCATACATAAACTAAAATGTTGCTTGTACTGTTACTATTTGTTTTATGCAATGTAGTCATACACTGTAATGCCTGTACTGTGAATATTTGCATATGCCTTGTGGTCATATACTGTAATGTGGCTTGTACTGTGAATATTTAGAATATGCCTTTTAGTCATATATATATACACTGTTATGTAACTTGTTCTGAGGTTATTTGTTATATGCCTTGCAATCATACCACTGTTATTTCACTTGTACTGTAAATATTTGTAATATGCATTGAAGTAATACATACACTGTAATGTGGCGTCTACTGTGACTTTTTGTAAGATAAGAAAGGCTTTATTTTAAGTCGGCAAGACATAGTAACAATATACATGTAACATAAGCTCTGATGAGCTTTTGAACCGACAAGAATAATATGCCTTGTAGTCATAACACTGTAATGTGACATGTACTGTGACTTTTTGTAATATACCTTGTAGTCATACATATACAGCAATGTGGCCTGTAATGTGACTATTTGTATTTTGTCTTGTAGTCATACCACTGTACTGTGACTATTAGTAACACGCCTTGTAGTCTTTCATACGCTGTAATGTAATGTAGTGTTAACATAATGTTCCTGGCGGTCACGGCAGCCACGTTTCAGCCCATCGTGATAGAAATGGGAAAAAACGTGAGGCAACGCAGAGGAACGGCAAACGTACCAGGTAGTGATAACCGTGGACACCGAGGCAAATGTTTTGACAGTTTAAAATCTGCCATGGCAATCAAGGCGGAAATGATAAATGTAATGGGTCGTGATTAAACGGGCTGAACGTAACACACCGTGACAGTACGTAACAGTACGTAGCGAAACGTGTGCAGCGTGAAGCTGATCAAGGTCGTCTCGCTTCTCGTGCCGTTTCCTACGGAATACTTAACAAGTTTTTATTGCGTTTAGTTTCGTGAGTTACGGTCTTTGGCGGTGTTGATCACGTTCTACTAGGTATGTAACGTTATCTTAGGGTTATCACGGCGCTTTAAGTTTAAAATATTCAACGGTTTATCGTGGGGATAAGTTCCTTCATATTGGAGCAGTCACTTTAGTGAACAACAGAGACCATAGGCTGCACTATGTCATTAAAAAAGAAATAAAGTTCCCCGCATTCTTAATCAACTCTGTAATCTGCTATTGAGGAGCGCGATTATTAATAATTAAAAGGACTTATTCTATAGAAAAGGTACAAAAATACTTTAAATTACATGGTGTCTACGTTTCGTCCGTGGCAGACATTGACAGAATGAAAAAAAAAACGTGTTACGCCTTGGTCAAAAAGTACCTGATCACATAGGAAAGTAACAGGCCTAAATATAACGTGATGGAAATCATGGTAGATAGTGGATAACCGTAAAATACCGTATCGCCTCCATGACACACCGGCTTATAACCACGGCTTGTTACGGATATCGTAATACAACGAAAGAAAAATCAACAAGACGTAATAGATCCTGTAAACAGAGAAAAATATTACCACAATTCTACGTTTCGAGCAAACGGGGCTGCCGTGGCCGCCAGGAAGCTAAGTGTAAACGCAGCTTAATGTGGTTTTTACTGTGACTATTTGTTATATGCCTTGTAGACAGTTTGGCTTTTACTGTGACTCTCTGTTATATGACTTGTAGTCATACATACATTATAATGTGACTTGTACTGTGACTATTTGTAATATGCCTTGTAGTCATACATTCACTGTAATGTGGCTATTATTTGTAATATGCCTTGTAGTCATACACTACAATGTGGCTTGTACTGTGACTACCTTGTAGTATTACTACTGTAATGTGGCTTGTACTGTGCATATAAATGCATTATGCCTTGTAGTCATACCACTGTAATATGACTTGTACTGTGAATATTTGCAATATGCCTTGTAGTCATATCTACTACAATATGTCATAAAGTCATATTTTATGTAATGCAACCAACAATGATATTGATAAATGGTAATGCATTGATTTGAAGTAAAAAGCAACTGTGTCCTATCGGCAGCCTATTGCTGCTGCAGTGCACATTTAAGTGTGCCGATAAGCGAACTTTGTATACATGTAATGTGCTTTTTAGTCATACACTAGCGTATAAATTACCCTTCATTGTAATCATGCATAAGCTGTAATAATTATGACCTCTAGTGATCTCTAGTCATGCACTTACAATCAAATAGTTATATAGAATATGACCTGTAGTCATGCACTGCAATATGCCGGTTATAGTATACGGCTATGGTAGTGGTATCATTTCAAAGCATAAGACGTTGTCATATCTTGTAATATGTCCAGAAGAAATGCACTGACTACCAGTCATATACCCAGCTGCATATACCTATAGATACTCTAATATGCCTTTTAGTCGAAATTTTAATTACTATGCCGGTATTTACTGTACATAACATGTGCTGCAGTCATATTCAAGACACTGAGCACTACATGTAACATCATGCATAACTTCTTGTCTTCAACTCACTTGACTCTACGCTGTCAGTTGCTCAATATTGTAACAACACCTTTCTTCTACAGGTAACTGCTACTTTAGGAAACTTCTATACTACAATAAAAAACACTAACAGCTCTATTCAGGTTGAAACGTTAAGTTTGTTAAATTTAAAAGCGTCTGTCTGAGATGTACATCTTAAGCGTCTCTTGACTGGATTAAGAAAAGTAGTGCTGCTCGGTGTATTCGTCCGCCGATGAGGCGAGTGGACTACAAGTCATATCCAAACATACCAATCTGCGCTCAGCTAAAAATAGTGCTTCACCTTGCTGTATGACCTTCAATTTTCCTTTGAAGATTAACAGTGTAAATTCAATACAAGTTAATATAAAAAGAAGCAGGCCTACACATCAATATTAAGTAAGAAAGCTCGACATACTAAATACCTCCAAGAAAAATGTATACTGGACAAATAAACCCATGCAAATCCTGGAAGATGTCGAACTGCTAGTAAAATGAATCATTTCTATCATCAAAGAAATTCATTTTGCAAGCCTTGTACGCTTGAAGATCAAAACAAAAGTCTTTGCCTTCAATAAGAGCAGGCTTTAACTCAGACTACCCATAAAATGAAAGATTTAGTTGCAGTATATCAAATGCACTAAAATAATACCGTGACGTTGTTTGAAATGCGCGTGAATGCGCGGATGACCTGTAAGGTAATTAGCAGATAATCACTAAGGTAACCCATGTTCACACTGGCTTTGGGCAGGTGCGACCGTTATATTTTAACACGTTTTTATCTGTTTTAGACGTTGTTGTAGTGATTTTATCAAAGAATATTATTTTAACCTTCATGGATTCACTAACAGAGGAAAGAAAAGCTTGTTACACAAAGGGTATTGTTATAGAACTGATGCTGTACTCAAAAGGGGTGATATTTCTTAGAAGTGAACGAATAAGAAATGAGCCGCCTCGTGGGAAAACCAACAATCTGCATAGGCGAAAACAAAGACGCAGATCAGCTTCGCGGTAACCGCGAAACGTATCAGCGCCTTTGTTTTCGCTACTCGGATAGTACAATTCCTCTTCTACTTAAATCCGAAATTTCAAGCTGCTAGCTCTTTCCTGTGCTTGAACAGGTCGGTTTGTGTCGGACCTGTTCGGAAACCACATCGTTGGTTTTCCCACGAGGCGGCTCAAATGTAAAGGTCGTTTGAGAACAGACAGTGCATCGACAACACTCGTGCCGATAAATATGAAGCATTTTTATGATTCAGACGAGACCAAAAACTGGAACGACAACAACTTTTAGTGCAAGTCAAAAGGAAAGCAACCGATGATTTAACATCTCGGCCTTAGGTATACCTGAAAATACATGTAAAAGCAATTAATTTCCGCGCTTTTTAAACGCGCTTTTGATAGTCTTTTTCCACGCTTTCGTATAAAATATCTGCGCATTTGATATATCGATCCGCGCATTCGTAAAACGCCAGTTTTAGTTTGCTCGTGCAAAACTTTTGAGATAGAAAGAAATCCAATCCATTGCCTGGCTGACCTTAGAAATGATGAAACACGGTGAATATCATGCAGTTTCGCAAAATTTCCATCAATTGAATTAATTGAAAATTTTGAGAAATCAGTTCTCATGAACTTTTACAACTTTGGTTTTTAGGATAGTGTGGTTTAAAGAACAGCTGTGCTTAAGTCAGATGATGCATAATTTCAAAAGTGGTGGCATATGAAAGTCATATCTTAATAAAACTGCTATATAAATCAAAACTTGATAAACTATCGATAGTCCCAAAAATGCATCCTTCAAAAGTTTGATCCTAATTTATTTTGCCCACTAAATGTAGAATTGCTCGTCTTCGATTCTTTGTATCTACTTGGTACTTAAAATCTAATTTAATGACATAGTATCTCGTTGACATTAAATATGCAAAAAATTTGAACAAGCATTTTCACATCAAATGGTTCTTCTTGAGCAAACGGAAAATTATCTTGACTCTTTCGAAATCATTATCCACAATTTACATAAAAGTTGTCAAACTCTGTACCTGTCCTGTTCTACATTCTGATACGGTGTTGCAATCAGTACCTTCTGTGATATTTGTGCAAGTAAAGCAGTGAAGATTTGCTGTAAATGTAAAATAAATAAGAACATGAGACAATTGGCTTTCCAAACCTTGATATCACATGTGCAAATGTCAGATCATAATGGGGCTTATTTATCATATTTTAGTAAGAAAATTTAACAGATTTCAAATAAAAGCATTGACTCAAAACGAAAGTCGGTTCCAAATTACAAATCGTAGAACTATGTATCAAGGAAAGCATGTGTACCCCATTTAAACACAGTTATCTAGTACAACTTGGGTGTGTATGGATATATATTTTGGTTCAAAACATAGATTTCGGTACTCTTTAGAACCGCATTGCCAACGTGTACCCACATTTAATATTTTGAGACGTAAAAGAAGACTATCAAAACATTTTCAATTAAAATTTCGATTTATAAAGTTGAAAAAAAATTCTAGGGCAAGTTAAAGAGGTTAAAACCCAAAGTAATAGTATACTGAGAGGAACTAGAAACTTAAGTTTTTTTTCAAAGGAGTGTATATCAAAAATAAAAAATCAAAATCAATTTTATTTATGACATATGATATCTTTGACATTTGATCAACGCAGCAAGTTAAAAAAATTCAGGCTTGCGCCATTACATTGGACGTCAACGTCATTTTAAACGTATAGGGGTCAAAATCATAGTGTTCAAGTTTATTGAAATTCAACTTTTTTCAGTTTTTATCCGCTTTGAGCTCAGTATCTGGTATGGGAACCCCTTGCACGAATAACTGCATGACACCTTCGGGTCATTGATTGTGTTAGACGTCGAATTGAGCGCATGGGTAGACGTCGCCATTCCGCAACCAACGCCCTTTCCAACTGAGGCACATTCTGTGGTGGATTAGCGCGCTGCCTTACTCGTCGACCAAGTTCATCCCAAAGATGCTCTATAGGGTTTAAATCAGGGGATTTGGCAGGCCAAGGCAACACATTAACGCCGTTTACATTCAGAAAGTTTTGGGTAATCCTGGCAGTGTGGGGCGTTGCATTATCTTGTTGAAACGTCAACCCAGGACCATGTCTGGCCAAATAGGGAATTACCTCTGGTGTTAGAACGTCATCAATGTACCGCCTTGCAGTTAAATTGTTCCGTATAACCAACAACCGAGTCTTTTGGTTTCCACAGATCCCGCCCCAGATCATTACACTTCCGGCACCGTATGGATCCCGTTCCATGACGCAGCAATCCGCAAACCGTTCTCTTGGTCTACGCCATATCCTTGCCCTCCCATCAGCTAATGAAACATTAAACCGAGACTCGTCGGAAAAGAGCACTCGATTCCAACGTCTTTGATTCCAGGTAGCGCGATTTTGAGCCCAACGTAATCGATTATTACGATGACGTCGTGTCAGAACAGTCCCTCTGTACGGTCTCCTGCATCGTAAGTTATTGGCGCGTAAACGGTTTCGGATTGTTTTCTCGGAAACACGACCCCCGAAAAGTGTCCGGCTTGTTGCACGCGCCGTCTGGAAACGGTTGCGGAGATGCGTAAGACGTATACGTCGATCATCCCTGGGCGTAGTTACGCGTGGATGTCCGGGTCTTTGGCGATCAGCAACGCTCCCAGTCTGCTGATACCGATTCCAAAGTGCGTGAATCGTCACATGACTGCACCCAAACAACCGTGCGATGTTAACCTTTGACGTTCCTGCAAGTATCATGCCGACCGCACGTTCACGTTCAGCGTTAGTAAGCCTTCCCATTCCAAAGAAACGAATACAATCACAAATCTTTGATCAGGTGTTTATCCAGTTTTATTTTAGCGTGTGTTCAAGTAACGAAATCGTGTATAAAATCGCAGGGAACGCTTGCACGTGCAAATTAAGGAATGTCGTGGAATCGACACTATCGGTGCAGAACGGTCGACAAGGGCAATTGGTACACGCTGTGGTTAAAATCAATGGTCGTGTGTATCTTAAATTTGAAAAATAAAAACGATGTGCGCAGAAAAAAAGTGATATTTTCCTTACAAAAAACTTAAGTTTCTAGTTCCTCTCAGTATATATAACTGATTGTTCCAAGGCGATACCTCTAGCGTGGTGCTTATTGTTTTATGTTTTGGCTTTGAAGTTTTGTACTGTTTGCACTTTATGTACGTTTTCATATTTTAGTTAATTGCGGCTCCGGGTAACTGAGTGGCGGTCTATTTGGATATAGCTGCTCACATGGCTTACGATATATTTTCTTAGTATTAGTACCTGACTGTTAATTTAGTTTTTCCTACCTCGGTTTGAGGAGTGGGAATTTCTTTCTGATATCATTGCTTACCTTTACCTAAAGACGTAGCTCTATAACAGATGATTTCTGGATTTAAAAAATATACAGATTTCTTTGCATTGATACACATATTTATCGTAAATTATGCATACCTGATCGTCAATTACATTACGAAAACTTGCCCATGTGAGTTCTCAAGTTGTAAAATATGAACGTTTTCAGAAGAAATGTTTTGATATTTTTCTTATTTGGCTCAAAACATTGATTGAGGGTACACGTTAGAACCGCCACGGCGAGGCGGTTCTACCGTCCCGCCACGGCTAGGCGGTTCTACCGTGTACCCCCAATCTTTGTTTTGGAGCAAAAAAAAAAAAAAAAAAAGAAAAATAGGTATACCCGTGCATACCCCAGGTTTTTTTTCTATATAAATGTGGGGTATGAGGGAATATACATTTTACGGACATGTTTTCTTGATGAGGAGCAAATTAAATCTTAAGGTGTCGTAAGAAGGCGTGTACATACCTGCCGTCAAGTTCACAAGCAACAAAACAGTAAACACCAAAACTAAAAAGAACAAAATCAAGTCTTAAATGTGATATTTCAATACTGCGTGCTTTGAATTGGTGCTTGACTGCTTAGGTCATGTCAAAAGGTTGCCTCCATTGTATGAGACTTTTTTCCAAGATTAGGACGTCATGACATCCAAAATGTGCTTCAAAAATAACCACCCGACTAAGCCTGTGTGGATAGTATGACACAAAACCAATTTTTCCTGGGCAGGCTAAGCCCAAAACTCAGTTAGAAGAGTATAAACTATGCCCGGAGGCACTGCACGATTTTTATCAAACCTGCTTATAGCAGGGTGCGATATAGGAATCCAAATTTCCGTTCGTCCGTCTGTCCGTCCGTCAACATTTACATCGAATTTTGAGGTAACTCTGCATTAGTAATAGCTGCGATTCTGAATCGTCCTTGATATACCCTTCAAGAACGCACCTTGGCACCGTGCCTTTGAACTATGTTTTACGGTCCATTTTCTTGTTATTTCTTACGTAGAAGTTTGCTTTTCTCTGCATCTGTGATAGCTGCGAGTATGAAACAATGCATACTATTTTTTCTTGACTTACAAGCACGCACCTTAACCTGATGTCCTTGACCTATATTTCACGGTCCATCGACTTTGCTAATTTTTACGTCGAAGTTTTTTTTCTGCACTTTGGATAGCTGCAAGTCTGAAACTAGTATAGTAACTGTCCTTGACACACCCTTTAAGCACACAAGTTGAACAGGTGCCCTTGACCTACATTTCACGTTTTCGATGCAGGTGCGATATCGTCCTACGTGGCGTTCTTGAATTCCGTTTCGCAACTTATCCGACTGCAATACGATTTTTGTGACAAACATCATATATAATACTCTTACCGCGGTATTATTTTTTGTTTTCTTTACGTTTCAGGCAAAACCTGCTGTCAGATCGGGACGTTGCGACATTTTATTGGACTTTAGTACAATGCTTCACTATCATGACACCCGAATTGAGTTTCGCAATATATATAATCTCCCACGTAAACAACTCAAGAAAACGATTAAGACAGGATGACTTTACTAGACCTCTTTTCCTGGATCGAAATCCAAAACTGATCCTCAGTTTTGTTGCCTGTGCTGAGGAAGCCAGCTATATAAAATTAAATAGAACACGTAGAAAGAGCTGTTCTTCTTATCGTCTATGACATAAGTGACCATCTCCCATCGTGTTGAGAATGATGACAAGTAGAATTATTAGCATTTCAACATTTCTGTTTTTTAATATTGTAAAACATTCCGGGTCAGGAAAAGAATGAGCATTAAAATTAAACTTTAAGAGCTGAAACTGATGTTTCGTCTATTTTAGCCTCGTCAGTGGTCTTTTAGATTTGGTAGCATGGAGCCAAACAGAATTACTGTAATTTTGCATTTCAACAGGATTAGTAGACAAGACAAGTATTGTACAATTGGACCAAATATGTTGAACGTTAGTTAGAAAATGATTCTAGACCTATAATAAATTTCTCATTTCTCAGAAAAAAAGAAAACATAATCTGCACTAGATGCACTGGATGAAATGTTACAAAAAGGTACAAGTAGGCACAGATCGGGATATTTAGTACAAAGAGGATGCTGAAAGTTTTCATATTAATGTTTCTTTTCTTCCTTCCTGTCAATACATTTTATAACCATAAAATGAAAATAATAATAACAATACAATTGAAAAACAAATATGTTATGAATTAACACTTACAGACTTTCATGTTTGTCGCCAGCCATTCGCCCGCAGTTTGTTCTTATCTTGTTTGGCACAAACTGTTTTATTCACATGACCTCAGTCATTGCAAAATGCCATTTATATAGATTACAATGTGTTTCCAAAATGTTAAAGATCTAATTCGATGATGCAAAAATGTGTTACATACGAACATTCATAAAATATCTGAAATTTACGTGTACGTTTTATTTGCAAGCGTCCGTTTGCAAACTATGTATATCAACCAAACTACAGACAGACAGACAGACAAATACGTTTATTCATAGCTCTGAACATAACAATGTTATAAGAGCAAATTTACAATACACACATATCATGAGACATGTTAAGCAACAATAGATAAACAGTGTGGTAAATGACAAGGGAGGCAAATCTTGAGCCTATACTAAAGCGTTAACATTCCAGGTTAGCTTACTTTACAGAAGTTTGTTTGTTTATTTGTTTGATTATCCATTAACATCCAGTCAACATTTTTTCAGTCAGAAAGAAAAAAGGTGAGTCGGCAATTTCACCATAGCTACATGTACATCAAGGCGTGCTACATGTATACGGTCCCAGATCAATCTGTCTTTAATTGGGCATACTGATCAGGCATGGTAGCTAATTTTGATGCAATACTATACTTGTATACATACGGCTAATGTGTAAAGTGAAATAAATACATAAATAGAAGCTATGAGTCAATGACTGATCTCAAATGAACAAAAGCGAAAAAAGCGTGTCTAAAGGTCAACGAAAAGTTCATACATGAATTCACTGGGTCACAGCCGCGTATCAGGTTCATGATATCCACGTGCGATGAGGCGGTTCACGTGTTTTTATATATTTATGGTGGCTAGCACGTGTTACGGATCCGCAGTTGTGACACAGTAAAGTCTTGAATGGAATATATTCCGCCAGAAGGTTTTCAAGAACAAGTAGGTTTGTTAATGTTTCTATTAAGGTTTAACGTCTTACTAATTATTTCAGTCATGTCGGGCGCTACATGTTTTTGTATTTACCAATATGATTAGTTAAACACTAGTTAGAGCATGAGTTAATAAACTAATGGTGAACCGTGTCTGCACAGCGTGGTGATCTAGAGGTTACCCTTATCTCCAGAATATGACCCTTATGTTCCACAAGAGTCATACCTATGGGGAGAGGGAATCATATATAAGTCAAGTCTCCAGAATATGACCCTTGTGTTCCACAAGAGTCATACCTATGGGGAGAGGGAATCATATATAAGTCAAGTTTGATATTTTCAGGTCACAGCCTTGTGCCCTTAACGAACTCGAAATTTTAAGGGCATCACCAGCTGTTTTATGGAGCAATCAATTATTGTTATAAATTGTTGGGCAAGTCAATGTGCAGATGAGTTCACATGCTTATTGTACATATAGACATTATGAAGCCTGACTATATAACTAAATTTGATGTAAAAAAAATAGTGTTGTCATTTTTAATCGTTGCAACCGGTAGGGGGAGAACCTCTCTGTCTATTTATTCAAAGTCGTAGAGGCCAACAGACCATGTTTATTATTCAGGCCTACAGAGATATTTGACTGCCCAAAATAGAGGGTGCCGGTCAGCATATGCCATGGTGTGACTGGTCCGCACATATAATTATTTAATAAACAGAGAGGTAGTCCCTCGCCCAGTTTTGTTCCATTTTTATTCTGGTTTACAATATAATAAAAGGAAATGCATCATACTTTCTTTTAACCAGAACTCGACATGAGAGACGGGTCCTCAATTGTTCCCAGCCTGGGTACGAAGAGGTGAGGGCAACTAGTGTGCTTAGCGGCATTAGCCAAGGCAAATTATTTATGTCATGATGATTTAGTCAGTAAGGTCCGCTCTCTCTCATGTCAGTTTCCGGTTCCATGTGGAAACATAAAACAAATAACAAAGAAACATTTACAAAATGGATGGGCAAAAGATAATGTGTATTGGAAAGATTCTTATTGGCTAAATTTCAGTGTTATGTTAAATTTAGTATTGTAAGCCGTTAAAAATATTATAGTTTACGCTGAGATCGCAGTTTATTTTTCTTTCTTTCTTTAATATCATTATTTGGTATTTAAACGTGAGATAAGTGGGTTCTACAAATCACTTAACGGTCCTTAATAGAATATCTATAAATTGGCATAATTTTTTTAATTGTGAGAAATTCCGAATGTTCATAAGTTCTTTAAATTTCAAAATGTTTGTCCTTGTATAATAATATTTTCGAATGTATTTAGATCTATCTTTTTGAAAAAACGGGCACGTGAGAAGAAAGTGCATTTCGTCACCAACATCGTTCTTGTCACAGAGATTGCATTTTCTTTCAGAAAAGTCAGTGTCATCATATCTTCCGGTTTCACATGGGAAACGGTGATTACCGGTTCTGAATTTTGCAAACTTTATATACAGCAGTTTAGGTAGTTTTAAAAAGTAATCTTCCAAATGAATGTCATCTTTAAACAACCTATAGTTTCTTCCTTTTGATGACTTGTCAAGGTCGGAGTACCAGTCTTGCTTGTATTGTTCAATTATGTTACTTTTAATCATATTTGTTAAATTAGAGTTACATTGCTGGGCATCCCATATGTCGGGTCTGCCGCAACGATCAAGGATATCTTTGACTTTACTAGCCCATTTGGAGTTCAGTCCTGGCGTGTGTATAAGTTTCTGGTACAATGCAAAAGATAATTTACTTTGTTTGCCGGAAACAAGTCTAGCCCAGAAATTAACCATTCTTCCTTTTATAGTAAGTTCAATAGGATAACGGCCAAGTTCCGCATAAATCATATAGAGTGGTGTACTTTTACGAGCGTGTAGTATAGATCGAAGGAATTGGTTATGGATTGGTTCAAGAAGGCTACAGCTTTCAAATCCCCAGATTTCAGACGCATATGTGATGATAGGTAAAATTGTATTGTCGAATAATTTAAGTTGTAGGTCGATAGGGAGATCAAGGTTAGCTATTCGCATATTCAGTAGATGCATCGCTTTGTTTGCTTGTATTTTAATATGTTTTTGAGCGGTATGAAAGCTCCCAGAGGGCGCGAAGAAAATCCCTAGATATTTATACGACTTAACAATTTCAAGCTTAGTATTTCCTAAATAAAAGCTATAGCGAGGAGTTCCATGCGTTCCAAAAATCATAATTTTTGATTTATCTCTATTAATGGTTAGTTTCCATGCATTACAGTAGGTATAGAAAGAATTCAAACATGCTTGGAAGTCGGCTGCATTATCTGCAAGGATAATCGTGTCGTCTGCATAAAGTAGAACGAATATTTTAATGAAAAAAGCAAAGTCATCGGATGCAATATCGATACTTATGCCATTGTGACGCTCTGTTGACATGAAATCTTCAAGATCATTTAAAAACATAGAGAATAAGATAGGCGACAGGTTGTCGCCTTGCCGGACACCGCAATTCGTTGTGAAAAAAGACGACAATGTATTATTAACCGACACGCATGATTTAATATTATTGTACATGTTGCGGATTACTCTTAAAAAGTTACCATTAATTCCCTCAATTAAAAGTTTTCTCCACAGACCTACTCGCCATACCGAGTCAAATGCCTTGGAGAAGTCAATATATGAGCAAAACAATTTCTTTTTTTCAAATGCCATGATTTCTATAAGTGCGTGTAACGAGAAAATATGGTCGAGCGTAGAATAATTTTTCCTAAAGCCAGCTTGATTTTCTTGGAGTATTACATTTTCTTCAACATATTCATTAAGTCGTTCGCTAAGAAGGGAGGTAAAGAGTTTTCCGAGGCAGCTTAGCAGGGTTATAGGTCGGTAATTTGAGGGGCCGGTCGATTCGCCCTTATTTTTGTATATAGGTTTAATAATTCCAATCAGCCATTGCTCCGGGATGTTACCAGTATTAAGTATAATGTTGAAAAGTGTTGTGTAAAGAGGAAGCATGCGCTCTTTAGTTAATTTGATATATTCGTTGAGTATGTTATCGAGTCCTGGTGACTTTGAGTTTTTCAATTTTCGGATGCATTTGTCGATCTCATAGGATGAGAATGGTCTATTTAAAAACTCCTCCGCGTTTGAAGGGTCAAATCCAAAATTATCTTGATTGTCATCATGAGTTTCCGAAGCAAACATATCCCTATAATATTCAAAAAACTCGTTCGCATTAGGTGTTTCGTTATCGTTTTTATTCCGTTTTAGGCTGTTAAGATACTTCCAGTATGATTTCGGGTCTTTACTAGCCATAATTCGTAACCTTCTTTGCTTGGATTTCACATACTTATTTATGTATTTATTCATGGTTCTTTTATACAGCTTACTGGCAGATATCAGTTTTTCCCTATTTTCGTTAGATCTATAATAACGGTGAACACGTTTCGCGAGATAATAATTTCTCCGAGCAGTTTTACAGTGATGACCAAACCAGGGTTTATTGTTCGAGTCAGTTGCAGGGTCATGTGGCGGAAAATTTGATTTTGTGCGGAGGGCAGATTCATGAAATGTTTGTGTGATTTGATATATAAAATCGTTAATTTCGGTCGTACTCGCTTGTTCGTGTTCTTGCATATTTTGCAGAAGCGCATCCATCTTTTCATAGTCAAAATTTTCTACATAAATTTGGTATTCGGTCTGTTTTAAGCACGGTTTTTTCGACGTATTACAATTTCGCGGTGTCTCCGTCTTGCAATTAGTCATCTTGAGTTCCAGATGTAAAAGGCGGTGTCCATCGGAGAACACGCGGTCTAAGTCAATTATTTCAAAATCATGTAGCAAATTAAAGCATTTGGTTGTTACAATAGCATAATCGATGACAGACGCCTTGAAAGTCAAAGCACCAGTGTTTTTATCTTTACCAAATCGTCCATTGAGAATGCATAGATTAAGATTTTTGCAAACGTCAATTAATTGATAGCCAGTATTATTTTTCTTTTTGTCCATTGATGAACGCTTTGTTTTAATGCCTAATCTTTCCAATTCACATTTTTGGTCGTAAAATCTCACAGTTTCGTCATCAAAATGAAAGTGGTCAGATAGAAAGTTATCAGCAGGTATAAAATCATCCAGCGTGCCAGTCTGGGCGTTAAAGTCGCCGAGCATAAGAAAAAGATCATGCTGGCTACGTAGTGACATGATATCGCGTTCAAATAATTCAAACTCATCTTGATTAAAAAATCTCGATTGTTGTGGGGGTATATATACAGAAGCTAATATGATATCTTGTTCATAGTGGTGATATTGTCTAGACAAACTAAGGCATGCAATATAATCTGATTCTGTGTTAATGCGTTTTACGTACTTGGCTATACTATCATGTACTAGAAAACCCAGACCTCCAGATTTACGAATATACGACTGTCTACGAGGCTGGTTGAAATAAGTATATCCATCTATTGAAATAATATCATGAGAGTCAAGCTTAGTTTCAGCAAAGCATAAAATTTTATAGTTCTTTATAAATGTCAAAAACTCAGGATACTGTATCCGTCTTTTCAAGCCACAGACGTTCAAAAACCCAATGCAAAAATCAGAATCTGTAACGTTACTTGGTTTCGTTTGAACTTGGCTTTTTAAACGGCCACTTTTCATTGTACAACGGTCATTATTCCGTATTTGGTTATGAGAGTTTGAACCGTTTAAAGTGTTACTTATATTATTCAAATCAATACAGTTGTGTCTAGTACTATTTGTATTTACATGGTTTGTGTCACTCGAGGGGATTTCCCTTGGTACAACTGTTTGTTGGCTGAATTGGCTCTGCACGTTCGAATGATGCTCATATACACGTGACAGTTTTTCATTTTCACTCGTAGGTTTTGTGGTAGGTTTTTCCTGTAAACTCGTACGGGGATTATGTTCACTCGTACAATTTGCGTGTACACTCGTAGGTTTATCATGTACACTCAAAGGATTTTCATATGCATTATTTCCATATGAATACATTGGGCTTGTAGAGTTTTCATGTACACTCGTAAATGATTCATGCACACTCGATAATTTTTCTTTTACAGTCGTATAGTTTTGAAGAACGCTAGCTGTATTTTCATGTATACACATGGGTTTCATCATAGGGATTTCATTTTCGTTGGTTTTATGCTTTTTATCGGATTTCATGGTTCTAATGTGTTTCGAATCTGTATATTTTGTTTCACATATGGTGTGTTTATTGGTTATCATGGGGTTAACGCTCGGTCGTTTCTGGGTTCCATTGACAGACATCTTGGGAATGTTCATAGGCTTGGCATCAGTTAATATAGAGCTTAGGTCACTCATATAATTTTCATTTTCACTTAATGAGGATCTTGTTTTAATATCATTAAAGTGTACTTGTTTCAAATCATTTCTCGTAGCATATTGATTGGCACTAATGTTTGTTTCATTTGAAATGTTTATATGATTTCTATGGGTATTCGCATGATTTTTATTGTCACTGTCCTGAATGTTGATCATTACCGTGGGGAATTTTGAATGTTTTGGGGGCAGTGTCGTTGTGGGTGCCTCCCTCAGGTCTCATTTATCTTTAGTTTTAGGGCTTGGATTGGCAGTATTGGTCGGGGTTTTGTTTGACACTTCTACATGTAACTTCATTGGGGCTCTTTGTTCGCTCTTGGATCTAGGTTGGGAATTGTCACTCATTTCAACAGGTCGGCTTTCCCTTTGTGATGCGCCTTGGCTGCACATATGCTCCAATAAGCGTCCCATGGCTACGTCGTACGCGGTATTTGTAGGGTCAGGCCCTCCGCTAGCTGTTGGTTCAACTGTACTATCATTGGGTGCAGGGGGTTCCGTTTCCGCAGACAAGTGTGAGCTTTCCATATCAGACTCCTGTGATCGATCATCATCCGGCTGGGCATCAGGCTCGCCGGACGGGCCTGGAGCGGCAGAATCTCTTACTTGGGCATCTCTTGGCATTGGTGTTTTCCCGCCGCTACATCGTGACATACTTAATACCTCGCGCCAGTCAGGGAACAAGTCTTTTACGATACGGTTCCCAACCACCAATTTTGCAGGAAAACCTATGTACACAGCAAGATTAGGGTGCTTATTACGTTCTGCCTTGTAAAGTGGCCATAATTCAGACCGGGCATCGTTGATCTCCTTCGGGAAATCCTTACTGATTCCGATTGATTTGCCTTGAAGTTTATTGGCATTGTCCAAGATTATTTGAACGTCTTTGAAATCCCTGAGGCAAACTATAATTGGTCGAGGGGAAGGGGGACGCTGACTTTGTCCCACCGTACGGCGACGTCATCTGTAGGGGACCGGAATGTCCGCGGCCCGGAATGTCCGCAAAAAAAATTAAGTTGTTTTAAATATGTATAAAAACATAAATAATCGTTAAATAAGTCTATTAAATGCAAAAAATCGGAGAAATCATTTTCATAAAAATGAAAAAAGAACTTAGAAAAAATTCCTTGCGGACATTCCGGGACGCCCCAAAGGGACCGAAATGTCCGCAGGCCCGAACTGTCCGTAAATGTTTTTTCTCTTTAAACCGATAAAAATAGCCATCGATTATGCTTTATTAATGCGATGAAAGAAATAAAGTATAAATATAATGACCATATGACCCACAAACCTCGAATGTCTGATTATACTAAAAACATGTTTGACCGTTTGGTCACAATTTCTTCCATGTTTACACAATTGTGATTCTGTCGTTCAAATTATTGCATTTCAACGGTAAACTTTAACTCTTGAGTGAGTTTACATGACATTATTCATCGTAATTAACAGTTTTAATAGCTATAGTTTCAATAAAAAAATCTTGCCGACATCCCGGACCATTTAGACCGCCCCGCAATGTCCGCAACTTATACTAGATGATGAAAACGGTTAAAGATTAAAAAGCATGGCATATTATTGCGAAAGTTGAAGCAATTAATGATAAACTAATTGTAAATTATGGTTCACAGTGCCTATTATACAACAGATCCGATCACTTTGGTCCCCACTGATTTCTATTATTGATAACAAATACATTATCTTTAAGATATGCTTTGCTTGTGTTTCAACGAACAGTCAGAACCCTTTTTAGTTTACATCCTTGTAAAAAAGTACAAGTAGGCAAAGATCAGGAAAAGGCGCAACCCACTCCAAAAACCAAGGTGGGAAAAAACCAAACTAACAATCAGGTACTTATACCATGAAAACATTTCGTAAGCCGAATGAGCAGCTATTTTCCCAATAGGTGGCCACTCAGTTACCTTAACTTAACTAAAAATATGCAAACATACATAAGGCGCCAACAGCACAAAAATATTTTAAACACCAAGACATAAAACAAAAAGAACCACCACAGAAGTATCGACTTGGAACGATCAGTAACACAAAGTTACTGGCGGGTTTAAATCGATTTTACACGGCCGTAACCTCACCCTCACGTTTCTTACGTAACAAATGCATTTCAACCGGACATCTTCAATGAGTTTACATGACAATATTTATAGTTTTTAACAGATATAATAGGGATAGTTTCAATAAAAATGTTGCGGACATTCCGGTCCATTTTGGACGCCCGGCAATGTCCGCAAAATTTAAAGTTTATTAAGATCTGATCACTGTTGTTATGTTATGTTATTTGAATACATCATCTTTAAGATATACATTTCTTGTGTTTCAATAGACACCCTATAGATTCACTGTACGACAGAAAAAGAGAGAGGTAGCTGTACAATCGCGCACCTCTTCTAAAATCACTGTACAGTCACTAATTGCTGAAAATCTCGTAATAGACAAATCAAACCAGACTGCGATTTGTCATGTTAAAGAATCCAAGATAGCGCATACTTCTGGTTTCATTCATTTTCTACAAAAGTGTTCGATTGTCAAACTAGAAGAGACAATGTTGCAATTTTCGACTTTTTTTTCGACTGCCATCAAAAAAGAATGCCTACCCCATGCTCCTACTAACATCTTTTGTGGTAATTTTGCCATAGCACGACATGCATGCGTGTGTAAAAGCAATCAAAGGTAAAAAGTGGCACATAAACAAATCCGATTACCAGAAAACACGCAAAATACTTACCACTATCGCGCAAATTTTGTCCGAAAATTGCGCTACTCCACTGGAGACAGCTACCTCTCTCTTTTTCTGTTGTACAGTGAATGATCTATAGGGTGATATACAGTCGGGCCTTTTATATTTCACATGTCTTAATAAATAGTTATAAACGATTTTAAATATTTTATTACGTTTGTTCGAGGCCAATCCAATATTAGTTTCTGTATATTAAAACAACGTAATTGGGGGGGGGGGGGGGGGGGTTGGGCGGGGAGGGGGCGTTAGCATTACTTGAAGACTGTTTGAAACATTTTTAAATCATATACAGTTTACTGACGGTTCCCATATTCACAAACATGAAATTTGGGTATCGAAAACGTTACATGGGAAATAAGGGAAATTAAATGCTGAGTGGCTGCAAAACCAGTGTTTTATTTGTGTATAGAAAAGGTAAGCGGAGTAGTTCTTAATCCTTGCAATGTCCGACTCTGTGTATTCGTAACAGGGGAATACATGTTATTATCACCCCTAATAAACAATCCAGGTACAATATCCCATATCAAATGCGTATCTATTCTAGGTGATTATGAGCTCATATGGTTCAAACGACCCGGGGCTATTTACAATTTAAGCCTGTGCAATACGCAACATAGACATAATGCATGTTCAGCGTTCGATGTAATAAATTCACTTGTGAAATTTCATTAAAAGCACAAAATTGGCATTTTCGCACCAAGTGCACATGTGTGTGCATGCGAACTGGCGTGCGCGTGCCTTCACGCGTGCCTGCGCCCGTGCTCGGGAGGTTATTCCGTATCTCTAACTTATAACTTCTTATTTCTAACTGTTAAGTTCTTACTTCTAACTTCCATGTTTGTATGTTGACATAGATGCTTGAGCCTGTATATATGTTCGCGTGTGCAGACACCATACCGTCCGTCCGTACGTCTGTCTATGCTTGGGTCTGTACTGCCCATGGATGTTTCTGTATTTGTATGTACGAGGGGTGATCGGAAAGTACGTATAAAAATGCTGTAAAATAAGTTTGCGTCAACCGATTGATATGAAATTTAGTACAAATAAACATTGGTCCTTTTGTAATTAAATGCCATTCTCATTGTAAAACAATGACGTCAGACGTTCATGCACGAGGCAGCGTAATGACGTCACTTCACGTGACCCGGCGCACCTGTACCCCTGGGTTGACTTTGTTAGTGTATTTGATGGGGTTGGGAAAGTTGGTCGACTTTTTTTAATGGAAACTAATCTTCTAACATTAATTGACCATTTTCGAAAATCTTAACAGTTTTGTCTATTTGACACAGTCGGTATGTGCAAGACTCTACAGACAAATCCATTCGAACTTCACAAATATAAGCCGTGTACATTGCAGTTAATGAGTATTGAATAAAATGTGGGCATACGCAATCAAAACAGGTGTTAC